>FLRD01001914.1:0-569460 GCA_900088485.1 Plasmodium ovale wallikeri | reverse complement strand
TTATTGCAATTATTAATCTTGAACGAGGAATGCCTAGTAAGCATGATTCATCAGATTGTGCTGACTACGTCCCTGCCCTTTGTACACACCGCCCGTCGCTCCTACCGATTGAAAGATATGATGAATTGTTTGGACAAGAAAAGAGGAAATTATATTTTCTTTTTTCTGGAAAAACCGTAAATCCTATCTTTTAAAGGAAGGAGAAGTCGTAACAAGGTTTCCGTAGGTGAACCTGCGGAAGGATCATTAATAAAAGAAAATAGAAAATTGAGATAAAGAAAATGGCTTTCAGTTGGAATAAATTTATAGGCAATTGTAATGTTTGTATTATATGTTTTTTCCATGTTTGCCTATTTTGTGCTCTCAATTTTAAGGGTTTTTTTTCCTGATAATTGTTTTTTATTGTAGTTGATAATTTGTACCTAAAACATGTTGTTATCCCATTTTATTCTAATTACTTAAAAAAGAATTATCAGAAAATAATCTCCTAATGTGCACTAATAAATTGTGTTAGCTCACAAATATTTACGCTGGAAAGAATATGAAATTCTTATTTTACCTGTATGTATAATTTAAAGTAAGTTCTCTATTAACCCCGTTATTTGATCTTTTTTGAGTTATCGTCAGATAAAATAAAAAGATTTCTTTTTCCTTCCAAAGTTTATTTTTGTAAGCATATACAATATATAGTGCACATTGAAACAGTTTTTAGGAATCAACAATTTATATGTAAAAAGTATAAATTCTATACATATTTTAGTATTATTTCTTTAAACATTCCTATATTATATAAAAATAACTTTTTTGTATTTTTACTTTTATATTTCTCTAAATCAGGTAATAATATGTGCTATATATAACACTTAATTCATTTACTCTATATTTCTATATGCGTATGTGGACTTATTTGTTGTGCACTTTATTTATATTTTAATAATAGTTCTAAAGTTTTTTCGTAAAGTTTGTACCATTTGAAGTCATTGTTGTATATGTTATGTATTCTATCTTTTTTCTGTATGTACATTTAATATACATGCCATATTTTATGTTGAATGAAAAAATTTTATTAATTCGTATTAAATGCAATCTTAACGATGGATGTCTTGGTTCCTATAGCGATGAAGGCCGTAGCAAAAAGCGATATGCAATGAAAAATGCAATAACTGTGAATCATCGGAAAGCTGAATGTAAATTGTAAAATTTCTATTATAGAAAATTTTATTCCTTCATACTACTGTTTACATAATTTCTGCCAATTTTAGCGTACAATTCTCTACGGAGAAGAGGTGAATGAGGGGAGAGGGGACATTTGAGATTTTGTTGGAATTCATTTCAAAAAATCTCTTCACTTGTGTATGGTTTATCTTAAAAATTGAGGATATTTGAAAGTCGTATAAATATTATTATTATTTCTGGCTTTACGTACATTTGAAGGTGACCTTTCAAGAAAGAGGAGTTACTATGCTTAGAGAAATACTTTTGTTCTATTCTGAAGTATTGTCACTAGTGTGGCAATATTGAAAGTTTAAAATTCTTGTAGACTATCATTTATAGTGTGTTGCTCGATCGGTAGGGGATGATTAGTACATGGAGGGACCCATTCGTAACGTAGAAGTTTCTCCACGTTCGAAGGACACGAGCGGAGGTGCGCCATATTACGAGGTAGTATCGGTAAGATCCTCTTGCAGGTGAACCGTATTATGAGGGTAGTATGGCAATATCCCTTGCGCAGCATTGATTCCTTCACGGCTCGTAAGACGCGTTGCGGGTGGTAGCTTCATGCTATTAGTTGTTTATTTCAGTGGAGGAATATTTAGAGAGAAGGATTTACTTTATTACTTTATGGTTTTTCAATAGTGGCAATAGCGAGAGTTAAAGAATAATATACACTTCTATATCCAAAAACAGTTTACTATTAACCCTAGGGGATTATTGTAAGGTATAAAAGTTCTTCTTTTATTCTCTAAATAATTTCAACGAGGGGTTTTTCGCTTGCTTAAGGTGCGGCATCCTTGTGCATACGATAAGTGCTCTGTGCAGGGGGTGTCCATTTTCTGTAGGGGGACTATTCTCGAACTCCTCTTGTACGTTAGGAAATAGGTTGCTCCTGCTGCTCAGGTTGCATGACTGCATGGAAGCATGTCCTAATTAGGCAATAAAAATTCTCGGAAGATAAAATATACAGAATTTATCTTTTTGCGGATCTGTGATTCATTTATGCGTCACTTTTCTTAGCACTGTACCTTGGCTAATTCGCTCACCAGAATTTTTACAATCACAAAATTTAATTTTAGTGTAATTTGCGAAAATATTTGGTAGTGAAGAAAGAAATTATGTAAATTATATTAAAAATGTCGTATGCTAGGAAGGCAAATCCGCCGAAATCTATATGTAATTAAGCGGAAGAAAAGAAAATAAAACTATGATTCTTTGAGTAACGTTTAGTGAAAAAGGAAGAGCTCAATAGGAAAATCGCATTAAGCGAATTGTCTTGTTTGGAAACATACTGAAAAAGACTAACAATGCATACTGAAAAGTAAGCTGGAAAGCTTTCCCTTAGAGGGTGAAAGGCCCGTAAGTATGCATTGTTGTATTTTTTGATATGCCTATTTTTAAGAGTTATGCTAAAAAAAATAAAAGCATGAATACGTATGATGCAACTATCATATAAAGCTAAATATGTGTAGGAGACCGATAGAGAACAAGTACCGTGAGGGAAAGATGAAATAGAACTCAGGAATGAGCAATTAAAAAGTACCTGAAATCGTTAAGATGAAATGGATTGTAATGGAAAAATGAATGAGGAAAAAGAAATATTTTCTTTTGGGGAAATGTTTCTTTCTTCTTATTTCAAAAGAAAGGAGAGTGAGATAGATAATCAGACAGAACAATTTTTGGGGAATTAGGTAATTTTTACCTTTCTATTAATAACGAAAATACGTGTTTTTATTGAACTCATCTAAGAATGGGAAAATTATCTAACTTACTTATTTAACAATAGTGAAAAATTTATTTTTTACCTATTAGGTCTTTTCTAATAGTACTGTTATAACCCAGTCGTTTTGAAACACGAACCAAGGAGTCTAACAAATGTGCAAGTATGTGGATTATTTTTTAAACTCAAAAAAAAGTAACGCATTTACTTTTAGCAGAAGAGATCGCACGAGGGAAATGATATGGGCGCTCTGCATGCTATACTTGTCAACAATATAATGTATAGATTGAGTATGAGCAGGTTTGTTAGGACCCGAGAGGCTTTGAACTAAGCGTGACAATATTGAAGTCAGACGAAAGTCTGATGGAAGATTGAATTGATACTGACGTGCAAATCGTTCTTTTCTGTTACGTTTAGGGGTAAAAGACTAATTGAAAAGCCTATTAGCTGGTTATTTTCGAAAGATCTCTCAAGATCGCTGGAGTTGTTTGTGATATATTTTTTCTAATGGAGATATATATGAGAAAAATCGGGGTATAATTTATTCTTGAAATGTGCTCAATATCGCCAATTAGTAAATAGGTATAAATTACGTTTCGTATTTTAGCCTATATATACTTAAGAGAACAAAATAGGATAACTCCAAGTGGGCCATTTTTGGTAATCAAAAATTGGCGATGAGGGATGCACCTAACGCTTGGATAAGGTGCCTAAATATTTGCTAATTAGATCCCATAATAGGTGTTGGTTTATAATGACAGTAGGACGGTTATCTGTGAAGTAGAAATCCGCTAAGGAATGTGTAGCAACTCACCTACCGAATTGACTAGCCCTGAAAATGGATGGCGCTAAAGCGAATTACCGATACCAAGCCATAGATACATATATTCAGACGTGGTTTCATATAATATATTTATATTGATCCAAAGTCCTGCATCTATGAGTAGAAAATCGTGGGGTTTGTGTTGAAGCGAGATACGTGAGTTCTTGTGGAACATATCCCTAGTGCAGATCTTGGTGGAAGTAGCAATTATTCAAATGAGAACTTTGAAGACTTAAGTGGAGAAGGGTTTCTTGCCAACTGTGATTGTACAAGAGTTAGCCGCTCCTAAGAGAAAACTGAATAGTGCTTATTTAGGAAGTTTAACAACGCGTTAAGTACGTGTGTGTTTATGCATTCTTATCTCGAAAGGGAAACAGGTTAATATTCCTGTGCCAATGTATTTTGAGTAATATTAAAAGATGGTAACATATATATAAATGAACTCTTTCACGTAGGCCTTACGCTCGGGGTGCGTTTTCTTTGCACTTTACCTCTATAGCTACTCTTGGAATCAATTTACTTGGAGAAAAGGTTTGCCGAAACAATTCAGAAGAGCGCTAATGAGTGAAGCTTCCCGCTTTGCTTATTGGCTTCCCTGTTTTGTAGTAAAAGTAATTCGTTTTTATGAATTATCCGAAGTAGTAAGGACTACCCTTGAAAAAAAGAGGGAACAGCAAATAGTAGGAAAAATGGTCTCGGTTGTCCTTGATTTTAACCCTGCATTTGTATACTCTGAATATATATAAGAGCGTACCGATCACCGCATAAGGTCTCCAAGGTTAATAGCCTCTGGTTAAATAGTATAAGGTAGGTAAGGGAAGTCGGTGAAAATAGATCCGTAACTTCGGGAAAAGGATTGGCTCTGAAAACATTGGAATAGAGAAGAAGGAAAATGTTTGAAAATAATGTATTGGCATATATGTAAATACATGCAGAATTCGTTTTGTTTGTGTTTGTATATTTCCTTATTTTGTTTTCTTTATGTTTACCTTTCTCCCCCTCTATTTTCGCCTTCATTTGTACTTTTGCGTTTCGGCGTTTTCAGTACTCTTGATACTCATAATGTTAACTCAGAACTGAAACGGACAAAGGGAATCCGACTATTTAATTATAGCATAGCTTTGTGATAAGCCATAACTGGTATTAACACAATGTGATTTCTGCCCAGTGCTTTGAATGTCAATTTGATGAAATTCCATCAAGCGCAGGTTAACGGCGGGAGTATATCTATATGATTCTCTTAAGAGAGCCAAATGCTTCGTCAATTAATTTGTGACAATGCATGAAAGGATTAAGGAGAGATTCCCACTGTCCCTACTTGCCATCTAGCGAAACCACAACCAAGGAAACGGACTTGGCATAATCAGCGGGGAAAGAAGGCCCTGTTGAGCTTTACTCTAGTCTGGCTTTGTGAAACGACTTAAGAGGTGTAGCATAAGTGGGAGTAGAAAATGAAATATGTTTTTACAACAGTGAAATACCACTACTTTTTAGTTGCTTTACTAATCTGTTTATGAGGAGATATAAAAGTATGTTTTCTTTGCGGAAAATTTTGCATACTTTTCTGTATTTATAGGCGTCCTGCTTAGTATTACGCTAGTAGTCGCTTTGCTCCTTATTTATAGAGAAACAGCCAGGTGGGGAGTTAGATTCGGGCGGTATATCTGTTAAAACAATAAAGCAGATGTACAAAGACAAGCTCAAAGAGAACAGAAATCTCTTGTAGACTAAAAAGGGAAAAAGCTTGTTAATATTTCTGTTTTCAGAGAAAGTAGAAAACGTTAAAGCGTGGCCTATCGATATCCTTTATGTTTGCGAAATTACACGGAATTGATATTCTTATTGTGCATGTAGAGGTACTTAAAAAAGTTACTACAGGGATAACTGGCTTGTGGCTGCCAAGCGCTCCTAGCAACGTAGCTTTTTGATATTTTGATGTCAGTTCTTCCTATCATTGAGACGCAGAAGTCTCAAAGTGTCGGATTGTTCACCCGCTAATAGGGAACGTGAGCTGAGTTTAGACCGTCGTGAGACAGGTTAGTTTTTACCCCACTGATGAATTTTATGATATTATTATTCTATTGTTACAGTAATCCAACTTGGTACGAGAGGATTAGTTGGTTCAGACAATTGGTACAGCAATTGGTTGACAAACCAGTGTTGCGAAGCTAAGTCTGTTGGTTAATGGCTGAACGCCTCTTAAGCCAGAAACCATGCTGATTAAACAATACAATTTGTTTTTTTTTTATTTTTTTTACTGCAAATGTAAAAGAGACATTATATGTGTATTTCTTTTGAAATCCATAAATAATCCTATTTATATAATTCGTGAGCTGATTTATTGTTCGTGAGCTGTGTATTTATGGTGCAAACTGTGAATTCATGGTTTTTGAGCTGTCGTTATTTTAGCTTTGAGTTCGCAATTTAGTTTTACTACTAAAAAAAAATTTAACACAAACTGTAGACTACTTTTATGCCTCCCAGTGCTGTAAACATGAAAGTAAACTTTGTTTTACGATCTGTTGAGGCTTTTCTGATTGAGGTAATTGTGAATTACATTATAAATTACAATTTTCAATTATCAATCTTTTTTTTACCATCGTCATTTTTTTTTAAGTTTTTTATTCTTATTCTGATTATGATTCGTTCTCTTTTTTTTTCTAATTCTAACATTTTTTATGTGCAGGTAGCTTGTGGGAAAAGTAAAATAAATTATATATGTAACATTTAATGAAAAAATAGGATACTATCAACCTAGTTTAATTTTTTGTAATTTGTATATTTATATACATTATTAGTAGAAAATAAATTATGGAGGTTGTATTATTCCTATTTAATATGAACACAGTTATGTATATCATGTCATGTAACAATAAAATTTTTGTTATTCGTAAAAAGGAATAAAGGAAATATTTACAAAAGATATAGAACAATCGCATTAATGTTCGAAGTTACGGCAAAGTTGAAAGTAAAGGTACTACACATATATTCATAAAAAAAGGTTTAAATATTTTCCAAAACAGTGAAATGTGTAATTATACTTTACTAAAAGCTTTTACCCTCCTTATTTCTATTCATTTTAATAAAAAATTTGGTAGTAAAAAATGAGCTGAAGTGAAATATCCCTGAATGATTAAATTTAATAGAATTCCATGATTATAGATGCCATTTTAGGTTTTTATTTCTTTGCAAGTTATACATGTTCATAAAAAGAATGTAAATGTTGCGCGAACGCTATTTATTTGTAAATTTTTCTCATGCCGTAAAATGCTTAAATGTTATTAACTCTTTTTGTTTTTTGTTCCTTTTATAAGTTTTAAAGACATATGATTAAGATATTTCAAATATTCCTTATACGCACATAGCATATATATATATCTATATATAGTTATATTTGTTGTTATTATTTATTTCATGTTTTTGCGAAATAGATGGCATTGTAAGGTTTAAATATTAAAGTATTAAGAACATATATATATATATATATATTTATTGATCAGGGTGATTTTGTATTTCGTTATTTTTTTTTGTAAAATAAAAAATATATGTTATGAAAAGGGAGCGTGTTATATTATTTTGATGATTATTTAGGGTGAAAGGTTCGTGCAGTAACAAATATAGATTATATATAAGCATCTAATTTGTACTATTAACGAATTTTTCTTATGCAATTACTGTTTTTTGCTTACTTTTAAAAGTGTTATATATATATATATATATATATACACGTGTGCGTAAATTTGTGAATATATATATGACTTGTTAATTGTTGAAGTAACTTCATTATAAAAAACTTAGTTGTAATGAAAAATTGCGGATGGGAATAAACTTTTTTTTTTTTTATACACAATATACATGAGTTCCGTTTTAGTTTCCTTTTTTGGTAACATCATATATATATATGTTTTTTTACAAATTGTACTTTAAAATAGTTATTTGTCATTTTTATTTATATTTTTTCAATTTATTCATAGTTTTTAAGCACATTTTCTGTTTGATAAAATATTTTTGTTTATGTTATACTGCACATTACATACCCATCTGCTATTTATCATTTGTCAATTTAAAAATGGCGTCTTGTTCATAGTATATTTACTATATCGTCAAAAAAGTTTTTACTATAAGTATTAATGCATCTACTTTGTTTATGTATAAGGAAAGCATGCGGAAAAAAAGGGGTTACTAAAAAGAATAAATTTATGGAAGGATTATTTAAAACATTACAAATTTTGGTAATATCACTCATTATTTTAAAGTTTTTTATTGTTGTCATGGAACCAGGCAACAATGCAAGAAGTCCATTTGGAATATTATACCTCTTTAACCTTTTTATTTCGTCTTTTCGTCTTTATGGTAGATATGGTATGGTTAAGGTGTGTGCCATGTTTAATTGGAATATACTAAAAGAGCAAAAATGTGAATTAAGCACATATATTATTAGGGGCAGTAAAAGAATTATTGTTATTACATATGCACATTATTCAGCTTGTGTATTTTATGGAAAATATGTATGGACCTTATCACGTACCAAACGAAATTGTTAATTTGTACAATTGTTGTTTGCCTACCAGTGGAGGGGAAAGGTATATACATATTTGTATATTTATTATACATATATATGTATATATATTATGTGCTGTGTAGTTGGAATATCAATAATGGTGCTTTCTTTTCTGTGTTCACAATTTAAAAATTTTTTTTTTTTTTTAACCAAAAAGTGAATGAAGATGCTATGTGTGCACTCTTGCTGTTTATGCTATATAACCTATCACTATTTTAAACTACAATCAGTATACATATTATTATTATTTTTTTTATTACATATATATATTGTTCGAACATTGTGCAAAAAACGTCTGCACGTCTGCATGCAATGTATATACCTGTTGACTTTTGTGCATAATTAAAATTTTTTGGAAAAAAATAAGTCTTGCCCAGTTCTTGTTGTCCACTTTAGCTAGTAGTAGCACGCTTGCATATTACGTTAATTTTTAGTTAACATTAAAACTTAAAATGTGGGGGAAAGGGGGAAGGTTCAGGGTTAACATCTATTATATTTTTGTGTTTAATTATATACAAAATAATTTTTTTTAAATTACATGATATAGGTTCAATAGTTAAAACGATTTCTGAATTAATAGTAATAAATGTAAATTTTTTTATTTTATGCGAAGTGATGAAAAGGGAGAGAACAGTACAAATAAAAGAGAAGTATGAAGAAAACAGAAAAGGCGAAAAAGAAAATTTGGGTATATTATATTGCAGGTTTTATTTAGAATTAAGAAAAATTCTTTAAGTTGTTTTGTTCAAATTTTGGTACTCTTATTTATCCCTTATGCTGATAAAATTTTTAATTGGCGAGAAAAATAAACTTTATTAATGTTAATGTACACATTTCTCTTACCGTGCATATTCTCTAAAAATAGTGGAAAGAGAGCAAGTCTTTGCTTTTAGGTATTTGCAATATGCGACAGAAAAACATTATTTGTATTTACTTATGGTGTTTATTCATTTGCAAAAAAGTTTATCATTTTAATTTATTTTTTTATATACTACTTAATAAAAAGGGGAATATTGCTTATATAGATATATGTATATGTATATGTTTATATGTAAGTATATGTTTATATGTATTTCCTGTGGACCCCCTCCCGTTGTAATATGACGTTTTTTATAAAAAGGCACTTAATTAATACATTTCTTCCCGTTCCCATGTAAAAGCAAAAAAAAGATGTGCAGTCTTAAAATTTGACGAACTATTGAAGTAGAATTAATTTTGTATGCTTATTTTACAACTGAAAATATGAAAATGTAAAATAAAGAAGCTGAACAATAAATTAATTAGAACGATAGGAGAATATACTATAAAATAATTTTAATTAGTTCCATTTTTCGAAACATGAAAAAAACACAAAACATGTACGTGTGATAGACGACACATGTTTTCCTATTCATACCCTTTGGCTCATGATTATTGGGCAATGCAATAAGAAAATTAGGTAATTTCTATTTTTGCCGCGGTTATAATAGTTTTAGGGAATCTTAGAAAAGATAATTACTTTAAATCTTCTGCGTTTCCTTTTGATGAATATAAGCAGAGCAGCTCAAATATATACTTGTGGGTTTCTCTGCTTTTTATAGCTGTTTCGCACTTATTTTAACGTTAAGTTCTTTATAAACGTACACAAGACACATTTCAATTTTGCTATATGCATCGTAATTCATTAAGGTAACATTTAAGAGAATCTAACTTTACATTTTAAACATTTCCATAGTTTATGCAAAATAATGAATCCAGGGGGGGGAAATATATAATGGTAGGCAAAAGATTTAGAGGTACTTTTGGTACTTAGTTTTTTATATCAAACAGAAGCGATTAAAAACATCGTTGCGAGTTCTGTTGATTGTGGTGCCACACACTAAATAATAATAATACCAAACCAAAAAAACCCACTGTAATAAGCGGTACTTCCATTGAGGAGACCTACATAGAAGGTTCACTTTAGTTAGCTACTCTTAGAAATGTATTTTACCACCTGGACAACTGTAATAATAATAAAACAAATAACATGTTCAGGAAATTCAGATGGAAATAATTCACATGATAATAATTTTTTTTACAAAATTTAAGTGCGCACACATGATGCTAGTAATATTATATAAAGAAAAAGCTAAATTTTTAAAGGAAAAAAAATTAAGGGAAGCCATTTTTTATTAATGGCACATTTCATTTGAAGTAAAGAAACATGGTTTTTTCCTTATAATCGAATTTTTGCATTTTCAGAAATAAGCTAAGGAACAAAAGTAGTATTGTATTATTCGTATTACTTACTAAAATTTAATACTAATAATTTCCTTTTTAAAGTTTATTCTAGCATTTTCTTAATCTCTTTGTATACATTAAAAAAGTTTTTTATAGAAAATACGTTTTCATTATTTTTCGACACATCATCATTGCGTGTAAAAGGAAAATTTTCCGCATTAACAGATATGGCTCCCCTTCTCCTAGGCTTACATGTGGACGAATTTGTAACATTTTTCTTTTTTTCAACAGGTGATACAGTTCTATCACTTTTCTTCTCGGCGGGTGATGATGATGCAGTTTTGTTTATTTCTTTGTCGGTAGTCGCATGCACTGCTTTTTCCATTGCAGTTGCATGCACTGCTTTTTCCATTGCAGTTGCATGAATTGCTTTTCTCATTTTTTTATGTGCAGCAGTCGCATGAACAGCTTTTCTCATTTCTTCCTCTGCAGCAGTCTCATGAACAGCTTTTCTCATTTCTTCCTCTGCAGCAGTCTCATGAACAGCTTTTCTCATTTCTTCCTCTGCAGCAGTCTCATGAACAGCTTTTCTCATTTCTTCCTCTGCAGCAGTCTCATGAACAGCTTTTCTCATTTCTTCCTCTACGGCAGTCGCAGGAACTGCCTTTCCCATTTCTTCCTCTACAGCAGTCGCATGAACGGCTTTTCCCATTTCTTCCTCTACAGCAGTCGCATGAACGGCTTTTCCCATTTCTTCCTCTACAGCAGTCTCATGAACAGCTTTTCCCATTTCTTCCTCTGCAGCAGTCTCATGAACGCCTTTTCCCATTTCTTCCTCTGCAGCAGTCTCATGAACGCCTTTTCCCATTTCTTCCTCTGCAGCAGTCTCATGAACGCCTTTTCCCATTTCTTCGTTGGTAGATGCAAAGACGGCCCTATTCAATTTTTGATGTTCCATATTTCTATTACTAAAGAAATCCGTTACTTTTTTCTTTGCTTCTGCTATTATATCACCCACAATTTTTGTGCTAAATCCTTTTATTTCTTCATCTTCTTTAAGTGTATTATGTTTCGAAGGCAATTCTTGGATTCCCTTTTTTTCTCTTTTATGCATATAAAAACCTATACCTAGTGCAGAAGCGGCTAGGATAGTTAATCCCAATGCTACTGAACCTATTATCAGTTTTTTATTTTTCTTTTTTTGTTTAATATTTTCCTGAACTGTTCGTAATTTATTCTTAATGTAACGTGAAGAAATGTTTAGGCACGCACATGGTTCTAATAAATTGATGGTTAAAAGAATGAAGAAAAAGGCAAACACATTTATAATTCTCATGCTTATTAATTCGCGGGAGGAGGGGGAAAAGATATATGTAGTTTTCTGTAATTTCCTGCTTATTTTGAAAGTATGATTATTAAGTATAATATACACATGCATCGAAAATATGCACACATGTTTTTGTATATATATATGCACGTATGCATGTATATATATATTGCTCGTATGCATGTATATATATATTGCTCGTATGTACGTATATATATATTGCTCGTATGTACGTATATATATATTGCTCGTATGTACGTATATATATATTGCTCGTATGTATGTATATATATATTGCTCGTATGTATGTATATATATATTGCTCGTATGTATGTATATATATATTGCTCGTATGTATGTATATATATATTGCTCGTATGTATGTATATATATATTGCTCGTATGTATGTATATATATATTGCTCGTATGTATGTATATATATATTGCTCGTATGTATGTATATATATATTGCTCGTATGTATGTATATATATTCACGTTATATTTATAAAAACCTTAAATTAGAACAATTTTTTCACATTTCCAAATGTGCAAAATTATTTAGAAAATTTTGAGTAATAAAAAGATTATTTTTCACATTTTTTGAGCCTTTCCCCCCCTTTCTAACTAGTAACATGTCTGATTTTTTATTTTAAAATGAATTAATGATTCTAACTCTTATTTGCATAGCATGCATATTATCATGCAATAATGGTATTCACTTTTTCCTGTTTGCATTCTTTTTGTGTTATGGAATATTTTTATCCTGCTATTTTTTAACTGTGTTTTCCAATAAAATGAACACAGTGAAAACAAATAATCTCACTTTGCAAAACATTAGGACATAAATTTATTTCTTTTGTATAAATAAATTGTCTTATATGGTTAAATTAAGCCGTTCTAGGGTAAAGCAAAAAAAAAAAAAATTAATGCTATTTTCTCCTTTTTAAAAGAAGAAATTTAAATAAACTAATATAATTTTACGGATTTATTCTATATTCACATTATATACGTATTATTCTAAAAAAATATAAATTCCTTTACGCAAATAAGTATACTATTCCTATCCGTCTGTGGCACAGTTTGCTGTTTGACCTGACCTGATTGTGACCCTTTTCGCGTATAAAAATAATTTTCAATACCTATTTTTTTTTTTTAATATGCCTTTAAAAAAAAATTAAAAGGATAAAAGAAACTACAACAAATAACAAAATTTTATCAAATCATACTTTTGCTTACATTTGCGCATATTCTACGCACTTTTAGCTTCTAATTTATAATTGCGTAGCAGTTTTTTTTTTCCTAAAAGGAAAGTTTATTTAAAGCATATTATATATAGGCGCGCTCCTTTCGGGGCATTTACAAGATAGTGGAAGAGTGGAAAGCAAAATAACAATTAAACATAAATATATCAATGTTTCTTTTGTTTGCGCCAGTGATAATATGGTATATCCTATAAAGGTAACGTCATAAATGCTTGAACTTTATATATATGTATCGTACATATAGTGCATTTCATTTTTTATGCATTTTTGTATATAAGAATATATTTATAACAAGTGAACTGGAAGTTTGCGTCATGGGTACTTTTCAATTTTTATTTGAGATCACCTTTTTTCGCGTTACCAAAAATTTAATTATTTTATTCTAACGAATGGGAACTAACTTTTGAAATGACGGAACTACAATTAGGGGAAACCATGTTGGTTATGAATATAGAAGACATTCTAATTAATAGGGATAGCGAATTACTTCGATGTATTTTCATAAGGAACAGTAAAGATTCGATAAAAACTTTGCACACCAACACACAAAGTGGACTTTCTTCATATATTTTCTACAAGCAAAGTATATCACAGCAACACGGTGTGCGCTTCACTTTAATTTCCATGTCCTCATAGTTCGAACGTTCTCGTCCAAAAGGTGGTGTGGACGTGTGGTTTAATCTCTTTCGCATGGAGGTGTGTCTACATATTTACGGTATTTACATTACCCCTTTGCTTTTTGATTTGCATAATGTGGTTAAAACTCTCTACCTCTGATCTTATTTTAAGATATTCCCACTTTAAACTTTAACATCACCTTTAGACTCCCTTATTAAGTATTCAGCAGAGCGTTATTTTCTTTTTTCCTTCTTTTTTTTGCGAAGTACCCACTTTTTTTTACATATTTGTTCCTTATAAAAAAAGTTTTTAGGTTTCTCTCAATTGCGCACACTTGTGAAAACGTTTTAATTTTCGTCACAGCGTATTAAAGTTTTGGTATTTTTTTTCACCCCTGCATTTCCGAAAATGTCTAAGAATTTGCTTTGATAGTTACAGTTATTTGTTTCCCATATAGGAATAATTATAATTACAAATTTTTTTTCTTCAATCTGGTTGTGTTATTTCGATATGTACAAATATCATATATATACATATATATATCATAATGAAGGTTTTTTTTTTTTTTTAAACAGCCTAATAGTAATCACTTGCTAGAAAGCGCCTTTTAGGTTCTAAGAAAAAATATCTCTGCTATTATTCTCTATTATGTACAATGTATTCACACAAATAATAAAAACTCGTATGTTTTTGGCAATAGTTTTTATATGGAGCACAGTAAAATAATATTCCCCTCTTGTACATAAAATTGCTTAAGAATAAAGGCGAGTGTTTTTTTATATTTTTATTACCTATTTTATCTTTTAGTGTATTTACGAAAAGGTGAATTTATAAATAAAAAAGGCCTCGTAATTCATATATATTCTTTTTACGATAAAAAAAGCCTCGTAATTGATATATATTCTTTTTACGATAAAAAAAGCCTCGTAGTTCATATATATTCTTTTTACGATAAAAAAGGCGCCTTGTAATTGATATATATTCTTTTTACGATAAAAAAAGCCTTTCGTATAAAAATTTTTACGTATTTACTTCCTTCTAGTTGGCTTTTTTTGCCTTTCGATTTACGCATATTGCCATGTAATATCAATTTTAAAAAAGCGCCAAACTGTTTTTTGGTCATGCAAATGGCACATGGTATGAAAACTACCTGCAACAATTTAGAATGTACACAAAATTATGTGCGAGTAAAAGCGTAAAAATGTAATAATGCTTTATTAGAGGCAGCTTTTAAAAAATTTACGAACAATTTTGGCGTATTTATGCAAAACATTCAGACGAAACGAAACGGGCGTGCAAATAAAATACACACGTGGGAAATCCCTGTTTTTTCCTCTATGCATATTAAAATTTGTTCTAATATGCGACGCGTTGTTCGTATGCAATAGCGCAAAAATTATAAAAATGGGGAATTTTACAAAATATTTTTTTTGCTATACAGTATTATATGGTAGCAAGATTCCCAATTTTCTAAATTGGCACTCATTATTTTGATTTTATTTACGTATATACGATGAGAAAGTTTTTTTGGCTGTCTGTATTACTCCCCGAACAGAATTAAGGAATACTTTTCGTACTAATAAATATTCACTTAGATCTTAAGTTAATACAAAAATAAAGCAAAAAGGAACAAATATGCAAGAGGTTTTATGTTTATTCATTTTACCAACACATAAAGGTGTAGTACATATATTGTCAACATATGCTTTTTAGTACACACACACTGCCAAAAATATAATGGACACTGAAAGGTGGCAACAAGAGGTTACGCTTTTATTTTTTTATCAAAATAGCTGCATGTTTATTAGTTGGTTTGTTCCATTATTATACTAGTGACACACACATATAAGAAGTGTTTTTGCCAAATGACCATTTGCATATTTTCTTTTCTATTTTCAGTACCCCTTTTTAAATAAAATTTGGGATCTGTATAAAGAATTTGATAATCCTCCGTTAGAATATAAATTCCTTGAATTTGATGACAAATGCTCATTCATTATAGAAGGTCAAAATGAGCATAAAGATACTTGTGTGAAATTATTTAAAAATTTATGGTCAATAACTGATGAGATTAATGAGAACTTGGGAGAAAATGAACGTTGCACCTATTTTAATATGTGGCTATATTATCAAGCTGAAAAATATAAAATTCCAGAGAATGTTATTGAGAAGATTTTTCATATAGTGGAGAATATAGCACTTATAAATTTAGAAGAATATTCTATATGTAAATATGATTCATATAAAAAAAAACACATAGAACCAGAGAAAATAATAGTATTGAATACTTTTCTTGATAATATTTACACTGTTGAGACTATTTTGGATAGCCAAGATAAGGAAAATTACGATTCTTGTAAAAAATATGTTAGAGAATGCGCTGCAATATATGAACAAATGAATGCAATGTACTGTAGTGATGATGTTAATAGGAAAGTTAAATTTAGAAATATTTGCCAAGAATTGCAAACTTTCGAATTGATGTACACATCAGTACTTTACAATAAATTAAAAATGGGTGAAAAACTAATACCATCTTTAACTCCTTTAGGTATTATTCCACGGCAACTTCCTGTTAAACAACAGGAGGAGGATTGGGTACTCATTCCAGGACAGCGCTATCAGACAAAGAGTCTCGCACTACAACGCCTGCTACGCAAAGTACCAGCTCTTATTGGCATAGCCATTGGAACAAGTTTTCTTTTATTAATTCTGTACAAGGTTTATACTAAGTGTCAAAAATGTGTACATAAAAATTATGGGACAATTATTATATTTGGCACACTCTACTTGTGCAAGAAATTGCGATAGTATAAAGTGGTTTATAATACGGTGTGTATGTATATTTCCCTTTCTACTTAGTTCACCAGCCTTGGATCATGGTTACGCGCTAAGAAAAGAAAAAAGAGAAGCATGTCGAACAAAATGGATGATGATGAAGAAATACAGCAATTAATGTTTGGAATATCTCAATACGATAACGTAAATTTGTATGAAATGGGGTATAATATGGGATACCAACCTGTGAGAAATTTCTCTTTTGATTACAACATCGAGTAAGCACACACAGCACACACATCTACTTTGTCGTAACTAATGAAGACTGGGAAATAATATAATTCACTAGGTGAAAATTTGCGAAGATAAGCATTGTGCAGAACTAAAGAAGTTTTAAATAAGGATATATCATTCCAATTTAGAGTGAGAAGATGGGGGATGAATTTTATCACAAAAATAGAATTAAAACATGCGTATGCAATTGGCAAATTAACCGTGTGCACATATATAAGCATTTGGAAGGAATAATAAGGACATAACAGAGACTACTTGATAGTTCTTATATATATCAGTAAACGCTGAATGTTATTGCGCGGGTTAATGGGGCGATAATAGGCGCAGAATATGTACATTATTCGCTAGTAACACACAATATATACATAAAAAAGGAATTTATAGTGTGTAAGCCTTAAATAATATTTTTCTGGTATTAGTGTACAGATAAAAAACATTTGAACAATGTAGTATATATAATTACAGATGGAGATTATTAGCGGCACATACGTTAATACGTGAAATGCATATCTCCATGTACGATGATGCTATAGAAAAGTAGTTTAAAATTATGAAAATAATATCTAAAGCATACACAGATGATATTCGTCAATAACGATTATAATTGTATTCTCAATGATGTGAACAAAATTTAATTGCAGACCTTCTAAATTGGGTATACTTCATTAATGCTAACAATGCAACTACGAAATTAAGTTTAGTCCTGTTATTGTGACAATAATGTACATTTTTTCGGACATTCTTTATGTATTTATTCCCGTGCTTGCGAATAATGAGCAAATCATTATGCGTGGTAAATTTATCGATATTTATTTGTAACAGTGATACGTAACACTTATATTTGAGTATTCATCTGGAAAAACGTGTACTTATACATATATATATGTATATGTATATATATATGTATACTTTTTTTTTAATCTGTAATAATTCAAGTTTTGTACATTTCTCGAATTTGTCGTGTTTGTTGCATTTTTTTTTTTTTGTCTCACATAAAAAGTAATTCATAAACATTGAAACCTTTTATTATTTTTGAAAGAACGCTATTTTTTTGTTGATACAGTACATTTCCGGAAAAATCATTTTAATTATAAATTATAACGTAAAAATAAATGCAGTGTGCACTTGAAAAAAAAAGAAAAAAAATGTGCGATGAATTTAATTAGTAAATTTATATCTTAAACATTTTTTGGGATATAAACAACGTTATTTATTGTGTATTTTTATTTCAAGTAAAATGCTATAACTATTTCTTTTTTACCTAATTCATAGAAAAAAAAGGATTTGTCAATAACACATTAAGAATAGTTCATTCATAATATTCTTAAATGCTTTGTAACACTGTTTAATTTTCTATGTTTTTAGTGCCTAACATGCGATAGTGTGTGGTGCCAATTCGTTGGATGCAATAACTGTATATGCCAACTATAAATTGGGAGATTGTTGTATTCATATTTACACAAAATATATGAATTATTATTAAAAAATCAATTTTTTGCAAGTAAAAGGATGTTTTACTTATATCACAATTGTCATTAAAATAGAATAAGGAACAAACGCAAACGCTTATTTACGTAGTAACACTGAAAAATTCAACGTTTCTAAACTATTTAAATATATATTGTTATGCAATGGGCCATCAAAAAGTAACATTTCTATGATTTCTTTCTGTTATTTTTCTAGGATAATTTATGACATTATTATAAATAAAATGTAAATTTTATACTAAACAGTTCACTGTTTCTCTTTCATTTTTTACATTTAAATTTAGCAAAAATAAAAATTGTATTAATCGCATAATGTTAATTATGACATAAAAAGAAATAAGATTGTAACTGTTTTTATGGATCCAAGTGAAATGTAAATAAAGAGAACATTTTGTTATCTTACCATTTTCGTGATTTAGGAAATCGTTTAATGATTCACAATATTACCTTTTCAAAATATAGTGGTTTTGTGAGAGAATTTTTTAACAGAATAAAAATTTCCATATTTGTAATGTGTGATATTTTTTTTTTAAGATTTTCCTTATTTTCATTTTAGTAAAATTTTCTGTAATTTTTGGTTAATATCTATAAAATGCTTATTTTCTATTAATAGTATAAACCAAAAGTAACAAAATGAATTCCTTAATTTTAAGCATACAGTGTAAATTGTTCGGGAGTATAATTTTTCTAACAATTATCCATATTTACAACGATTAAAGTAACGAATAGGGCGTGTTACTAATTATTCAAGTGTAAATTAATAAAAATTGTGCATAAATAATAATCATTTATTTATTACTTACAATGTAACACATTAATATAGTTATGCGATTACTGAATAAGTGGAAAAAATTGAAGAATGATTCATTACCATTATACATAATAAATGCAATAATATAAGCCAAATTTTCATTTTCGTATTCATGTTCATTTTTTTTTTTTTTATGTCACATGAATAATAAAAGAGTGGTAATGTACTCCTTAATCAAAGTGAAGAAGACTTTATACTAATATTTACTAAAAAACACATCAAAAAAGAATAGAAAGAAAATGGTAATATGTACAAAGATTACCTGTTGCCATTTTAAACACATGTAAAGATACGTGTATCAAAGTTTTATTTAACAAATGTTGCACAAAATAGAATGGATACTAAATCTTTGCGACGTGACGTAAGTTTTCATTTTTTTTTTTAAAATAGTTGTACATTATTTGGTCGTTTTATTATACCATAATTAACATAAGAATTGTTTATTTTGAATGAACGTTTGTATATATTCTTTTTTCTATTTTTAGTACCCATTTTTAAATAAAACATGGGATATGTATGATAAATTTGATGCTACTGTGGAGGACTATGGTTATCCTGATTATAGAGTTAAATGTGGGTATATTGCGTTAAATTACGGTAAGAATATTAGCGAGTATAATGAACTCTGTATGAAACTGTTAAGAAATTTATATAGAATGGCTGACGTTATGGATGAGAGTGAAAATACGAATGTACCTTGTACTTATTTGAACATGTGGTTATACCATAAAGAAAAAATATATAAAATTCCAGTGGAATTTATTAAAAATATTTTCAGAATAGCACGTGAACTAATTCAAGATTTACCATATGATTCTGAGTGTAAATATGATGAATCTCATAAAAATCATCAAGAACCCTATAAAATAATGTTATTAAATATTTTTCTTGATAATATTGATACTGTTGAAGAGATAATGAAGAATGATACTGATGGACGGTATTCAACCTGTCTAAAATATGTTAAGGAATGTCTTAGCATATACAATGATATTAAAACAAAATACTGCCCTGATAAAGAATCTCATACTATTAATGATACTTGTAAAGAATTAAAAGGCTTTGAAGATATTTATACATTAACTATTTCTAATGAATCACCATTAAATGAAAAAATGCCCTCTATAACGTACTCTGATCCTATACTTCTAGATAGAGTAACATCAGAATATCAATCTAAGGTATCCATGTCAGATGCAGATGATAATTCAGTTAATCTTGGATCGGATCATGCATCAACAATTGGTGGTACAGTTGCAGGAATGGGTTTGTTCTTATTACTTATGTATCAGGTAATTTCTATCTTTATTTTAAAAAGCATATAATATTGTACCTCAGTGTTTACGTTCTATTTGTACATTTATATATCATAAAAACACTGTTATTTATAGATATGTATGTACGTGAATATTTCCTATTTGTCTTAGTTTACACCACTTGGACGTTGGTTACATTCTCGGATAAACAAAAGGACAGGAGTGAGTAACAATTTGGGTGAAGAAGAGATGGATCATATGTACTTAAATGCATATGGAAATGATAGTATGTATTCGGATGATATGGGATATAACATGGGTTACAATACAATGTAACCCCCCCCCACATTTGTTTACAACATGGAGTAGGACATCTCTGTTGTGTAGCGAATAGAAATCAGGTAAATGTACGAACTAGGAGAAATTTTATGAAGAAAAAAGTACAATATAATGTAAAGGAATTTTTAAAAAATGTATTATTCCAATTGGGGGTGAGATAACGCGGATGCATTTTATCACAGAATAGCTTATAACTAGCAGGTGAAATTACAAGATTAACCACGTGCACATATAATAAACATCAGGAAGACATAATGTAGACATGACAGAGACTACTTGATGTTTCTTATATATATCAGTAAACGCTTAATGCTATATGCACGGGTTAATGGAGCAAATAATAGGCAGATAATATATACATTATTTGCTAGTAACGCATATATATATAAAAAATGAATTTATGGCAACCATTAAGTAATATTTTTCTAGTATCAATACACGAAAAGAAACTATTGCACATGTAGCATATATATTTAGGGATGCAGATTATTAGCGGCACATACATTGATAAGTGAAAGGCAATTTTACGGAATGTTAACTTAGTGTATTGCAAATTACCGTGCATGATTGCGATAGTAACATTTTTATGAATATGATGAAAATAGCATCTATAGGTAGAAAGATATAGCGTGCATCAATAAATGGACACTTTTTAATTATGATTTGTACATTATTTGTTGAAAATCCAATACTACACCGCCTAAGTAGGGGGTGTAATTTACAAACATTAAAACATAACTGAGAAATTAAGTGTAGTCCTATTATTTTGTTAATAATTTGTAATATTTTGGACATTTTTATGTGCATTTATTTATTATGCTTGCTAAAAATGGACAAAATAAATTTGTGTGGTAAATTTAAGGATAGTAACTATTACAGTTATACGGTGTACAAATATTTGTATATTAAATTGGCAAAACGATATATATATATATATATATATATATATATATATATATATATATATATATATATACCTTTTTTTTTAGTCTCAATGTAATAATTTAGTTTTATTTCGCGAATTTGTCATTTTTTCCACATTTTCTTTATTTTATTTTATTTTATTTTTGTCTTGCATTAAAAGAAAATTTTCAGCATTAAAACCTTTGATCATTTTTAAAAGAAAGATAAAAAATTTTGTGTTGACAACCATTTCAGAAGAATCTTTTTAACTATAAATTATAACGTAAAAATATATACAGCAAAAATAGAGAGCACCGAAGAAGGCGTGCTCTACAAGTTTGGCACGTAAATTTATATTTAATGTGATGCATTTTTTGCCGTATAAATAACGTTATTTATTGTGTATTTATTTCAAAGTAAAAAGTTAAAGTTATTTTTCCATTGCACAATTCATAGAAAAAAAATGATTCACCAATTATTCCTTACTAATAATGGTTTATTCATAATATTCTTATATGTTTTTGTAACACTGTTTAATTTTCTATGTTTTTAGTGCCTAACATGCGGTAGTGTGGTGCCAATTCGTTGGATGCAATAACTGTATGCCAACTATAAATTTGGAGATTGTATTCATATTTACACAAAATATATGAATTATTATTAAAAAATCAATTTTTTGCGAGTAAAAGGATGTTTTACTTATATCACAATTATCATTAAAATAGGAAAAAGAAGAAACGCAAACGCTTATTTACGTAACACTGAAAAATTCAACGTTTCTAAACTATTTACATATATATTGTTATGCAATGGGCCGTCAAAAAGTAACATTTCTATGATTTCTTTCTGTTATTTTTCTAGGATAATTTATGACATTATTATAAATAAAATGTAAATTTTATACTAAACAGTTCACTGTTTCTCTTTCATTTTTTACATTTAAATTTAGCAAAAATAAAAATTGTATTAGTTGCATAATGTTAATTATGACATAAAAAGAAATAAGATTGTAACTGTTTTAATAGATCCACGTGAAATGTAGTAAAGAGAACATTTTGTTATCTTACCATTTTCGTGATTTAGGAAATCGTTTAATGATTCACAATATTACCTTTTCAAAATATAGTGGTTTTGTGAGAGAATTTTTTAACAGAATAAAAATTTCCATATTTGTAATGTGTGATATTTTTTTTTTAAGATTTTCCTTATTTTCATTTTAGTAAAATTTTCTGTAATTTTTGGTGAATATCTACAAAACACTTATTTCCTATTAATAATATAAACTAAAGGTAACAAACTAAATTCCTCAATTTTAGGCATAAATGGAAACTGTTCAAAAGTAAAATTTTTCTAACAATTATCCATATTTACAACGATTATTTTGAAATAACAAATAGGGCGCGTTACTAATTATTTAAATGTGAATTATTTCTTCAAGTTATGCATACTAAAATTAATTCATTCGCTTACAATGTAACACATGAATATAATCTTGTAATAATTATATAAATGGAAGGGTGTGCAGAATGATTCATTGCCTATGTAACATAACAACCGCAGTTTTATAGCCCTATTTTTCATATTAATATTCATTTTTATTTTGCATGAATAATAAAAAGGCGGAAATATAGCCTTTAACCAGTTAGAAGAAGACTTTATACTAATATGTATTTATAAACGGATTAAAATTAACATAAAAAAAAGGTGACATATACACAGACAATGTGTTAGCATTATAAACACCTTAAAAGATACACACCTCAACGTGTTCTTTAATACATATTCCACGAAATAAAATGGATACCACAACTTTGCGACGTGAGGTAATTTTTTATTTTTTCCCAAAATATTTACTTGTTCATTATTCCGCAGTTATACTATTATGTAAATAGCATAAGAATTGTTTCTTTTAAATAAAAGTTTGCATATTTTCCCCTCTATTTTCAGTACCCCTTTTTAAGTGATACATGGGATATGTATGATAAATATGATGAAACTGCGGAGGATGATGGTTATACTGAATATAGTACTAAATGTGGACATATTGTGTTAAATTACAATCAGAATATTAGTACGTATAATGATTTTTGTATGAAGCTTTTAAGAAATTTATATAGAATAGCTGATGTTGAGAGTGATGATGAAGATAGGCAGCTACCTTGTACCTATTTGAACATGTGGCTATACTATAAAGAAAAAATACATGAAATTCCAAAGGAATTTATTAATCAAATTTTTAGAATAGCAGATGAACTAATTAAACATTTACCATATGATTCTCATTGTATATATGATGAATCCCATAAGAATCATAAAGAGCCCTATAAAATAATGTTATTAAATATTTTTCTTGATAATATTGATGCTATTGAAGATATTATGAAGAAAGATAAGGATTCAAATCAAGAAAGTTGTCTAAATTTCGTTAAGGACTGTCTTAGCATTTATAATGAGATTAACAAAGAATACTGCCTTGATGATAAGGACCATACTTTTAAAGCTACTTGTGATGAAATAAAAACGTTTGAGGAAATGTATAAGTCAAATTTATTGAATAAATCTCCATTAAATGAAAAAATGCCGCCTCTGACATACTCTGGAATGATACTTCCAGATAGAGTTACATTAGAATATCAAGCTAAGGTATCCATGACAGATGCAGATGACAGTACAGTTATTACCGGTTTAGACCATGCGTCAACAATTGGTGGTACAGTGGCGGGAATGGGTTCCTTCTTATTACTTATATATAAGGTAATTACAATATTCATTTTATAATGTAAATAATACTATGTGTCAATGTTTATGTCTATTTGTGCATCAAATTACTATATAAAAGTGTTATATATATATGTACATATTTATATACGGGACTGTTTCCTCATTGTTTTAGTTTACATCATTTGGAAACTGGATAGGATCCCGTATAGGCAGAAGGAAAGGAATGAGCGATAATTTGGGGGGAAACGAAATGGATCATATGTACCTAAATGGACATGGAAACGATAGTATGTATTCGAATGATATTGGATATAATATGGGTTACAATGCATTGTAAACTACAACATTTGTGCACAACACCCAGTAGCGCACCTGCTTTTGTGTAACAAATGAAAAATAGGCAAATATATCAACTAGGTGCAATTTCATGAAGAAAAAAGTAGAATAACGCGTAAAGGAGTTTTTTAAAAAAAGTATTATTCTAATTGGGTGTGAGATAATGAGGATGCATTTTATCATCAAATAGAGGACAAAAAATAAAATAAGCAGACTAACAATATGTACTTGTGGTATGCCTTAAGAAGGAAAAACATAGAATGTATATAACGCATATATATTGCATATATGGAAACTTTTGGTATAGCACTTTATGTTTTTTATATCAAGTGTAGG
Organism: Plasmodium ovale wallikeri; assembly: GCA_900088485.1. Classification (NCBI taxonomy): domain Eukaryota; phylum Apicomplexa; class Aconoidasida; order Haemosporida; family Plasmodiidae; genus Plasmodium; species Plasmodium ovale. The sequence goes on along the minus strand of FLRD01001914.1, from coordinate 544,469 downwards.
AAGTTCCTATCGTATGTAGTTCATCAAAATGTACACATAAAAAGGATTATAACAGAAGCGCACAACAAGCATACATATCATGCATATTTTTTGCAATAAAAAAATAGAAATATAGACTAAAATGTTAAGGAAAACGCTAAAACAGTTTGTATTTGTTCAGCTGATAATGTGTTCGAATATAGGGACTATGAAATATATGGATATGTTAATGTCTCAAACATAATTTAAGAAATTTACATCTCTCAATATTATATTTGGATCCACAAGGGCGATCATTCAAGTTAGGTGGAAAATTAAAGAATAGTTGTGCCAATTTAGAGCAAATTTATTATCTATATTCCTTTTTGACCTGAAAGGTCGTTATTGCATGTTTATGAACTTTAATTTAAAACGTTATGTAACATATATTTTTTGTAGATCATATATTGGTATATGTATCTTATCAAATGAATTAAAGTGGTAGAAGAAAAGCGACAATACGTTGTTAAATTATTTTAATAAGGAAATGGATAATATAATATTTTTAAATAATATTTATCTACATATAAATTATTTTAATTAATGCTTTTAGATCATATACACATATAACATGTCATAATTTGCAAAAATGTTTAGTTAATGAAAAAATACGTTGTATACTTTGTTCATATTACACAAGGTAATATATTCCAAAAATAAAGTATTATACCTGATTCTTTATGCATTCACGTTTTTCGCGTATCTAATGAAGGGACTAAAAAATGTAAATGAAGCAGACATTTTTATGAAATACGCGACAACTGGTTACAAGGGCTATATTAGGCTTGGATGCATACTATGAAAAAGAGGGGTGATAAATAATTTCGAATACGGAAATAATTATATGAGAGCACAAAACACTAATTTTACAAAAGAATTAAGATACATATTGGTAACACTTATATGTTTTGCATTAGATGAATTCTAAGAAAAAGCAACAATAACGTTGAAATAATCGTATTATATGCTATGATGAAGTAAGAACAGTAACGCATATGTGCATAAACTTAAATATGATAGGGTCAAAAAGCATTAACACATGCAATTATCACATTGGAATAATGACAGTTTATTAATATATATATGTATAATAAATCTATTTATAATAAAAAGAAATAATATAACGCACTGGTAAATATACAAAATAAAAGACTGCACAAGTAGTTTCATGCACATTAAGCAACATGCTTTATCGGTGAAATGTGTGCCAATAATTAAAAATGATATGGTACAGAATAATGTTGCAAATGTGCGTTAATTTCGGGAGTAAAATGATTAGTCTCGATTAGAATGTTCTTACCGTAGAGTACCGAATTCTACATCTCTGGATAAGAATATTGTACATTAAAAATAAATCATTTGTAACTTCCTCGTGGTCTGAATTTGATAATTTTTCAGCAGGCACTTCGTAATTACGTTTATTTATGCATTTTACAAATTTACAAATAAAAATTAATACAGCCACAGGCGTAATATTATACGTGTGCACAAACAGTTATATATGTATTTATTTACTCTGCGAATACAATGAGAAAAAAAAGCGATTATGTTGGCAATTAAACGGTGTTTATATATTTTATACTAATATATAACACACCCATTTGTGCATTGTTTTGCCAAAGCGATGTATATATTCATATATATACAATTTGGAGTAATAATTCGTATTTGTTACATTTGTTGAGTTTCCTACATTTGTTGCATTTGTTTTATTTTTTTTTTAACAATTTTTTTTTGTTTTATACATGAATTTATGAACGTTTAAGGTCTTTTATTATTAAAAAAAAAACTTATTAATTTTCTTATGGTTACTCTACCATTTTGCAAATAATTCCAATAATTATGAATTATTATATGGAGGATACAACAAAGGTATAAACCAATGCACGTACGAATAATTTAACGGGTAATATGTATTTTTTCCACAATATTTTGGGCATATACCAAACAATTTATTATGTATTGCGTTAGGACATAATAAAAAGCTGAAATCAATACTTTTTATATAGCAAAATTGCGAAAATGGAGAAAGGCAAAGCGAGCAGCGAAGAATTATATAAAACCGCAAAATTTTAAACTGCCATATTGTACAATCCTTATGTTATCTTTTAAAAGGGCGTTTAATGTTACATAGACATGTTCTCATAGTACCATATTAACTGCGTAGAGAATATAAAACTCTTTAATTTCATTGTTCACTGGAACATTTTTAGATTAAAAAAAAACTCTATTTTTTACGTATTCGTGTTATTTTAGATAATTTATTACAATTTGCAACAATCTGTGACAATCTGTGACAACTTTTAACTACATTTTTATCTTATAAATTCATAACTGTGCTCTCATTTTTTATGTTTAATTTTACTAAAAAATCGCATTAGTCGAAAAATTTTAATTAATTGTCATATACAGAGAAATAATATCGCAAATGCGTTTATCAATTTAAGTGGGGAATAAGAAAATATAATCTTTTTTTATTTTATCATTTAGGATAATCACATAAAATTATGTATTTATCTATTAAAATATTTCTATAACAGGTATTTTAATGTAATCAAAATACTTCATTTATAATGCATGGTATCTGCGTTTTAAGAATTTCATTTTTTCTACTTTCGTATGAATATCATAACTTTTTGTAAATATTTATAATATGCGAATGTACTATTAATAGTATAAATCAAAAGTAACAAATTAAATAATTCAAAATTTAACAATATAACGTAAATTGTTCATAAGTAAAAATTTCCTAACTCTTATTTATATTTGCAACGATTATTTCGGAATAACAGGTAGGAGTATGCATAAATAATTATGAAAATATAAATTATTGCTTATATGTATGTATACTAAAACTAATATATTTGGTTGTTATACAAGGAATTAACAGAATTATGCAACGGTTATAAAAATGGTTAAGCTGCAAAAATTTGTTTTGTTGTACAATATCATAATTGCAATAGGTTGTTATAATTTTCATTTTTTTTTTTTCATGATAGTATATTAATAATGCAATATTAATGTATCTTTTAACGCCGTTAAAGAAGTATTCGAACTAACATAAATTTATTTACAGATTAAAATTAATGCAATGATAAAGCGAATTAATACATAGACAGACCCACTGGTTGTCATTTTTTATATTAAAAAATGTATGTCCTAGCATATTTTAATAATTCTATCTCATAATATAATGGATATTAAAAAATGGAAAACGCAGGTATGCCTTTTTATTTTATTATTAAAATGACTATTTATGGTTTATTATTTGGATATTATGTTTTACCAGAATACAGTATGAATTGTTTTAAGTGAACATTTATATATTTTACTTTTAATTTTAATTTATAGTATCCCTTTTTAGATGATGTATGGAAATTGTTTCAAGATTTTGACAGAACAGTTATAGAAGATAATTATTACGTTGGATATGAAAAAAAATGTAGATTCATTTTAGATGGCAAAAATGATCATTTGGATGTTTGTATGAAACTGTTAAGGAATCTGTGGTTAATAACTGATGATCCATATGATCATATAAGTGACAATGTACGTTGTACTTATTTGAACATGTGGTTATATTATCAAGAAAAAAATAAATTTCCTGGGGATATTATTAATAAGATTTTTCGTATAGTAGAGAATATAGCTCGTGAATCATTAGAAGAACCTTATATATGTGAATATGATCCATCTTATAAAAATCATATAGAACCAGAACAAATGATGAAATTAAATAATTTAGTTGATAATATAGATATCATTGAAGAAATTTTGTTGGACAACAATGATGCAAATCATTGCCTCTGTCAAAAGTATCTTCATGAATGTGGTGGTATATATAGAAATATGAATAAAAAATATTGTGATAATGAAGAAGATAAAACTATTACATACAATATCCTTTGTGAAGAATTACAAACATTTCAGAAGAAATATGTAGAACTTTCTTCCCAATATCCAAACCTACGTAATAAGTTGCCATCTTTAGATTTTTCCAACAATACATATATAACGGGATGTCTATCCGAAGAAAAAAAATGGCCATCATATCTTGATGATAATAGTGCCTTTAATCAAGTATTTCGTAATCTTCCATTAATTGTTGGAGGAATGATGGGCACGTCTGTCATTTTATTAATTCTTTATAAGGTTTGCACAAATAATACACAAAAGTCTAAATAGAACGGTGCAATAAGTTTTATATACTACTTATACGTTAAATTATAATAATTAAATTGTTAAGCATTTTTCCATATAAAAATGTCCCCATCTTTTTTAGTTCACCCCAATTGGATCATTGATACGTTCTAGAATGGAAAAAAATAAAACAATGGATGATACTTTATACGAAGAGATGAACGAATTTGGGTCCAGTAGCTATCAATATGAGAATATGAATTTTGATGACATGGAATACAATATGACATATCACCCGGTCAGAAATTCCCAATTTGCATATAACTTAGAATAGCGGTTACTTTTGTACTACAAAATTCCCATTATTATATACACAATGTAAGGTGCAATTTTAAGATGAAAAGGGAAATTAACTAAATGTAAAGGATTATATAAAATAATATTATTAAATGACAATTTGGGACAAAAAAAAGGAGGATAAAATTTACTAATGGACGAAACTAAAACTAAATTAGGAGATTATCATTATTAATACATTTAGAACTTACCAAGAAAAAATTTGAGAAAAATGAAAATTCTAATAATTATTATATTACCTTTACGCACATGACAATATCAAGTTTGCGTATCAAAAGGAGTAAATATATAAGGATATGACACACCAGAAATGTGTACGTATATATATATATATATATATATATATATATATATATATGTGAAAGTGCAATAGAAACAAGCTTGTAGCAGATAAGCTGATATATTAAATAAGCAGCTTATTACGAAACTATAACAAAGCTTACACAAAGAAGTAAATGGTTAAAAGTGCCTATATTTGTGTATATGAGGTTAGTTTTCTTTATAGGGAGTATTTTACATCTTATATCAGGAAAATGACTTAAAAAGCGTTAAAAATGAATGGCGATATATATTAGTAATAATTAAGAATTATATATTAGATTAATTCTAGAAAAGACTAATAATAAGGTCGAAAATAAAAAAAATATCTGTTATATAGAAGTAAAGAAATTTGCACTTGTAAATATTCAATTAAAGATTGTAGTTCTAAAAATAGATTAAGGATTGTGTCTGCTAAATGAGTGAACTCATAATTTATTGAAATTTTTATGAGAATAATAAGCATATTTATTATAACAAGGAGATAATAATATACACATATTGAAACATAAATAAAAGGCACATCATAAACTGGGCACCCACATTAGAGAACATATTTTACGCATCAAAATGGCATAAATTATTATGATTTAAATATTGTAGAGGAATATTAAAATAATATACACATTGTTGTTTGTATTTTGATAGTAACACTGTTAGTTAAAATTTAATTATTATCATAAGAGGCGTAATTTCTAAATTTATGGCTGAAAAGTGCATACATTAAAAACAAATTATTTACATTTTGAACTAATGTGATAAATTTCTAACTTATTTTTCGTATTTATATTTGTATTTATTCGTTATATCAATTAGTGTACTGATATATTGATTGTTATGGTGTTCCAAGTAAACAATGTTATTCTGAGCATTATGCTTAAGAGTATAGCACGCTAATAAAACGGGGAGAAATAAAAAAGTGCACAATTGAAGTACAAATTTATTATTACGAGAATGAAGGAAATTTAATTCTGAATATTCATTTGTTAAAGCGATATATATATTTTAGTTTTTTTAAGTGTACTTTTTTATTTTTTTTATTTTGTACATAATAATTACTATTTGCTCTATACATATTTTTTTTTTCAGTAATTAAATGAAACTTTTATGTCATACATTTTTTTACCATTTGAGTATGTTTTTTCCGTTTAATAGTTTTTTTTTTTTTTTGTCATTAAACAATTTTAAGGTATACTAACATTATTATCACCCTAAAAATATGTTGCTTAATTATATGTGTTTGTTCATTTCGTTTACCAAAGTGTGTAATTAAGACATAACGTCAGATAAATCTGAATTATAAAGTGACCTAAAACCGTAATAATTATGAATAAAAATAAAAGGCGCATTCCGGATATATATAATAATTAGTTGTTAACATGCAGTTTATCACATAAATAGCGGCAATAATGTGATCCCTAAATTTACATTTGTGCAATACACGTACAGTAAACATAAATATGCCTTGCAACTATTATTAATAATAGGTTAATAGTTTTTAATTATTATTAAAATGTGTGTTATACCATATTCGATTGCTTTTCATAAAGCGGAATAAAATGAATATGCCCCTATTTTATGGGTAATAAGTTGACAATAAAAATGTTTTAAAAAAATATAACTTCACTGCTTTAAGAAGGTAAAATTATGGAAAACTTTTAAAATTTAGAACATAAGAAATCATTTGCTTACACTCAGTGCTCAGTATATTATGCATGTCCTATTAATGTGTCATCTTGGGCATTCGAAATATATGTAATTAGGCATTTTTATAATTTACCATTCTATTAAAAGTTGCATGGATCTAACGAAAATTAATGTAACACGAAGGAATACAAAATAATCATAAAGTATGTTAAGAATTAATTAAACTTCTCGGGTTCATATATAATTCACTGAAATAGAAGGATTATGCTTAAGAAATGGTTTCCTCATATTTATAGCAAACATTGTTTCTTGTGATGAGAGTTAATAAAAAATGGAAAAAGAACCTATGCAATGTCTAAATACAGAATTTAAGGTATACTAAAATATATGTAAATCTATAAACCGCACGCATTACGAAAAATTAGGCATAAACAAAAGTGCATCTACAGTAAAATAAACAAAAAGAATATATTAGAGTAAAAGTGCTTACAATTGGGTATTTCCCTTAAGAAGTGGTTTAATCACTAAAGCTTGGCATAGTACATATTATCAATAGAACCATTTTGAAAATTAATATCACAATTGAAAAATGAGGTGGTGGATAATAACAAAGGGTGAAAAATAATATTTGCGAAAATTCACTCAAATTATAAATATATATTTTTTTTATATGCGTGTTCATGTAAAACAAACGCTTTGTTCTCTTTCTTAAAATAATTTAAAAATAAAAATATTTTACTTCCTCTTCTCATATATTGATTACGAAAAGGTGGTCCGAATACAACAAAATATGCATAGTAATTATTAACGCGTTAAGTTTTAAAAAAGTTCGTAAAAAGGTCTTTACCTTTCTATTAATGATATTCAGTTGGCTAAAATATGAGAATTATGTTATTTTTATTTAGGAAATATAATTTTTCTAAAATTTTATGCTTCAATAATATATATCCGAAGAGAAAAAAAAAAAAATAAATAGAGAAATTCTTTAATAATAACCTTTTTAGTTCTTTAAAAAGTAACTTATTGAATTAAGAGAAATGCGTTCAAATAAATCTAGAACAGACAAAAGACAAAACGTGCATAATAATGAAAAATACCATAACACTAAATTGTATATTTATGTTGTTGTGTATGTGAAATAAAATAAACGTCATAAATACATTTTCGGAGTTCTTTATTCATTATGTGGATGATAAAAATTCGTTTAGATTTAATTTTTGACCGAAAAGTTTATTACTCTATGCTCAAAATATAATTTCAATGATTCTTCCCTCAAACGTTTAATATAATTCGTTATGTCAATTCTGAACTAGCTTTTTATTTTAGGAAATTCATAGCGAATATTTATTTTTTGTTCACCTCTTCTATATAATTATATGAAAAACATAATTTGTAAGCGTTACATAATACAAACTGTAATATGCAGTACAACATTTTAGGCGAATTTACGAATTATAATGAAAATTAAAGGCTACTGTTATTTAATTTTACTTTATGATTAAGCATATTTACGAAATGACATACATATATTTAAAGTAATATTTCTATCATATATGTTTTTTGTATTATAGAACATCTTTTATTTAAGAAGAGTTATATTTCGATAATGACGTTTATATTTTTTTTAGTATAAGAATTTATATTGGGTATCCAATTAATGTTATTAACAAAAATCAAATTTTTTGTAATCGCAGTTAACTTAAACTAAGTACAAAATTTTTAAAAGGAATAGTCTTTAATTTAGAAGTTTAATAATTATTCGGAAGTAAATTTTTCCGAACAATTGTATATATTTATAAAAAATACTTTTTAAAATAAGGACATGTTAATGCATATATCAATGCAAGTTACTACGTGCAATTATGTTTATTAAAATTAATTTGTTCTGTTGCAATGTAACGCACTATTAGATTTTTTCAAAAATTAGATGAATAATTAACCTAACAAATTTCTGCGTTGCTGTACAATATTATAATTGCAATATCGAAGACATAATTTTCATTTTTATTTATATGTGATGTTAATAATACAAAGTTAGCGCATTATATAGCGCTATTAAAGAAGTATTCATACAAAAATACATTTCTTTATATATTGAAATTATTATAAAGAAAAAGACAATTAGTACACAAACTATTTGTTTTTACATTTCAGATTTAAAAATGTATGTTACGTTATATTTAATTTAATAATTATGTCTCAAAAATTAATAAACGTTGAAAAATGGAGAAGGCAGGTACATTTTTGATAACGTAACTATTTATTGTTTATTATTTGAAAATGCAATTTTTTGGAAATACAATAAAATGCGTATCATTCAAAATGAATGTTTTTTATATATTTTTTGTTATTTTTAGTATCCATTTTTAAGTAAAATATGGAATTTGTATGAAGAATTTGATGAACCTGCAAATGAATATGGTCACCCTAATTACGATGGTATATGTTCGCATATGTTACAAGGTGAATACGAACATCTACAGAAGGATAAAGAACTCTGTACAAAACTTTTAAGAAATATATGGTTAATATCTGATTACCACGATGATAATGTGATTAAACCCGTATTTTGCAATTATTTGAACATGTGGTTATATTATCATTTAAGAGTTTTTAACTTTCCTGATGAACTTATTAGTAAGTTTTTCCGAATAGGAAAAGGTTTAGTTGAAGATTTACCTGAATCTTATAACTGTGTATATGATCTACCAGTTGATAGAAATTTTGAAGATCCAGAGAAAATGATGAAATTAAATAATTTTGTTGATAATATAGATACCATTGAAGCATGCTTGTTAGATAAAGATGATCAGAATAATTGTGCATGTCTAAAGTACCTCTACGAATGTGGTAGTATATATAATAATCTGAATAAAAAATACTGTAATACTGATAATGACAAGATGTTTGTGAATAAAACTCTTTGTGAAGAATTGGAAACCTTCCGAAAAACATATGATTCACACATTGCTGGTAATACACATATAAGTAAAAAGTTACCACCTTTATCTAAAATTGACAATATATATCTAGTAGATTGTGCTTTAGAAGAAAAATCATGGCTATCACATCATGATGATAACAGTGTATTTCATCAAGTATTTCGTAATATTCCATTAGTTGTTGCAGGAACGATGAGCATGTCTCTCCTTTCATTAATTGTGTACAAGGTTAGTATATATTATGGAAAGACGTCTAAATGAAACAATACAATAATTTTTATATACTGCTTATACGTTAAATTATAATAATAAAAGGGTTACGTATTTATGCATATAAATTTTTCCTCTTCTGTATTAGTTTACCTCAATTGGATCGTTAATACGTTCTAGAATGGGAAAAAATAAAACAATGGATGATACTTTATACGAAGAGATGAACGAATTTGTGCCAAGTAGCTATCCATATGAGGACATAGACTCAGATGGAATGGATTATAATATTGCATATAACCCCGTAAAAAATTATAAATTTGAATATTACTCGGGATAATGGTTACTTTTGCAAAGCAATTTCCCATAATTATATACATCATTTAAGGGGAAATTTTATGAAGATAATGGAAATTAACTGTAAAGGAAAAAATGAAAGAAAATTATTAAATACCCCAAGTGGGTGAGTATATAAGGATGAAACTTGCTAATAAATGTAACTAAAACAAAATAAATCGATTAACAGTATTTATAAAATTAAGATGTAGTCATAATATATACTGAAAAATAAAAATTATGTGTTCTTTTACCTTCCACATCAGTGTACTAGTTTACGTAATTGCAGAAAGTATGGACAAAATAGTTTGTAGAAATGTAGTATAAATAAAAGCGCACTGAAGGATATACATGCAATCAAAATTAACAGTAGTGGAAAAGTAGAATAAAGTAAAAACAAAAAAATTTAATAATTAAACAAACTTATGTTTACTGAGTAAACTACTTTTGAAACATTTACGAATTGCCTACTACGCATGAGAAATTTTGCTTCTCGAGATGTATAATTCGGATTAAATGAACACATTAAAAATGGTTATTCATAATGTATATTAATTTTTTAGTAGTATTCACAATTAAAAATCAGATCACAATTTGTCTATAACGAGGTATTCGAATCCAATTCTTAAATAATTTGTATTAATAACTGAGATTTTCCACGTATGTAATATACTATATATTTATACACACCTTCAAAGGAAATAAAACATTCCTAGAAAAAAACGTGGGCGTATTGCAGAACTATTCTAATAAGGAATTTGTTTTTATATTATTTTCTAATAATGCACATATATATATAACTTTTTATATTTAACGTTTCAGTACCAAGTTGCATGCAATAACACTTTCAAGTTTGTAAAAATTCTTAGTGGTTAATAATGAATATATTAACGAACACGATGAGAATGGGCTCATAAGGTAAAAATTATCAGAAAAACACATTGCATTTACAATTTACCCACCAAATGTGTATTTTTCACATAAAAGGATAGAGTTAAAAATAATAAAGGGTTTTAGCAAAATTAGGAAGAATATTATTATCTGTTACGGAGAGTGCACTAAATTTAAAAGGCAAAGGATGGAAAAAGATGAGAAACGCGGAACAAATAAATATTGATATGGAAGCGTAAATCCCACAAATTAACAATCAGTAGTGAGTTCATTTTAGTGATAGTTAAGCGTTTTATATTATTGAAATAAAAAATATTAATAATAAATTAATAGAAATACCTGTAATGTTAAGTTAAATGTACTTTCACAGTAATATTCATGTAGGTGTTATGGTGGGAGAAATATACCAAAGTATATAACATTTACGCAAGTAAAATTATAATTAAAGGGTGTATCAATGGAATAAATCCATTTATAATTAGGAAATGAAAAACCAGGAACATTGTTATATAACAAGAAAGCACTGGACTAGCAAAAATATGCATATTTAGTGATATACTTCAACAATGGATACTATTATAATAATTATAGACTACACTATGCAGAAGTGTGGTACGTCAAAATATATATTTTGTTTACATTCTTATGGTAACGTTGGAAACAAGTATGAGAAAAATGGTGATGTAAAAATTATAATTCCAAAAATATGGTGGCAGAGTACATTAAAAACACATTCTTTACAATTTTTATGCAGCATTAATATGATATTTATCTAATGGTTACCTCATAGTTCTCTACCTACTTATGCAATTTAATACTCAAATTAGATGTTAAATTTTTGTTTTTATGGCGTTGACAAAAAAAGTTTTTACTAACATTTTTATGAATACCTTACTATGGTGGATAGAAAAAAGAGAATATTGCAATGAATTTAAGTCTACGTATTCATCGCAGCATTAATATAAAATACAGTAACGTAGACATGCATCTTTTAATACAATCTATTAATTTTTTTTTTTAGTTCCAACATTATAATTAGTATTTGCTAAGTATATTTTTTTTTATAGTTTTTTTTTTTTTTGCATAATGGTTTAATAGCGTAGAAATATTTGTTTTTTGTAATTAAAAAAGCGTTTATACTAATTTTTGTATTAACGATTTTCTCCTTGCTAAATATTTTTTTTAATTATAAATTTTATTAAAACGTTTTAGTTAAAATAGTTTTACTATACGTATCGAGTATGGGCGAAGTTTTTTTCATATATGATTAGTCTCAATTTAGTTGTTATCGTTTTGTGTTAATGCACCAATAGTTACAGTAATTAGGAATTTATAAATTCCTTTTTTTTTTTTTTTTTTGCTAATGTATCATAAAAAATTGAATTATTAATATTTATATGCACATCTATATATTTATATTTTTATTTATCATATTAGCTGTACGCGAAGATCAAATAATTATTTCATTTTGCACATAAATAATTGTCTATTATGTTTATTTTTCAGTATATAGTATACGAAATTTAGTGAACATGTGCATTTTATGTTTTCAACAAATATTTTACATATTCGTTTTTGTATATCTTATATATTATAATTATGATATATTATTTAATTGTTTTGTGATTTTTTTGTTTATTAAATACATAATTTTTTTACACTGAAAATTTAAATAATATATAATAGAATTTTATCAATTTGGATACTTTCAGAAGCGAAATTAATAAAAGTTTTAAGAATTAATGTTTTAAGTTAATATTCATAGTAAAAGAAAATATTTTCATTAGACATACAAGTTATGTGTATTTACTTTTTTATGTAAAAATGTGAACCTCATATTTTAACACTTGATATTAATACATTCATAAATATCCTAAAAAAGAAAAGGAAAAAAAGGTCATTTAGTTGTGAAAATAATAGTTGTATCTGTAAAGCTATAAAAATTTTTATTTTTTTTATTAATATAGTGCAAATTGCTAATGATAAAATTAAGACTAGAATTATATTAATATGGAATTTTTGTCCAGAAACTGCAGAGGCTTTCATAAATTTTTCATACACGATTGATGTAGTATACGTTTGTTTACATTTAACATTAAGAATGGAAAAACGTGTTTTCTTTTCTCCGTAAAAAAAAAAAATTTTAACTTTTTTTACAATAGTTATAAATTAGAGAATATACATACACAAAAGATTTCCATTATATTTATACATATGTTTTGCCCGAAAGTATTATTTTTACTGAACATAAGTTATCCATATGAACAATATATTGTCACGTTTTTACAAATTATTGATGGGAAGCGAATTCCTCGTGCATGCATGTGATAAAACATGATATTCTGCTTTTTAGAAGAAATAATATTCGTAAATTTTTTTATAAGCTTCATTTACTCATAAAAAAATGAAAAAGCTGTAAATTAAATAATGCATAATGATATTAGCAATTCTCTTGTTATATTCATACAATGAATCAAAATTTAGCATGGTTTCAATTATTAATGAAGTAAAATATAATTATATATATATATATATCAAATTAATATTTTTTAAAGAATAAATACAGAAAGTTAAAAAAGAGCGAATAATATATGAACCTATGCACAAAAATATGCATCTATTTATTTTTATAAAATATCAATAATTATATAGAAATAATTTTAAAATCTTAAAAATGGATATTCCTAAAAAATATTATGATGCTATGAAAAGTTTGTTTAAATATCATCTTGAAGCTTATAAGTAGGGATCAGTTTTTTTTTACTGTAAAATATTATGTAATAAAATTATTATTAATACATAATGACAATGTCATTGATTAAAGTGTGTTGAGCTGAAAGGTAATATACTCTCTAAAATGTAGGACATTGCTGTAAAAGAATAAACAATTTCACAATAAAAAATTCAGCGCATTTTTGGAATATGCACCTTTTATAATATAACACTGCATATGAAAAAATGTGTAATCCATATACTTAGAATTCGTGTTTATATCATTAATTCTTTAATATTCATATAAATAGGCAAAAAAATAACATGCAGAAAATATATTTGTAAAATTATTTTAACAAGTTTATTACTGACAATAATGCATGATTTTATGAATAGCTCATAGTCATTCTTTGTTTTTTTACTTTAACTCTCCTTTTTATACAATTACGAAAATATATACAATTAATGTAGAAAAAATGAAAATTTTAGTTAAAAGTAAATACGATTAAAACAATGTAAACTATGAATATTAATTAAAACATTATAAATATAAAAATTAAAAAATTCCGAAAAAAGATACAGATATCTGTTAAAGAAATATTTTAAACACGAAACAATTGCTTCTTACTGAATGCTTCAACGTAATTTACGAGGAATTTACGTTATTACATTTTCTTAATTAGGATAGTGCCTTAGAACTATGTGTTAATGTAAAATTTTTTACGTATTTTTTTTTTTAATTATTATAAAAAATATTTTAATTTATGTAATGAGCGTTAATTTTTAGAATTGCACATTATGATTTATGTTTTGCATAAGAAAAAAAAATAACTATTTCAATTGTAACAACTCAACAATTATTTAATTATATACGTATTTGTCATAGGATAAATCCCAAAAATTGTAATAATAATGTTAATTATATTATGCTCCTCAATGAAATGAATTATACAGAAAAGCATATATGTTTGTATAACCAACATTAATACATAATGGAAACGCATATTTCTATTATAAAAAGTGTGATAGAAATTGTTAGACTGAATTTATGTATTTATGACAATTTAAAACTATATTTTATTCAATATTTTAATATAAAATAATATTACATGCGTTATTATTTAAATTTTTTTTTTTAATTAGTTATATTAATTTTTTTATAACAAGTGAGAATATTTTTTTCAATGTTATACGATATTTAAAGAAAATTTGCTGCTAGAATATATATATTTATTTTTAATATTCAAAAGGAAAAAAAAATAACACAAAAAGTGTATGAATAATGCATTTTATGTTACCATCGATGCATAAATAAATCATTTATACAGCACGCTGATTATTTTTTTTTTATTTTGTTGATTTCCAGACAGAAGAAAGCTTAAAAATGACAGTAATATTACATTTTCATTTAATACTTAAATTATGATTAACTTGTCATTATCTAAAACTTTAATTTTTAGAGAATATAATGAAAAATTATGCTTTGGAAATATGAATTATGTATTTACTTTTTCTATTTATTTCCATTAATTTTATAGGGTGTTAGATTAAATGAATTACCCTCACGACAGTTATATAAAGAATTAAATACTGTTAAAAGAACATCTATTTATACGCAATACTGTAGGTTACTACCTGATAATATGAGATTAAATGGTAATATATTAACACTTTGTAAAAATCTTGCAGTATATTTAATAAATAAATCTAAAGAATCCAATTTGCTTGAATTTGGATGTTCTATTTGTAAGCTATTGAATTACTGGGTACTTGACGAATTATATAAAATATATAAATCTAGTTATAAACATACAGACATTTTTGAAGAATTTAAAAAATTATGGGATAATATTAATGAAAGTCTCTATTATAATAAAGATAATAAATGTTTGCCAGAATTCTACAATTTTAAGGAAAGTGACTGGGAAGGGAGAAAAGAATTATATGAATACTGCGTAGATTATGTAACGCTTTTTGAAAAAGGTAATAACAATAGTAAATGCAAGGAATACTATGAATATATTCAAAAGAAAGACAAATTATATAATAAATTAGACGAATATTTTACTTCGCAAGATAAAGAAAAATGTTTGGAATTTTATGATAAATGTAAATCGTATAATCCAAATAAAGTACTGGATACCTTATCATGTCATGCTCAAATTATGGAAGAAAAAGGTATAACAGTGTCGTTGTTACCGCTAGTTAGAGGAGGACAAGATTTGTCTTCTTCTAATATGGCTGAATTAGATGAAGCATTAGTTGATTCAGTTGTTTCTTCTGATGTTTCTCCTTCCACTGGTGATAATTCTCATATTGGACGGATACTTGGTTTTTCATCTTTTGGAATATTTTTTATTTTTATAATTTCTTATAAAGTAAAAAATAATTTTATTGCAAAACGTGAATACCATAATGTATTAATTATTATTTGACATAATTGTGCGTCCATAATTAAGAAGTATATGTGCTGTATGTTATTTATATTTTTATTTTGTACATTAGTTTACACCCGTTGGACCTTGGTTACACAGCCTTTTGTTTAGAAAGCGCATTATTCGACAAAACTTTGGTGATGGCATGATTGACGATTTAGCTGAGTATTCTTTAGATTCAGAAGAGGTAAACATGGAAAACGAGAAACATGTTTCATACCACCCTTCATGAAAATGTTTACTCCAATAAAATACATTATAGGCGTTGAATTAGATTAACTGGAGTAACATAGCCTAAAATTTTTTATTTTTTCTTTAAATATACTGAGATAAATACATATAACTATAATTAAGAAAAAACTACATAAAATGTATAGAATTACTAAATATAGAATGGAAATATCAAAGGAATTGATATAAGAGGATGCGTACTGAAACTAGTCACGCGAAAGTGTTCAAAAGAAAATTAAAGAATAATAGGATAAACACATAGTTATAAAATGCTTTCATTAAAGTACAGAATGGAAGAAAATTATGTACATTGAAGAAGAAACATAAAAAGAATAACCTCCATAGTACAATGAAGATAATATAAATTAATTACAATTAAATTTAAAGCAACCATTCAAACCTATTTAATTATAAATGCTTATGTAAAGATATTGCGCGGAAAAATCTTTTAAAATGGTAATAATGAAAATGACAAAAGAAAATATGGAAATGTTCCTAAATGAAGAAGCAATAGATGAGATATATATATTTGGTAACAAGAAAATAAAAATTTTAATTTTAATGATAGGAGGAGGCTTATTTAACTTTATCGATATATTATTACTTTAATTATTCCTTTTAATTAATAGTATGAATGAAACGTTAATAGTATTGGTAATAAGCATTAAATGTATATAAAACATAATTTTAATAAAGTGGTCATGGCAAGCTAATTACGTCTTTATTAGCACTTTGTTTTATTCATACGATTTTATGCTCGAGAACCTTATTTTACCTTTAAAAAAAAAAATACTACTAGGAATTAATACTACTCACAGTGTATAATTGTGCATACTATCGATAGTAAAAATATTAATAGTTAGAACACGATTATTTAGTATTTTAATAATTACAAAATACTAATAATTGAGGCTATATATCAAAATTGTAGGAAAAAATCTATCATGGGGAGAATGTTGAAAATATCAAGTGTGTGTAATATAACTAACTTTTTTTCGCAAACACATGAAAATCTGTTAAATAAATATATTCATGATAATCATGATAAAATTTACACAATAATAGTTTTACTAGTTTTTTCATAATACATTTTTTTTATTATTATTTAAGTTATATTAGCTTCTGTCATATGCATTTAATTTATTTCTTATTAACACTCATATAAATTTTTCTGTAATAAAAATAATTTAGTGAAAAAAAAAAAAAATAGTTTAAATGGATAGTACATGTTATTCACTCTATAAATATATACTATTACATTTCTAGTAATAGTTTAAGAACAAACTGTGTGTTCGTTTTAATCGTAAATAAAGAAGTGCGCAACTGTATTTCATTAGCATGCATTGTAAATATTTATATTACAATTAATATTTTTTATCTAATAATAATGAGGATAAAATAGTATAAATATACGTAGGATATTTTTGTATTACATTACTTCATACAAATGTTCATTTTTTTGATACGTAATTAATTATTCATCACTTTTTTTACTAAATTTTGGAATAATTTTAAACAAGACATTTATCTTATAAATGATTTTTTTTTAGTTATTTTGCTTTAAGCTTTATATAGGTTATGTTTTTACTAAAATGTAGATATATATATTTTGTAAATTTATATAATAAAAATTTGAGTTGTTATTACCCTACTTGATATTATACATGTTAACATGCATGTAAATAATTATTTGATTATGTCTTTTAATTCATACAGGATAAATTAATAGCAGCGACCAAAAGTATAAGAAAGTGTATTTTTGCAATATGTACTAAAAACTGCATTTAATTTCTCCATTTAAAAATATTTACCTGTTTTATTATTTTAAGCATACGGTGAGTAGGAAATAGTTGAATATTAAAATGTAAAAGGACTGGTACAGTTCGAATTAAAAAAAATGAGATAAGAGTAAAATGCTATAATTAGAAAAAGTGACTAGAAAAATATGCATATTTCATAAACAATATTATTGATCTGCGTAAAAAACATGTCAAGAATGTTCTCATTTATCGTATTTCTAGTATCTCTATTCACAAATTATTTGTTTTAAGATTAGATTTTTTGAAATAAGTTATGTTGTAAATAAAAATATAAAGAAAAAAAAAAAAAATACATATATATATGCAAATTGACTTACCTTATTAATATATATATTTTTTACATTTTTTTCTTATACTAAAATTAAAGTACTTTGCAATTATTTAAATAAGTATAAAAAGATAATGCATATAATAATGGTATAATATAATGTAAAATGGAGGGGAAAATTAATTATAATTATTAACATGAATTTGTTATGGTTTTAAATGTTTTAATAAAATATAGCTAATATTCTAATAAAGTTATTGGCATGATTAAAATGTGGGAATGCAATTTGAAATTGAATAAACTATAGAACACTTTTTATTTTATATTGTTATGTCTTTTCTGTAAAAAGTTAAGATAATACGATTTGTACTTTCTCAATTTTTTAGAAAAAGTATAATCTCTAAACTGAAAATTTATATTAAGTGAAAAAATGTTAAATGTAATATGACGGAAACACATATCAATGTATATATAATAGTGTTACATTTTATAATTATATTTTATATGTTAAAAATGATGTAAATATAATAAATATACACCATGGATTTTTATATTGTAGAAAAGGATATACCAAATCTTATTTGTGCTAATAGGTAACTACAGTTTTGTATTTTGGCACAATTATTTTTGAATATACATATAAAACCTATTATGTTTTACTTTTTTTATAATATAATTTTATTATTGATAATTAATAGAATTATTTTTTCTCGATTATTACTAATATTTATTTCTTTGCACTAGAGATATATAACGTTTATTTTGTATTATCTCTTCCAAAGTACATGATACTATTATTCATAGGTTAATAAGGAGAGCAGCAAAGAGGTATATTTATTAGGTATAAAGAATATATTTTTTATAAAATAAAATAATTACGATTAAAATGAAATATTCATGACAAATACTTTTTACAACAAGTTATATAATTCATTTTTGATGAATCGCATATATTTTTTTATAAATATTTATATTTTTAGTTATTTATTTTTCAATATATATATACAGAAAATGCAAATATTTATGAGTTTTTAAATATTTTAATTTAATATTAATATAATAATTTATGCATTATTCAAAAATTATTTTTTTGTGACATAATATGTTACATTCGTAGTAATAAAAAACAGTTAATTTCAATTATTATAATACATTTAGGAAGCAATATGAATATATTATGCATTGCACTAATGAACTAGTTTCTAATGGGGATCAAACATTTTATTTAGTAAATAACACATAATTAAGGCAATCATAATGTACACATGAATAAATATTTAAATATAACACAAAATACACATATATATATATATATATTAAAAATATGTTTATCTATTAAATAATAATATAATAAACGAGTATCACGCAAAAAACATATATATATATAAGTATTTTTTAAGCTATAAATTCTTTTCTTTTTTTAATTTAACCTTATTCCGTATTTAGTATTTGTTATTTTCCATAAAAATTTAATATGTTAAGTTTATATAAAAGTAGTTATAGTATAATAATATACTATGTAATGAGTAATCAGGAATATTTTTCTATTTTAAAATTAAAAATAATATAATAAGAAATATTCTAGATTTTCTTACGTTATTTATGTATGTAAATATTTATTTGTTAAAAGTTTTATTATTTGTTTTAATTATCACAAGATGCACTTAAAACAACGCATAAAAATGGATGATAGGGTATATTTCGTTTTATTTATTAACAACATTTATTGCTTGTATTTATTTTATTATTCCATTTTCATTTTTTTTAAAATATTATCCTTATTTAGATGAATGATTTATGTACATTTCTTTTTTTTTTTTTCGAAATTTAGTATCCCTTTCTAAGGAATTTACCTTCATATAAATTTTATGAAAAGTTAAATGAAGAATACGATGAAGACAGTTACCGTGAAGATATTTACTATGAAGATTGCAAAAGAATATTGCCTCAATATCCAGATAGCGGTAGTATTCTTAATCTTTGCGGAAAGCTTGTAAGAAATATAAGAAAATTGTATGCATGGACTAATAATGATATACATAAAAGTGAACGTTGTACATATTTGAACTATTGGATATATAATGAAGTAATAAATAATCATGGAATTAGCGAAAATTATATATACAACTCAAATTTTATTCTTTATCTCTTTTATGTGTGGGATACAATCGACGAAAAACTTTCCCATACCGATAAATGCGCACAAGAAAAATATCTTATAAGAAGTAACGAATTTCTGGAAGAAAAAAAATCGTATGATGATAATCAAAATTATAAAAGTATTAAAGATATAGTTAACAGTGGTAAGAACGATCAGAATAATGATTATTTTAGTTATATTACTGAAAATGAGAATCTACATCGAGTTCTAAAAGAGGAATGTAAATGTACTAATAATACTAAATTCTGCGTAGAATTCCACAAATATAATAGAGATAATAAAAAAGATAAGCTTTGTTCACTAGAATGTAACTCAGAAATGTCATCTGTTCCCAATACAGAATTAAATAGTGTATGTCCATTACCCGAATCAGTACTTCAATCATTGCCTGAACAAATGTCTCAAGAAAAGGAAAGTGAAACTGGAACCTTTACTGGTAGCATGGAAGTGAAGGATGATATCTCGTCATCATCTACCTCATCTTCTACTATTACAATTTCTCTTCTTACGAGTATAATAGGAATATTTCCGCTTCTATATATTTCTTATAAGGTTAATGCATATTTCACCTAAAATGATTTTTTATGTGCTAAAATTTTAATAACCACTTTTAGCAAAACATTGCTAAAAATTTGGGATTATACTTTAGATTATATTATTAAAATTTTTTTTCCTTATTAGTTTACACCGTTTGGACCATGGTTACGTCGTAGGATAAGTAACAAAAAAATAATATCAGGCTATACAGATAATGAAAGTAATCAAAATTTGCAGTATATCCCTGACACAATGATGGTTACGTCGAAGAACGGATCATATGCTATACCACACCATTCCTTAATAAATTTTTAATAAAAGTATAATAGAAATAAAACATTTTCTTGTAGAACTTATATTGTAATAAAAACGCATATATTATTCTGCTAAGATATAAACAAAATATAAACAATTAATTTAGGGGGTTAATTTAATTTAAAAATTTTATTCTAAGTAAAAAACGTATAAAATATATTTAGGTGTAAATAAAATATCATGAAATACTGATTTGATCACATAACAGAATACCGTTTATTATTAATAGTGATCAACAACGCTTAAATTACAAAAAAAAAAAAAATTTACTATGATACATTATCAAACATATTTTACTCATAAATAAGAATGCTTATCGTGCTTAGCAATGCTTTATGTGAGATGATAGGTTGAGCGTAATAAAAACAGATAACTGTTCTAGGTACAAATTCATGAATATTATATATAGAAATATCCGTGTTGCATAAACGATTATAAATTAAGTGAATATATACATTATTAAAGGATACTAATGGAAAAGCATAACGGAAAATTAAATGAAGTAAATATGACATAAAAAACATTCTTTTTAACATTGAAAATTCTATTTTAGGGTGAGTATTTAGATATATTTTATGTAAAATAATGTAGAGTTATTTATTATTTTTACAACTCTTAATTCAAAATGCACTACTTGATGAAGGATAGCGAAATGATATAATTATATTATAAATTATATATGGCATTATTATATTTATTAGATATTTATTATGACCTCGTAATATTTTAATGCTGAAGAAATAATATCTTATTTATTAGTAACTCACATAAAAGTACAGTACATTATAATAAATCATTAAAGCGACTTTTGTAGACAACAACATTGTTTTTATAATAAAATAACATGTAGTCATTTATATTAGTCATTCAATGGGAGATTACTTATAAGATTAAATACATTTACCGGAAAAAATATTAATATAATATGTGTAAATAATTATAATGGAGAAACATAACTACCTATTATAACTACATTATTATAGACACACATAGAAAAAGAATATAAAGCATTTTCCATTTTTTTGGTTACTAGTGTTTATTATATTGAATATTATCATATTCGTGTTATATTTTGGCAATTATTATTTTTTTTTATGTAAATTGTATCTTTTTGTTTAAATTATTAATAAAGCTCCATAGTTCAAAATAACATGAAATGGGTTAAAATAGCTATAATATATATTAAATGAATTAACATATACATTTAAAAAGCTTATATACATAATTGAAGTTATATATATGTGAATAAAATTGCGCGATGAATTATTTACATGGTTCCTTCACAAAAATACAACATAATTCAATTTTCCTTCATTCTCAGAAGTATCATAGGAAAGATTACACAAAAGAATAATATTGAACACATAATTTAAATAAAAAAAGTTGTTTCAAAAGTATAATGTGTTTTATACTTTGAAGTTTATCCTTATTTGTTTTTTTATGATGCACAATCAATTTTATTATAGTTAGCCCCTTTCAATATATTATTATTTATAACTTGTAATTTATTATGCTATGTAATTATAAAATCTATAGCATTAAATTTCTTTATATTGCAGACATATTTATTAAATTACTATTTATGAAATGTATAATATTTAACATAAAATTATAATCTTTATATCCTTTATTTTTTGTTTGTAATTGGCGTCTAAAATAACAATGTATAAATACTTGAAACCACAGAACTCGGATTAAACCTAATTGTAATTGTATTTAGTTGAATATACTTTTCAAAAAAACAATTTGTTCTATTACTTTTTTATTTATATTTTTTATGCTTTTTTTTTGCGATATTTTAATACTAGACTATTCATTATTTTCTCCTCTTATTTTAAGCTACATTATGAATATATTTATTAAGAACATTTTGAAACGAATCTCATAATTTATCATATTTTAAAGTTAGGTTTTATGATCACTAAATGTACACGTGTATATAATTAAAAAGTTACAATTCCGCATGGTGTGTGAACTAAATATAAAATTAATAATTTTTTTTTTAAGAACAGGGCAATAAAATTTGTTATTATCAAAATGTGAATAACAAGACTAAAAATGTACATATGTACAGGGAGAAATAAACAATTTATATTTTAAAAAATATATATTCATTAGTTATGTATTATATAAAATTAAAAATAAATCTTTCCTTTTAGTTTTTTTTTTTATGTACTATATAAATTTTTTACCTTAATATTTTTAAATTAATCGGTATTTTATTTCTGATAATGCGTTTTATAATTATGCTTATGCATTAATTACAACTCGTTAAAGATTGTTATAATATAAATAAGTAGAAATTACATAATCAAATTTTAATTATAGAATATAACAAAGCTATGTTTTATATTTTAAAATAGTTATAACATTAATTTTACTTAATTTATTTTATATGCAACATAATTAGTTTAAATAGACGCTAAATATGTGATGACTTATTATTTATTTTAATTAATCGAAGAGTACATAATAATTGAATGGTAATATGAAATAATTTTATGAATACAATCGTTTTAAACGTTAAATAATTTTTTACAGTTTTGTAGTAGTTTTTTTTTTAATGTCTCATTTACAAAATTATTAGATATATAGTACATTGAGATACAGCATGCTTCTGTTTATTATCATACATATTCAATAATTTTTTATAATAATGTATTCATAAATAGTTGAAAAATTCTTATTCTGTAACATTTTTATAAAAGATTTGATAGTATTCTATCTTCTTGTTTTGTACTATACTGAATAACATGTAAATTAAAAAATAGAAAAAATAAAATATATGTATACTCATTTTATAATAATTACAAATTTAATATGTAGATTTATTCTTTTATACATATTGAATGAAAATGTCATTATAATTATGTAACGTATTTGAAAAATTCATAAGTTTACCATTATTCTGGTCATTCATATATATCTTGATGATATTTGGAATATGATAAATTATTGTCTTGTTTACAAAAAAATAGTAAATGTAAAAACAAAAATTTATTGTTTTTATTATTAAACATTTTGAAAAAATATTCATAATTACAGTTAAACATTGATATGTATTCCTCGTTTAATAAAATATAGTAAAACAAATATATCATTTAGTATGCCGTGAATAAAGGTCACGTGAATGTGTAAAGTTAGCACGAAGTTTCATCACAGTGTTAATGCGTATGAGGATTCGATTTATATATGTGTAATTTCTTACATATACTACTATATATGTGCTTGCTACATCATAAAATAAAAATATTACGACTGAATTAAATTTTCACCCTCTTTTAACGCATTTGCAGAATGAAGAACAAAAATTCTTATTGAAATATAAAGAAGATATTGTGTATAAGTAGAACATTGGATGGAAATGCTGTTATAGCATTTTGTTCATATATTATTAATATATTTTTAGGTCATTAATTTCACAATATTACAAATGTATTGCCTTTGTAAATAATTTCAGTTGCTTTATTCATGTACTCCTAAACATTTCATTAAATAATACTTGTGAAGAATGCAACAAATTATTCACACATAAAAAAATCAATTTTATTATTTCTTTCCTTATCTTAATATTTAATTCTCAAATCTTCATAAAATTATCCACCAGTTAACGAGAATGTGCTGTTATTCTATTACAGAATGACGCACAAAAAGTTAAAGCCAGAAAATATTAACTACAACTCTCAAAGGTACAATGAAGTATTTCGAGGTTTAATGCCTAAACAAAATTTCTAAAAATTAACATAATATTAATTTCATCACAGCTGTATATTGGTTATTTTGCGCTAATATTATATTGGTATAATTTTGGTTTCACATACTTTCACACTGTAAATAATACATTTTTATTTTACTGTACATTTTTACGAACAAAATTTCATTTTAGTTTTCAGTAATCTATATAGAAAATAAATATGTTCTTCCATTGGGTTGTTATTAAAATATTAGATTATTTTATCCATGTAATTTTTCTTTCGTATACTAAATAATTGAAAGGCATAATCTCTTAACCCACATTTCATAAAACTGATATTAAATGTTTTAATCAATTGTACTATATCAGCATTAGGCGTATCTAAAAATATTATCAATTAAAATCATTTATTCGTATTTTTTTTAACATACAACTTCTATATCATTTTAAATCCCTTTTTACATTTAAAAATCTTGTGTTGCTACTTTTTCTATCAGATATCAAATAATTATTCTGCGTCTTAATATTTTTTTAAAGTTAACACTTATTCAAATATACGCCCTTTCCAATGCTACATAACATATTTTGCATTAAATATATTTTACAGCTAAAAAATGATATTTTCAATAAGCATAACTTCTAAGAATATGAAATAAAATTCAATAGCTGAACTTTAAATTATTTTAATTATTATGAAAAAACATATACATTATAGTAACTAACTTCTTATAAGATAATTGTTCATTCATCCATTTTAATAATATATATGCGTCCTTATAAATTTGAAAATATTTAGTATAAGTTGTTGTGTCATAAATAAATTAACAATTTCCTACATGTTCCATAATTAAAACGCTATATCTTTTATGTGTATTATTTTTGGCACAATAATTATTACCAGTCTTCTATAATAGTTTCTAAATGTTATTTACAAAGTGCTCTTTTGAATATCTTAAAATAAAGAGCGTACAAAAAAAAATTATGCTATTGTAAAATAAGCATATTTTATTTATTATAAGAGTTTATATATAATAATGCACAAAATGAATATTTTATATGTATTAAAAGTAATTTAATGTATTTTTAAATTTGCGTAACGTTTCCTACGACTAATATGTGTAGTTTTTATAAAAGATGTTTACATGGAATATTTAAATATGATGAAATATAATATATTCATTTTAATAATTTTAGTAAAATTCAATTGAATCTTTCCATAACTGTATTAAATATGTAAGAGAAATGAAAAGAAAATTATTATATTTGTAAGAGTCTACAAATAATGTCAACATTTCTTCAATAAAAAAAGAAAAAAAGAGAAAAAAATATTGTATACTACAAAATATACTCTAGTGTGTAAAAAAATTAATAATATATAATAAAAACAGAAAAATGTGTACACAAGTATTCAGCAGTAATCTTTTTCATCTCTATATCAATTAGTCATATTAAAATTAATAATACGAATGTAACAACAATTTTACGCAAATTTAGAATATCTGTAGCATGCAGTATATTACGTAAAAACATGGTTAACCATTTGACAAAAGAAAAAAATTATTTTTTATATTTTAAAGTTATTATAAATACTTTGAGAATATAAGAAAAATAATATGGTAATATTAATATAACGTTTACTTTGTTATTTATGATGCAAACGGTTTTTTTATGATATGTTCTTTAATTCAAATACTTTAAGTAACTTAATTTGCAGTGGAACTCTTAAATATGCATGTGCTTTTTTATTTTTAAAATTATTGTTTATCTCGCACAGTTTTAATGTATTAAATTTTTGATAAATTAAATGTAATTAGTTTGTCCCAATAGATGTATCTACATTTACCGGTATTATATTTATATTTTTACGAATTTTCTTTTTTGGCTAAATTGCAGAACCTAAAATTGGATGATCTACCCACAATAAAATTTTATAATGAACTCAGCACACGTGGAAAATTTGATTTGATAGATAATAATGTAGAGACATATACAATTTCTAAAAATATTAATGAGTGGATAACATCATTTAAAAGTGAAATTGGGAATTTTATTAAGAATACAACTGAATGGAAAGGTGGAATTCCTGGTAAACGTTGTAGGGATTGGCATTACTACATTAATTTTGTTAAAGACAAAATTAATGATTTAAAGGAGGATAATACAGAAATAAAATTAAAATGGTTAGAAGAAATTGACAATTTTTCTCAGGATATTTTAAATTATAATAATGTTTTAGAGTGTACTACTGATGATAGGAATGATTATGCTAATATTTACAAAAAATGGTTTGATGACTTATGTGAAAATTGTTATTATATTAATGATAATTTAGAAAGTATTAATATTAGCTCCCATTGTCAAGAGTACTTTAGTTATCTATTGGAAAATAAATCAATTCTAGACAGTTTTATAGAGGCGGGTAATGTCGATTTTGTTTACAAGAGTACTAGTTGTGGTATACAAGACATAGATGATTCAATAACGTTAATCAATTGTCCACCTTCTCAATCATCGGTTGACTTAAAAACATTAAGTAACCCTGAATTATTATCGATTTATACAGGTTTTTTACGAGGACCAAAAAAATTATCATCGGCGATGTCAAGATATATTAATGGAGGAAATGTTGGAATTTTTAATATAATTATACCAATAATTTCATCGACTTTAGGAATATTTCTCATTACATTCCTTCTATTTAAAGTAACATATAATTAGGAAATATGGATATATGCATTCTATGTTAAATTAGATACATGCTTTTATTAATAATATCCAGTGGACTTGTAAAAGAGTAAAAAATATATATTTTTTTAATTTTTCCTTATTACATTAGTGCACTTCCTTTGGTTCGGGGTCACGTAAAAGTATTTTGAGAAAACGAAATGATGAATGTAAAATAGAAGAAGAAATGTATGAATTATCGAAAAATACATCTGAACATAATTTTATGTATTCCGGGAATAGGCCTTATCATATAGCATATCAAAACACATAACGTACTTTATAAGAGATTATAATGTTATTTCAGTTTAACATAAATATTTGATGTTAAAAAATATAAAACTTGCACTTTAAGAACCATTATAGAGGGTGAAAATTAAATGCAAAAAATTAAATATTTACTCATAATTTAAATATATAGAAATAACAAAGATCAAATGTTATAATAATCATGCATTTGCGAAATAGTTAGGTCAACAAGATAAAAACTAGAATTAATAAAGAGAAAAAAATTAACATGTTAGTTTGAAATGGACATTAGTCACATATAGGTAACTATATTTTATAAAAGAATAAACAACATGAAAACGAAAAAATTCCTTTTTTAAGTAGTTCTGTAATAGGCAAGTAATATTTTACCTTAAATATATGTAATTATTAGATGTGTTATAAAATGGTTTATGAAAATTGAACATGTAAATGTAAAAAATATTTTATAAAAATTATTTCAGTAAAATGTAATTCATAGCTTAGGTAATAATTTTGGTTGAAAACTGTAACATGAATTATTGTTAAATTTCCTTATGAAAAGAAAAAATAGCTCACTATTTTATGTAACACAGGAAGATATATGACTTATTTTATAGAGTGAAAATACTGGAATTAGAAATATAAAAATTATAAATCAGAATTTTAAATGGAATAAATAAAAGGAGTAAATTTTTTTTTGAAAAATATACTATTTATGGTATGACAATACATTTTGTAATATGAATCTATAAATTCTGCTACAACGCATAACAATGTTAGGAATGTTACATGTGAAATAATCAATAATTAGTAATTTAAAGTATTGATAATACATAAAATAAAAAAGTAAATTCCTTTTACATTATGCATATTTTCTTCCTATATATGAAAAAAATTCACTTTGTGAAATGAAGAATTAACTGTATAAATGAAAAATAAAAAAGACAAATAAGTAACGTAACAAGATTCTCTTTTAAACAGTGATTAAATGTTTCAATCAGAAATATAAAATTGGAAATTCTCCACGCATATTCCAAATCAATATGTATAATGAATATATCCACTTAGCTCTTTATTGTAATATATATGAATGTCTAAAATAAAGCAATGCTCAAAACAAAAAAATTATGGGAAAAAAAGGAAGTGATAATACTCTACACTTTTAAATTCATTGTTTAAATAAAGGAAAAAACATATAAAAACTAAAATTGTATGTATATTATGTATGTTAGATGATACTCTATTCACTATTATAAAAAAGAAAATAAATTAAAGATATAATATAAAAATCTTATATACACATAAAGGTGGGGAGGGAAATTCTCATATAACATCATAAGTGTGCATATGCCAATATAATTATATAAAGCGACCATATTATTTCCTATTTCAAATATGTAAAGGTGCAATAATTATAAAATAAAAATAATTATAATTCAAAGTATAACAGTAGTAAAAACTTAAATGTATTATAAGATAGCTACATATAGAGTGATTGACAAAATAGCATATATTTACAATATATATATAAACTGGAATAATAGTAGAATAATATATTTTAAAATTATTTATCAATATATGTAAAACCATCATTTGAAAACAAAAAATTCTCCCTTATTTTTATGGTAAAACACTGAAAATTATATATCATTACATAAAAGGAGATCTTTCATGTATGAATTATGCTCACATTGTGTAATTATTTGTATATATATTATAGAAAAACAGTAATAATACATAATTCCTGTAAGGTATATTTCAGTGAAACGAAATTTGACTAAAATTGTATATTTTCTCTTTGGAAAAAAATATTTTTAAAATTTATTTGTAAAATTTTTTATAAATTAAATATACTTAAAATTATGAAATATAGCTAGCAGAAAAATAATTTATTGTATGTTATGTTTCGTCTTTTTATAATTAATTTCGATATTTTATATAGTTTCTTTTACTTCTATCAAAATAACGCATTTTGCATTTATTATAGGGAATAAGTGTTTTTATGTTAATTGAAGGGGATATTTCTATGCTTATAATAAGCGTTGTAACATGTCTAGCATTTATATAAACATATATTTTTATGACTAAAAATTGTCTAGAAAATAGTAACAACAAAAATAAAAGTTTTCATTTTAATATTTTTATTTTATATGTATTTTGCCAGCTTATATTTTAAGAAAAATATTTCACTGTTTATTTTTCACTTGTCATAAGCGTCAATACCATTATATTGCATACGCTTTATATTTTCTTAGAATCTACTTAAAGAATAATATAAGATTATTTCATACATATATAATAACAAATTATATTTTTATAATTAATATTATATTTTTTTTTCGTTATATCACGGACGTACAAGCGTATACGGATATATTAGATTTATTTATTAGTGTACATATATTAAGTTTTATGATTCTTTGATTTAATCATTCTGAAAGAAACGTGAGCATTAAGATTCACATAAAAATGTGCAAATGAATTATGCATTTATTATTATATATATCCTGAAAAGGTAATTTAACAGATGGGTAATGACAATCATTCACCCTACAAAATATTAGTGTACATGTAATTCATTTATATTCCATAATTTTATCCTATAATTAGTTTTTATGAATTTCTGTATAACTTAAAATTGTTATTAAATTCTACATTATGGTATATTCAATAATTTTTTGCAAATGCAGTTAAATTTATGCACTAATTTTTTGTATTATGAATAATAATAACACTTTTTTAAAAAATAGAAACTTCTCATTAAAAATGAAAAGCTGTAAAACCTATATAAACGTTATCAAATAATAAATTAAGGAATAAAATCTTTATTAATGATTCAAGATATAGGTGGAAGTAAAAATTATTTATTTTACATTCGAACTATGATATATCAAGCACATGTTTTAAAAATTTACGGTTTTTAGCTCATAAATTGTAGTGAATATTGTATAAATTTGTGCAATACAAAAGAAGATAAAATAATCATACAGTATTTAAACCATTAATTATAGCCACTGAAAAATATATATTACATTAATAAAATTATAAAATTTAGAACTTCCAAAATTTAAAAAAATACAATTTTATATGAAAAATATTCGTGTTTACAAAAATACAATGTAATATATACAGCTAATTTACAATGTTAAATATTCATTTAATAAAAATATAACACAGCAATGTGAGGAAACTTACAACAAACTCTTAAATAAATGAAATAAAGACATGAGTACTCAGTGAAAAGGAAATTAAAAAAAAAAAAAAAAGTTGTATGCATTTGTAATAAAAATAAGTTACCTATGATTCTGGCTTCTATCATTTGTATTTATCTGTGGGATACTTTTAAAAATGGCTAATAATAATGATAAATAATTTAAATAAAATTATAGCGGGTTGATAAACATGCTAATATTTAATATTTTTATAGTTATCTTTTTTTTTTGTATCCTTTCCATATAGAACAAACATCTTCTCATGTTCTTTGATATGGCATAATGAAAAAATAAAAATTTAATTAACCTTTTTTAATAAATAATAATGAAATCATAATTATTCCCATGTATATTAGTAATGATTTATTCCTTTCTCTTTTAAATATGGTAATAAAGTATACGTATGCGTATTATGAAAATTTCGTTATGTTCATAAGTATTTAATAAGACTGTTATGTTGAGAATATAATATTTATAGGTATACTGTAGTGACATATCTACAAAAAAAAAATGGTTACTGAAGTATTTTTTCTAAATTATAGAAATAATGAGTTATGAGTTTCATTCTTTTAAAAAAAAAGAGAATTAAATGAAATATTAAAGAAAACTGCTTTATTACAAATTGTCATATTATTACATTTTAGAATTATTTATTATCCTTGAAGAATAGGGCAAAAGTTTATAACATATTTTAGTTATTTCGTATTCTTCATCCAAATCATATAAAGTTCTTCTTAATTTGAATACTAAAGTGGATGGATAGATTATTGGGTGGATGCATTTTCAGTGAACATACAAGAATACTTCATTATTTTCTTTTTTTACCTTTCTATGATAATTTGTACATTTCTTGAAAATAACTATGTCCTAAATAATTAGACGTATTATTTCATTTTTTTTGTTTCTTTAATTATAATAAAATTAAAAATGATGGTATAGATTATATAATACCATGTGCATAATATACGCAAATAAAATATTATAAACTTTTAAGGAATAAAAATGAAAAGCATGAATAATATTTTCTATTTTTTAATGTAGAGAACATGAAATTGAATATGTTTAATTAAAATAATTCTTTTATAATAAAAATATCTTATATGATGAAAAATATTTTATTTGACAATTACTATATTTACTTTTTCACAGAATTTTTCTTTTATCCTGCAACCAGTGTTGTTAATATAGATCTAATTCGTATTAATGAGAAACAGTTTTAATTTATTAATTTCTATTGTATAATACATAAAATGATTTAAATATCGTTGTTCTAAACATGGATTTATAATACTTACTAAATAGAAGCAAAATTTTATAACGTTTTCAAAGGATTATATATGTTTATGAATAATACTATTAAAAAAAGACATTAATAAGTAAATAAACATGTATAAACAAGTTCTTTTTTATATAATAATAAACTAAAAATTTTCTATTATTATGTAATGTATTAATAAGATTATGTAACAACCCTAAAAGTGTAAAATGTAAAAAATCATATTTAGTCATGTAATATTAAATTTGTTTTCAATATTATGGCATTATTTATAATTTTTTGTATGCATATAATATTGATAACAACGTGTTAGCTTATTATGTCAGAAATAAAGAAAGATTTCATATAAATACATGCCTACTAGTGTATAAAAATCAATATAAATCGAAAGATAATATATTTAAAGATTATTTTTTGTCAGGTTTTCTATATAAAAATATGAATATTAACATACTTCAATATGTCACTAATTAAATACATTTAAAAAGAAAATGGACACTGCAACTTGGAAGCATAATGTACGGTTTTATTTTTTTTATTATAACAGTTGTTTAGTGCAATATTGTAATAATTTCCTATGGAAGAAACACAATTAAAATAGATATTTTTATATATGCGTTTTTGTATATATACATTTAACTTATTATTTTTAGTATCCATTTTTTAATGTAATATGGACCTTGTATGATAAATTTGAGGAAGATGTTATAGAAAGGGATTATCCTGATTATGATAATAGATGCAGGCACATTACTACAAATCAAAGTGAACAGTTAAGCAGATATAAAGGTATCTGTAAGAAACTTTTAAGAAACTTATGGTCAATACCTGAAGAAGATCATGGGGATATGAGCCAAGATTTACGCTGTACATACTTAAACATGTGGCTATATTATAAAGTAGTAAGAAATGATATTCCAGAAGAACTCATTTTAAAGATTTTTAGTGTAGCAAAACAAATGTTTGAGGATTTGTTTGATTCCAAAAAGTGTTCGTATGATTTACCCTTTGAAAGAGATTTTAAAGAACCAGAAAAAATAATGAAATTAAATCATTTTGTAGATAGTTCTGGACTTATTGAAGAAACATTGAAGGGTGAAAAGGGATCGAGCTATTTTAATTGTCTAAAATATATAAAAGAATGTGCCGAAATATATGCAGAAATGAATGTAAGTTATTGCATTAATGACAAAGAGAAAAAATTTACAACGTTTTGTGAAGAATTGAAAACATTTAACGATATATTTACGTCAATACTTTCTGAAAATTCTGAAATAGCTGAGGCAATACCACCTTTAACGTCCTTCGTAAGTGATGCTAAAGTTCGATTGTCACGTAGACAACAGGCAGAGGAATTATATTCAGGACAGGGTAGTCATTCAATTAGTCATATACATAGATCAATATCAACAGTTGGTGGTTCAGTGGTTGGATTGGGTACCGTCTTATTACTTATGTATCAAGTAATTTCAATCTTCATTTTAAAAAGAATATAATATTGTAAATCAACGTTTACGTTATATCTGTATACTAATTTAGCATAATAAGAGTGTTATATATATATGTACATATGTGAATATTTCTCCTTTGCGTTAGTTTACACCATTTGGACCTTGGTTACGTTCTCGAATAGGCAAAAAAAAAGGAATGAGAAACCATTTGGATGAAGAAGAAATGGATCATATGTATTTAAATGGACATGGAAGCGATAGTATATATTCGGATAATATAGGATATAATATGGGGTACAATGCAATGTAAATTTTCATATTTGCATGTAACAACCAGTAGAAGTTACTTTTGTGTATTGATTGATAATTAGGGAAATATATTAACTATGAGCTATTTTATGAAGAAAAAGGAAAGCTCAAATTAAAGAAGTTTAAAAAAATAGGTATCATTCCAATTCGAGTAGTAAAATGGAGGTTATATTTTATCACTAAATAGAACAAAGAAAGCAGATAAAATTAGGAGATTAACAATATGAACATATGCATATATTAGGAAGGAAAACTGTGTAAAGAACATAACGCATACATAGCCTACGTGGAAAATATGGATATAACTCCTTATATTTAATGTATTAAAACTAGAAAAGGTCTAATCTATATAATTTCCCAATAGTGCAAATAGAAAAAGGGAATATTAGAAATATCTAATAAATGTTCCAACAATCAACATTATTTCCAGCAGAAATATATCAATATAGATTGAAATAACAAAGAAAATGCTAAATGTACCTATTTTAGTATAATTGGTATTGAATATCATTAATAGGGTGTATCAAACGTAGTATAGAAACTGAAAATTAAAAGAAAAATACAAATTATGTAGCTCTACATGCAACATTTGCCCCCAAATGAAGGAAAATATAATTATATAAAAAATTATTGAACATTTAGAAGATCTAATTTATATTTTTTAGTAATATTAGTAATAACAATGAACACACAATTTTTTCACGTCAAATAATTTTCATCAAAACAAAATTATTGCACGCAGTTTCTTATATACCGTACATTCATATATACACATTGAGAGAAATATAAAATATCAAAAGAAAATTGAGAAAACACTATTAAATAATCCTTCTTATAAAATTGTTGGTATAACTTTGTTCAAAGATGTATTCCCATGGATGATTTACTCTAGTTAATGTTTTTTTGTCAAATAATAGAATTAATGTATTAAAAAGGTTAGACGCTTTTAATTGCAGTTAGTAACGCATGTAATATTTAATATAAGAACATTAAGTTAATTATATAAAAAATATTAGAAAAAAGGGTATTTCTTTACATTTGCTATTTCCTATTTAAATATACGCGTTATGCATAAAATAGTAATTAAAAAATATAAACCGTTTAAGCAATTACGAGGAACTGTAATACTGAATTAGAAGAACTATATTAAATTTAGAATATAAAGAATAAGGGGAAAAATGATGAGAGCCGTGTAAGGTGGAATTGTTGACATGTAGTATAAAACTAGGGATTCTGTAAAGTAACCATGGATTATAAGGATAACAGTTAAACTTTTAACTTTAGTATTACTATGCATAAGTAGGAAAAAATGCTAAAGTAATAGTATATGTTGTAAATATGTGAAAATAATTTCAATTAGCATATTTAAGTAAATAATGAAGTTAAATAATAATTAATGCATGTACCTTTTGCAAGGATAGAAGTTTGATTGATTAAAATATACATAAAATAAAAGAATTTACAATAACCAAAACATGGGAATATAGAAACATTAATTTGTAAGAAAAACACAATGAAGAGTGAACACATACATATTAAGATGCACATACTTGTGAAATGTGTATTGGTAATTACTAGTTAAACATTAGAGAAGAATATAATAATAATATGGTGATTCTGTTTATCCTATTATGGTAACACAGTTAATTTTAATTATAATATATTTTATAATATTTTATCTATAAACTATGTGTTAACACATAAAAGGGTAAAATTTTTCATTTAAAATTTATGTATAAACTAAGAAAAAATATATTATATACTTGGTTATATATAAATTAATTGCCAAGACAGAAAATATTATTTCGTATTCATTCATTTTCGATGTATAATATGAATTATGATTCCACAAGCTAACTGAAATAATCAGTACACATTTAAATTTGTGCATTTCCATGTAATATTTTTAAACATATTCCTTTATATGAATGAATGATTTTGAAACAACGTATTTGTGCTTTACGTAGTTTCCTTTTTTTTAGTGAATACACAAATGAAAATATTAATAAATCGTTATAATTTTTTCAAAGGATTTTAGGACATGTACATATTCATGTATATGCTTTTATTTTGTGCTATAGAATTGAAGATAATTCTTCAATAAACAAATTACGAGTACTATTTTAACCTCTTATGGAGAACTTTACACTTTATATGTATTATTTGCATTCAATTTTTTTGGTAAATTATATTTTTATATAATTCAAAAAAGAAAAAATAAAAGATCTTAATTTGAAGTTTATTTATATTTAATTAAAATTTATTCTTTGTTATTCGTGCGAATTGGCAAATATTTTTAGTAGTAATATTACTTTGAATTTTGCATAAATATGGAAATCTTTCTGGAACGATTTACAAGGTATATAAAATGTTTTCAGAATCCAATTATAAAACTGGTTATATTATTAGAATTATTGATTCACAAAAATTGTTAGAATTTTATAATTTTTTATTTCATTTTATAACTACTTTTTATCGTGCTTGTGAAAGTAATTAAAGCAAACATTATTTTCTGTTCATAATTTATTAAATTAAATCACAAGTAAAATTAATAAAATTATTTGTTAAAAAGACATAATCACTAATACAAAATATATTTGAATTATATAGAATATAAATTTTTATAATGAAAGCAAAAATATGCAGGATAAAAATTTACACGTTCATTGTCATGTTTATTAGAATTTTAAAGTAAAAGGAAAATATTTTATCTCTTTCATATATAATCTCAAATCTGTTCATTAATTAGAAGAAAAGTTAGTTACAAATTACCTAGGATACATAAAAAAAAAATTAATATTTATAATAAAAAATAATATTTTTTAAAATTCGAAAATCATTTAAACATACGGTTTTTTAAAAACATATTGTGACTTTTGATAAGACAAAACAGGTATTAATCAGAAGGTTATTCCATTAAAAAAAAAAAAAAAAGGTCATGTAAATATTTCGTAGTGTAAATATTCAATAATTAGAGAAGACAGAAAATAGCCAAAATTACAATAAAACTGAAAATTCAACATCTAAGTAGATGTTCTTCAAATATAAGTATAATAATATAAACTTTTTTACTACTTTTTAAAATTGAACAACATCTTTAAATCTAACTATAGTAGAATATTTCTAAATGCATATTTATATTTTATAGTGTATATTGATAATATTACATAATAACAAATAAAATATTATATTATACATAAATACAATGCAATAAATGTATTTTAATAGAGTCTTGTAATGTGTACTATATCAATTTGTTCATTTGTTTAAGAAAAGGTACAATTTTCATTTTTAATTTCGTATAAATACAATAAATACATTGTATATAAAATAAAATTATCACATTTATCGTATGTTCTTCTTACGTTCACATAATAATATATAATATTGCATAATAATATATGTATAAAAAAATAAACATAAAACATAATTAAGAAATTTTTATATGCTACATATATATATTTGCTATTAAAAGGGATACTTTGTTATTTCTTCAGGAAAAAACTAATATATTAAACATCATATACAAGTTAACATTTAACAAACTAGAAGTTTCCTTACATTTTTAAGTCTTTTTATATTTCATACTTAACTGAAATAATATTTTTTATATCAGAATAAATGCACAACTATGTTTATCGTTATAAAAAGTGCTTTTTATTGATATATAATAAAAATATATTATGAATTAAAACGAAACATTTAAATCATATATGCCTTTTTAATGTAAGTAAAAAAAAAGAAAAATATAATAATATAATTATAAAAATAGTGAATACATAATAATATATATAAATAAATATGTTTTAAATAAATTGAAGTTTATATAATAATAATAAAAATACGTGTTCAAGCATAATTTTAGCTAATTATATTTATAATTTCTTTTTATTTCATTTGTATTTATCATGAAAATGTTACTTTTATTAAATATAGAGCATAATAAAATAAAACGCAATTTTGCATAAAATACAATTTTATTAATCTTTAATAACTTTAATATGTAATACAAATATATATTTTATTATAGTTATATATGATTGCATGTATTAAAGTTTTATAGACAAATTTAATAGGGGATTAAAGTGAAAAATAAAAAAGATGAAACAATGCTTTTGATTTACATCTACTGATATTTGAAAATAATGAATAAAATATAAATACACTTATATTATATATAAAATTAAGCAGTAATTATTAGTAATTATATTTCGTATTCAATTATTATTTGTTTTATTCAAATAAGAATATCCGTCACATTTTACGCAATTTAAATATATCATAGAAGAAACAAACATATACCCTTTTTTTTTTTCACATAATTTTTTATTTAATGCAAAGAAAAAGTAACAATACTAATTATTAAATTATGTTTTTTTATGTTTCTACATATTTAATAATTAAACGAAAAATTACATATTTTCTCACTTTATCTATTCTACATATTAATTTTTAAAAAAGAGAAAACCCTATAAAATGAGCGTAATTATTAATTCTGCGTTATTGATATTATATATCTCTATTTAAAATTTTTTTTAACACAGTACATAAAATATATTTTTTCATATATATGCCTTAACATATTTTCTTTTTAATATTCAGTATATAGGAATAAAGGATTTTCCCTCGAAGAAGTGTTTTAAAAAATTGAAAAAAGATATAAAATATGATGAGGTTATATCAGCTATAAAAGACAATAAATCACGAAATGTTGAAGAATGGGTAGAATCATTAAAAGGATACTTGTCTTCATATTTAAGTAATAATGCTGATGAATGGAATGATAGTTATCGTTATAAATGTTGCAATGATTTGAATTACATTTTAGATGTTATAATTGAAGAAGTTCTACAATCAAAATTAGAAAAAAATATATGGTTATATAACAGAATTGAGACATACACAATGGAAATATTAAAAAGGTTTAATTCTTTAAAGTGTTACAGAGATCTTTACGATAAATTTTTTCGTTTTAGGCATTTAAAAAAAAAATTTTTTGATTTTTGTGAAGATAGTTCTTATGTGAGTTCTAATTTTGAACAAATAAAAAACGGTAATAAATGTAGAGTAGTTATGTTTGATATTCGCAAGAGGAGAGATGATATTGCAAGAATATTAAATAAAAATAGGCGCATTCCCCGTGAACTTTTTAACTTTAGTGATAATTGTAACGGTTATAATATAGAGAAGATTCATAAAACAACAAACTGCATGAAGGTAACACATGCAGAACGTTTACCGAGTAGTGCACCTTTAGGCGAGGGTGCTGATGATTTAGATTTATCTGCATCAGCTGATGATCCAGAAGTTTTAGATCCTGATTCATCAGAGGCATCAGATTTAGTAGAGCGTGAAATCCAAGAATATGAATCGTCAGAACACCTAAATATCGCGTATGCTGTCTCTTCTGTTTTTGGAACAGGGCTCTTTTCATACTTTTTATATAGAGTAAAACGACGTTTTTATAACAAAATAACAATATATGAAACAATTTTTAATAATTCCAATTCGTATAGAACTACAATTATAATATACATATATTTGTATTTATATAATGCATATTTATTTTAACACAGGCTACACCTGTAGGATCTTGGATTCGCTCAAAAGTGCTATCAAATACACAAAATGATTTCAGTATGCTTAACGATGAAAGTGATAACTCTTTATTAAATAATATAGATCCACTACAATTAAATATGGATAACTATGCATATAATATGCCATATGCTGCAGGGTGACTATAATTATATGATAATAGGAAAATAAAATTAACTATCATTTCTTATTATAAAAAGACCATTAATTAGGATATATATATAAATTTCATCGTAATAGAAAGGAAATAACATTAATTATTAATAAAATAGAAAAAAAATATATGTATTCCATATAATATTAAAAAAATGTAATTCGATATTTTATTTTCTAGTAGGATAAAAAATCATTATATTGTGAAAAAAGAAGTTCATAGTATAATTGCTAATAAAATCGTGAAAGACACCCATCGATAATACTTTTTAAAATATATTGAAATAACATAACACCAATAATTTCCTATTCATACTTAAGAGTAAATTTTTCTATGTTTCGAATGGAATATATATATGTTAGAGAAATATAATAAATATTCCAAGTCGGTAATATAAAACATAAAAGTTATAATATGTATATACATTTACATATTATTAAAAATTTTAAAATATTAAAACAAGAAATTCTATGATTAATCAGTTTATTAACATTAATTTTTGATATATATATAAGTATGTATAAGACAAATAGGACTGTTATCTGAAAGGTTAAAAGATATATATATATATATGCATATATAGTATCAGGATACGGAATATAAATTGTAACCTATAAATTAAAAATATCATAAAATAAATGTAAAATGTTCAATATATATTCATGATAATGGTAAAAAATATATGTATTTTAAAAAATAAAGCGAGAAAACAAAAAATATAATATGCACAAAATATATAGAAAAAAAGAAAAAAAATGAATAGATTAATTATTTTTTGTGGTATAATTAATAATTATCAATATGTTACTAAGTGCTTTCTTATTTATACAATCAATAATATTTTGCACATATAATAATGATATACATACATTTATATTACATCTTCATAAAATACAACAGCATATATACTTTTGGTAAGTATTAATGTCTTGAAAACCATGCAAAGATTACAAAGAATTTATTAACATTATTATGTAAGAGAAAATGGAATATAAACTTAGTTATTAAACCATATATGTTGTACACATTCCAAAAAATATATTTTTTTATATTCCATTTATATAATAACATTCGTTGCTAAACGTTTATAAAAATTACAGAGGCATGCTTAAAATTTATGACTATAGATTAAAATTGTGTTTAAAATGAAAGAATATACGATAAACTGTCATAATAATATGTAGGTTACAAATTATATATATCTATTTACAAAGAATTAATTAAAATTAAAATATAAAACTTAGGAATTTCGCCTTGAACTACCATAAATATATAATATGGTTCAAACTAATGCAGTTTGAACCATAATATTTTAAGACATACTAGTATTATTGTAAATTTTAAATGAAAAAATATTACTTAAAAAGTTAAATATTTGACAGAGTATATATTTTGAATTATAAAAAAATGAGATATGTGCCAAAATTATATCTAAATTAAAATAAATTCCAAAAAAAAAATATAATATATAGGGAAAAAAGTGACTAATATAAAATATGAACTTTGAATGACAATGGTAGTTGTTATCACTATATATATTTTAATTTATGTGTGAAATACTTCTAAAAATATGCAATTAAAATGATATAAATATCATAAAGAAAAATAACATAAAAATGAAAAAAAAAATTGTATATTCAAAATTATTCAACATATAAATATATATATTTTCGATTAAACTTATCATATGAATTAAAAAAAACTTGTATATTTTTTTAAGGCAACATGGAATGTTAAAAAATTTATCTTTCTTTTTAATAATTGATAATATAAAGATAGTTATCCCATATATAGAATTAATTGTGTTTTTCATTATTTTCCTTTTAAATATTTTATTATAGCATTCTTTTTTTTAATGGTGTTAATTCAGTAAATGTGCATATAGCACATTAATAAATATATATAATACACTATATTATGTATTTTTTTCTAAAAAAATGAAAGAATAACTAATTATATATTTCTTAATTTTTATAAAAAATGAATCTTATTTATACAATAAATTTTTATTAGATACAAGGGAGATAAGATAACAAACGGTGAAATATCTGCTATTTCAAAAAGCCATAATAAGATTATTTAATTATTTATTATTTTTGAACCATAAAAAGAAACATTTAATATAAATTATAAGTTTATTATAAATTATATGTATTACATAAAATTAATATGAATTATAATATTTACCTTGATATTTGTTATCTTGAATGAACAAGATAATTTAAATTTTTTTATGCTTTTAAACTTAATTATTTTTTGCAATTCTTGGGAGTTATTTTTACAAAATGATTTGTAGTTTTCCTTCTTTTTATTTAACATAAATAATTTATTTAAAATAAAAATCATACATGATGAATAATATGGTTTTTTTTTTTATTTAAAAATAAAATTTTATGTTATCCTATCGACTAGAGTGACGAAATATAAGAAACATAATTTTGAGATGTTATCATATATGATATTTATAAAATTATGAATTAATAATTTAATTAATTTTGTAATAAATATTTCAAACATAATATAGAATTTTTTACCTACGAATTATTAAATTTATAATAAAGCCCTCTCACCCTTAAATTTATGCTTTGTATTTATATGTATTATATTAATTTAATTAGTACATAAATGAAATAACTTTATTATATTAATTTCTAATTAAAATATTTTTAATTATGAAAAAGCTATATTCTTTGTCTTTCAACCATAGAAATTATTCAAAAGAAAAATTTTTCTACAAAAATTTTGATCTAATATACATGTTTATAAGACACATATTAAACGGAAAAAGTAATTATAAAATAAGTGTATTAACAAGATATTATTTTATGCTTATGTATATATATAAAGTCTATTTTTTCTATTTATAAATAAAATAGTATTATTTCTATCTTAATTTTTTTTCCAACATGATTGAGTAACGTTCTCATTAGTATGTATTTTAATAGATGTTAAAATTAAAAAAAATCATAATATAACGTATATGCGCTTTATAGGTTATCATAATTCATATATGAAATTGTATATTCGGACATATTTTATATATCTATTTAGGAAATAATTATTAAAATAGAATGAATTCGGAAGAACTGCCTGAAAAGTTAGATTATTTTTTAATAATATAATTACTTATATGCATTAACTAAATATGATACCATTCTATTATTCTAGAAATACAATAAAAATTGATTGTTTTAAATAAATATTTATTCATTTGTATCTTATATTTTTAGTATCCTTTTCTAGAAAGCATATGCAAGTAGAATGATACATTTTATATTCCCTTGAATGATGGTGACACTACATATAATTCTGTATGCGAGGGTTTTGAATCTTTTGTTAACACGAATAAAAAGGAAAAAATAGAACTTTCCGTAAAACTTTTAAAAAATTTGAAGTCAATATTTACTGAAAGTTATATAGGTACAACACCTGAACGCTGTAAGTATTTTAATAGCTAGTTGTATTATTACATAACAGCAAATACATTTACTGGTAATATTAGCGATATATTCAATGAATTGGCGAAAAAACCTAGTGAATTTGCCAATCATTTAAGCTATCCGTATTATTCATATAATATGAATACGAAAAAATGAGAGGATTTAATAAAATTAAAAAAATTTGTAGAAAATATTGATACCACTCAAAGTATATTAGTAAATAAAGATCCTTTAAACCATTGTTTATGTCGACATTTTCTTTACGAATGTATTGATATATACATAAGAACGAATAAAACTTACTGTCCATCCCAAGGTGACGAAAATAAGAATTCATGTGATACATTAAAAAGATTTCTTGATACATATACATCATTTCTTCGTAATGAACCACAAATGAGTGACGAAATTGCATCTTCACATTTTTCGAAAAAGAACTACCTAACTGAATGCGCACCAAAAGAAGAATCTGAGGCAGTAATTTCTGGTAAAAATGATAAACCTGTTATATGGGGAGTTACTGTAACACTTTCGTGAATCTGCCTCTATTAGTTTTGTATGAGGTTAATATATGTTTCATTTAAAAACGAAAATAAAATGATATTTAAATATTTACAAGATATTTTTTTATTCAATTACGATATCGAAAGGATTGTTTTTATATATTTATTTCCCTTTTTACATTAGTTTTTCCCTGTCGGACCAATGCTACGTTCTCAACTACAAAGTTGGAATAGAAAGAACCACATTTTAGATGAAAAACAAGAATTCCTATTTTATGGAACTGTAGATAATAATGCATACTCGAAAGACACGGAATATCATATACAGTACCATTTGCTATGAGGCACACAATTATAATATAATACTGAATTATACATTGTTAAAGCAAAATATAGTAGTCAACAAAACAACACTTTATTATTTTATTGCGAAAAAGAAGTGCCTAATATATCGTATAGCCAA
The DNA here is from genome assembly GCA_900088485.1 of Plasmodium ovale wallikeri. Lineage (NCBI taxonomy): Eukaryota > Apicomplexa > Aconoidasida > Haemosporida > Plasmodiidae > Plasmodium > Plasmodium ovale. Next base: position 500,058 of record FLRD01001914.1, on the reverse strand, counting down.
AATACAATTTAGAAATAAAATAAAAAAGGAAAATGAAAAAAAATAAGGGAACAAAAAAAAGGAAAAAACGTTCAAATGTATATTTAGCTCTGTAACAGGAAAACTTACTTTATTAACAATAAAATTTAGGAAAAATGCATATTACACACTAAAATAATATCTATATTTATATGTACAGGAAAAAATGAACAAAATATATAAATTATATTTTCTTCATAAGAATATTATAAATATGATGCTTTATATATAATACAGGAATATAGGAAAAATAAATTTTATACTATTATTCAATAATATGTATATATAATTAAGATTCTAATATAAATAAAAATATAATAAATAAATAGGCATATTGTTAACATTTATTATAAATGTAAAATGATAATAGAGCTTGGTATTAGAGATACATAACTAAAATAGCAAATATATATCTATTATATTAAATACAATAATGGGAAGTAAGATACATTATGTATGAATTCCATGTATTCAAAAATTACAACAAGTGTAAAAATATGTAAAACATTTTCTATTCTAAAGTTATTATATGTAACACGACAAGTCAATTTAGAATAGATGTATAATTTATATATTAATATGTCATTATTTATGCAAATTTTGATTACAACAAATATGCTGAGAATTGTTGTTAACGTAACTTAATAGTTCTGTATAAAATGTTTAATAACAACAAGATATATTTTCTCCGAAATTTATTTTTTAAATATATAGAAACGTATTAAATAGCAAAAACTGATAACTTGATAAAAATTTTAATTAAAAAATTATTTGTATATTATTGGTTAATCATTTATTTAGAAATATTTTTTTCAGTTAAAGTTATATTGTCAAAAAAAACATAACGTCTGAAAATTTATGGAAATGTAAAAATACTCATAAAATTATATGTTCTATTAAATTTTGAAAAAATATGTTAATTACAATAAGAAAAATATATGACAATATTTTATTTCATATGTTATTTATTTTTTAAATAATCGAGATTCAATGAATTTTTATATGATGTGACGTTCCCTGATACACATTACATCTACCATATAAATAACTTTAAAAGTTAATGAATAGTATTCATTATATAGTTTTAAATATAAAAAATAGAATTAATTATTTTTTGCATTAATTAGTACTTTTCTTAATAATAGTAAATTATTTTATATAAATTTTTCTCTGAATAAATCCAAAATTTGTCCTTTAATTGAGAGAGATATCTGTTAAAAGTAGGTAACAACAGTTTCTTACGTATGTGTTTTTATAAATAATATAGTAACAAATGTATACACTAATTATTTAGGTTATAATTTAAAAAATATATAAACACAAAAAAAATAATTTTATTGAAATATAAATAATAATATTTACATATTAATATAGAGTATAAATTCACTTAGATATAATATAAAAATTTTGAGGAATACATTTTATCTAAGAATTATGAATTAATAATTATATTTGAAACATGCAAGAGGATTATCTCAACAACATATTTTCTCTTGCATATATACTGATAGTTGTGTTCTTGATATTAATAAGAAAATTGTTATTATGGAAAAAATAAATTTTATGCTTGCAAAAGAGATATTAACATACAAAAAATAAAAACTACTTACAATTTTTATGAAATAAAGATGTAAAAATGTTATAAGAATTGTATCACAAATGTATTCTTACTTTTTTCACTATAATAATTAATTCTCCTATTTGTTCCTTTGGTCTTTTGAAGTATTATTAATGATAAATATGATTATTAATAGTTTACTGGTAATGTTTTTATGTTAAACAGGGATGATATAAATATGCAAATAATATGAGGGTATATATTTATTAATAGTAAACAGTGTAAAACACAAATTTGTTTACCCATATATTGATTAAGCTAATATATTGTCATGATATATATATATCTTCATTTAACATTTTTTAGTTATATTTTATTTTTCATTTTTATTTGATATGTTAGCGGTAAAAATGACAAATAAAAACTTCCTCATAAATTGAAATTAAAATAATATAATATACTTAATTATTCTACTATATACTAAATAGATATTAAATATTATACTTTTGGCATTTAATGTGTATTATTTTTATTTGTAAATTCTTATTATTTTATATTATGAATTATATTTCTCTAATTGGTTGTAATTAATACAATGATTGAAATACATTTTCTTTTTAAATTTTAAAAGAATTCATTTTAATTAAAAAACATTTTTTCTAATAATTTCTAGAATAATATTTATTATGTATTTTAATTCGAATATGTTTTAAATTGATATATATATATATATATTCTGTTAATTGTGTTATACAAAATTTTATATATTATGTAGTGCATACCATAAAAAATAGAGAAATAAAGATAATATGAATATAATAATATATATACTATTCGTGAATTAATGCTATTAAAATTAATTTGTGAAAATTATTATTTTTAATATATGGGAATAATAAATTTTTTTAGACAATATTAAATATATATTAAAATTGATAACAAAGAATAAATAAAAAAGAAAAACACGAAATGATAGATTATTGTTATTTCATGCAACATATATTTTTCCTTAATTACTAGTGTGTATTAATGTCTAGGCTATGGAAAAGTACTTCATATACATGATTTCATTTTATACTTGTAAAAATATTATATATTAATACACCTACAATTTAAAGAAAACTGAAAACAACACAAAGAGATGAATGAGAGCGAATAATTATATATATATATATATATATTATACTGAAGTAGATATGATGTTCATATCACATTATAAATTTGGAATTACAATAATTTTTGTTAATTATATTACAATAAAAAAAGTTAATTCGTTTATTTAATAGTAATTATTTACCATATACATGTGTATATGTATGAACAATTCTACATTTATATTTACAGAAATATCGCATAAATATATATATTATTTTCTTCCTTCAGCCATAAATTAGAAAATTATAAATACACTTAAAACAAATATATATAAATGTAAAAATGTAATAATACAACAAACCTTTATATACATGAAAACGTATTGTCAAAATAGACTAAAAAATATTAAAAAAAGTATGAATGTAATATACTCTAATAAGTATTGGATGGAATATCTGAAAATATAACTAAGCTAATTTAAAAGTGTAAAGTCATATTTTCGGGATGCTTACAGGAATATTATAGGAATAAAAGCTAATAAACATAGAAACTTTAATTTTTTATATATAGTTTGTTAATATATTAATTATGTGTTATTTATAATCACTTAGTTGTTCACAGAATTATTATGAAAATTATCATATTTTATTTATATTTGAGTTCATAAGTATGTATAACTAATATGCTAATTAATTTGTTTCTTAATTATATAAAATTTTCACATTAATTCATAATCTCTTTATACATATCTATTTTTATAACATCATGTAAACGAAATTTCTTCAAAAAAAAAAAAGGTACAGCGATAATTTATTAATTCACTATAATTTTGTAAGAACTCTTTTTATTTTACTACAGGGAAAAAAATGTTTCTTTATCATTATAATATATTTTTTATGCTTATTTTTTTTTTGTTTTCATATGTTATTATGATTTTTTATTAATACTACTAGTTTTTTCTTAATAAGATTATAAAAATCAGTAATTAATAGGATACAAAATTTAATCTTTGCATGGGTATATTATGAATTCACGAGGTTATTCATTAAATGTCAATTATGTATATGTAACTCATTGAAATATCTTATGTGAAATTCTTCATTAATGTGATTAAATTGCTGTTAGAAAATTTACATTTTATATTTGACATTAGGTGTGCACTCTTTATAACAAATAATAAATTAATACACTATAAATTTTTTATTCACTAGAGGTGATGAAAAATTAGAAAAATTGTATATAGATATTTTGCTAGTTTGTTCCTTGTATCAAATTAAAAAGAACATCCACGTAATAAAATAGAACTATTACTATTAATAGAATAATGACATTTCTTTAAAATTATTTATAAAAAAAAACAAATAGAATGATTAGACAATTTACTATTGCATGCACAAATTTTAGATAGTGAGGAAGTAGTAAAATATTTTTTTTTTACTCTATTTATAGAGTGAAGATGAATCATATTATTTAAGGAATCACACTAAATATAACAAATTACAATTAGATATACTAATATGCGATTATATCCTAATGTTTAACACATGGTATATTGTATGCTTTCATATCTAACCTTTTCATTTTTGCATATGTAAATATAAGAAAAATGTGAAATTATTATATAGATATTACTCATATATTTGGTGAAAAATATTCTCACTTCATGTATTTACATAAAAAATTATATGCATATGATTTTCCAAAAATATATATTAATTTTATGTAACTTTAACGTTATACTTGTAATTATTTGTGGGGTTAGTATAGAGTTAATATATATATAATTTTTTTTATTTAATTCAGTTAGGTAAATTAGTTTTCATTTACATAATTAAATAAATTTATACTTAATTATATAAAAATATTATTATAAATTTTTTTTAGCTTATATAATATACATTTTTTAATTTCTTTTAAATACTTTTTATTCTAAATATATGAGTTTATCTTTCATTTTTTTTTTTACAAGGATACTTAATATAGAAAAAAATATATAAACTTCTAATTTTCTAAATATATTTATTATTTATTTTTTTAGTGATAATAAAAAAGAAAAAATATAATAAATAGTTTGATAAAACATTTAGTAGCCGTAATATGAATAAATTATAATATAACTATTTTCTAAAATATAATATGTTTCATTATAATTTTATTAGGTCTTATATCTATCTTTACAAAAATTAATACAAAAATCCAATATTACATGTAACGATATACCTCTCTATAATATCATATTAATATTTAAATAGTACTTATTTGATTTTTTAAAAAAAAAAAAAAAAAAATGAATTCTATTGGTTCAAGGGGTAAAATAGGGAGAAAAGAAGTGCATGCAATAAATATAGCAATAATAACCCTCAATATATTAAATTAATAATATGTAAATATTTTTTACATTACCCATTTTTAATGAAAACAATTATGTTTGAATATCACACATTAATATATAACTTTTTTTTTCTATGCAAAAATTAAATTGTATTTTATAATTCTTTATTTGAACAAGTATTTTGCATTGGTAATAATGAAGGAACACATCCAATTTAATGAAATTATATGGAGTGTCTATTGTAAAAAATAAGGTGTCCCATTATAATAAATAAAAAATTGCAACATAACATAATTATAAAATGTTTTAATATATCAATAAATATATAACATATATTAAAAAAAAAAAAAGTATATTTCTTATAAAAATTGACAGTTTTTGCGTTGAGCTGTATATAAGAACTGTCGTAAACTTCCCTTATGTACAAATATTATATAATATATATATTTTCTTTTAACTAACTTTTATTCCATTTATTATTACATTATTTTTATTTTGGTGATGAATATAAAAGTAATGAGAATGTATTTCATGCATAGAAATTTATAATAAAAAAAATTTTTTTAATGGAAAATATTTAATTGCATTAAATTATAAATAGAATAATATAAGTTTAATAGACAGATATATTATATATTAAACACTTAATAAATACACATATACTGGAATATTATTATAATATATTTAAAAACATATTTTTAAAATTAAAGTGATTTTTTAAAATGGAAGATCAGGTATTTTTTTTCTTTTATTATTAAATGAATTATTATATTCATTTATTATTATTTTATGTTATTCATAGATACATAAGATTTATAATATTTTAGGTATATTTCTGTAAAAAAAATAATTCTTTTTAAAATTCTATTTCTAAACCAGACTGCCATTAGTAAAAAACATCTTTCCTTTGATTTATTTGAAAAGTTCAATTCTGAGTTTGTGCCATGTGAACATTGTAAATTTTGTGATGAAAAAGATAGATTTACAGGAGCGGAAACTTGGGTTAAAAATCTTTGTTACAAACTTGCAAGAAATATACAATATATATATGATATCCAGCACACGAATCCTGATTTAAAGGATAAACGTTGTAAGGAGTTAAATTATTGGCTCCATGAAGAAGTAACAAAAAAACTCGGTAGTAACAAAGTAAGTGAATATGGTGTAATACTTAGTAAACTTCACTGGCCATGGAATGGAATAAGAAATTCTTATGGAGATAAAATGGCTGATATATGTGTTACGGGAGAAATTATTAATAATTTTGGTGAAGATAACAGAAAGAAAAAGATGAATGATTATTGTGAATATTATCCCATCATTAGCGCAGAACTTGATAAAGAAGAAGCTGATTGCAAACCTTATTATAAATATCTTTCTGAGAGTTCCTCTATTCATCAAGAAATAATGAAAGGATGTAAAAATAGCGATGATAAATTGTATTGCCCCAAAAATGGTGAAAATTGTATGTATTATCCTCCCAGTTATTTCCTAAATAAAAAAGCTTGTCAGATAATAAAAAATCCTGAATTGATTAAAGCTCAAGCAGCAGAAGAAAGAATGACGTGTGCACCTTGCCCACGGTGTCCAGTTGGAAGGGAAAAAGTAGAATTAGGATCAGAAGGAGATATGGAATATCATTGTGCCACCATGACTGGAAATGGCACATCATTCGATTTTTCAGATAAACGTGCCATCTTTTTAATTGTATTTTCAGTTTGGGGAATGTTTCTGACATTATTTCTTTTTTATAAAGTAATTAAAAAATTGCATCTGAAATATATGCACTAATCATTAATATTCATGATTTATGTTAATAAAAAATTTATAGTAATAAAATAGTTATATTACACAAATTATATACTCAACTTTATCTTACCAGTCAACTCCCCTCGGTTCCTGGATAAATACTTTTTTACGCAAGAAAAAGTTAATTAGGGACGATTTCAATGAAAATGAATTTCATGAATTTGTGGATGATGACTATAATACTGCAGATTCAAATGTCGAAAATAGACGATATGATTTAATATATAATCCTGTATAAATAACTTTGCAAATAAATAATGAATTAGATAGGATGTAAATAATTACTTCAGAAAATATAAAACACGAGCTGTAACTATATAATAAAAATTAAATATAACATGTTTTCTTTGGTTAAATGAATGTACTGCTAAATTATTAAAGCAAATTAAACTAAACTATTTACTTGAAATGGAAAAATACTGCGCTGAATTAAGAAAATAGTAAAATTCAGGTAAAAATATATACTAATTCAAGAATATATATTAAAAGTTCATAAAATACAAAATATACAGTAATTATAATACTTCATTAAATTAGTATAAAATATTAAGATATAAAATTAACCAATGCAGTAATAAAATAAAGTCTTCGTAATAAGAATATAGGAATTATTATAATATAAGTAGAATATAAAAATAATAATGAAAATATAAAATCTTATAATAAAAAAATTGCTTTATACTTATAAATGAAAACTCAATATTTAAATGAGTATGCATATGGAAGCAGATAAAATAAACGTAAGTAATAAAAAATCTATGGAATCCCGAAAAAATTAGTATGTAAAAGTGTTCATATTTTAAAACCTCTTTTATCAAGATAAGTAAGAGTATATTAATGAATTGGATTAATAGGTAAAAAGGGTAACGTGTTATATTTTTTATGTAAATTTAAAAAAAAAAAAAAAGGAAAAGCAGAATTTTAAATATTATTATTTAACTAGTTTAATACCATATCTGTAATTATTTAATATTTTATTAGGATTAACAAAATAATGATGTAGTTAATTAATGAAAGAAAAAAAAAAAAAAAATGCATGCATATATATTAAACTTACAAGATAATACAATAAAAACAAATGTTCAAGATATCTATAATTCCTTTTTGCATTAAAGCGTCAAGGACATTAATAGACATATATAACATAATGGTTGAATTCATTTAGGAGTTTCCAATAATGAAGTAATATACAAACAAATACCCAAAAAAAAATATTATGTGAAAAATGTAATCTTAAATATATAGTTTAATGTAAATACCAGAAAAATATAAATCTTCAAAAATTGTTTTATCACTTGTTTTTTGAATGAAAATAAAACGTAATTTTATATATAATAATTAATACAGTAAATAAAATTATATCCTTTCGACACAGTTCAGTATTATGCGTTATAGGAAAATTTATTTAGAACGAAATTACGTATAAATCAACGAATTGCCATATTTAATATTTTCTGTGCTATATTCTTTAAATATATATATTAATAAAGTTATATTACGTTTAATTTGTTCGATAAATTAATATGACGCGTAACTATTTTATATTACTAATAATTATTTCATATAATAGATTTGAAGTGTGTACATTCGTAAATGAGTTGTTTTAATAAAATATAATTAAAGGGTTAGAATATGAGTTATTTATATATATATTTGGTTATGTGAATATTTGAAAGAGTTTATAAAGGATTTAATGTATGATTATTTGGCATATTTTATGCCGAAAGTATAAAAAAATATAGATATATCGTGATAAATTTAATATTTTAACAATAAATTTGCATACTAAAGTGAAAAAAAAAGTGCATGCATTGAGTATGACAAAAAAAAAAAAAAAAAAAACATAGTGAGTTTAATTTTAATTAAATAACCTACTAAACGAGTAGATATTATTTCCTAATTTTATTATTACTCTACGTTTTAATTTCGTGTACGTTGTAATTTTCTTAGACTTTCACACACTATATTTATATAAAAAATTTCTTTTCAGATCTGCATAAATATAATACATATTTGTACGTAAATTTTCAATGCAATAAAAATTTTATGCAAAAAGTAACCTAAATTAAATTATATAAATTATACATTATAATTTCATTATTTCTACAAAGACAACAATATTACGTATTATAATTTCTAGAGATTTATTTCAAGTATTCACTAATACAATGTAAATGTATTACATATACTTTATTATTCTGAGAAATTTTTTTATTTGCAAGATATATGTGTTATAAAAAGGATAATTCCTTTATATTTTTTTCTTATTTCTGAAAATTGCTGCCTACGGAATATACTTATTTAATATTATGACATCATAATTATGATTAATTTTAGAAGAATATAAAAAATTAAACATTATTATTTTATACTAAATTTTACGTTATTAAGATTTTCCATTTGAATAAAAAACTTATTGACTAAACCAAATATATTTTTATTGACATTAATATATATATACTATAGTGTAAATAATCATGTTATTTATTTATTATAATTATAAATTGAAAATACTGAAAATATAAAATGAATATTTATATGTATTCTGAAAAAGGGGGATAAATAGAATGGTCTATGCAAGAGTGAGATTTATTTTAATTATATAAATAATGAAAGCCTTAAACATAAAACGAATAATTATATTTTATGAATTAAAGTTTTATTTTATATAGTAATGATATAGCAATTATATTTCTATGAAACCATAAATTTTCATAAAAATATATTCATGTAATAAATGATTTGGCAATACGAAATGGCAGTACTATTATTAACATTTTTGAAGTATATAGCATTCCAGGTTTATAGAAATTTAAATATTTAAATAGATGTTAATATTTATATAATTATATATTAAAAAATTCATTAATGTTTAATTTTTTGAATGTTGAAAAGGATTATACAAAAATGCTTATGATAACATCAGTAACAGATTTCATATATATGCAACGATAATTTTTTTTTTATAAAATATAAGATAGGAAAAATATCATGTCTTTGAATATGTACATATTTTATTTATAATGCACATTTTATTTATTTTATATGCATATTAAAATGAATATATATAATATAAAATTATTCCATTATACTTTATTCCAAGAAAGTATCCTAGGCACACTTCTATGCACGAATCTTTTATTTTGATAAATTATTTAATAATACTATTTATATTATTAAATTTTTTAATATTCATAAATATTTTACAATTTCATAATGAATCATATATTCTTCTATTATATCCATTGAATATATCGCAATTTAGAAAAAATAAAAATTTAACTTTTAATGCGTTCACAATTTTCTATTGAATGACACTGAAATTTATAGAATTTTCATATTAATACATTTATGTTAGATTAAACCAAGATATATGTATATTAACATATTCTTTCAATTATGTATGTTCTTTGCAATGCTTAGGGTATGTGAAAAGATAATCTTTCTTTAGTACACTAACATTTTGGAAAATGCAATACACAGATATACCTGTGCTGTTAGTATCGCATGTTTGAGTTAATATTCATATGTTGGTCAAAAATTTTAACTGATATATATATAAATACATTAAAAGAAATAAAATTCTTTTGAGCAATATCGTTCATAACAAACGCGTAATGATCTGAATTACATCCTAGATGCTATAGCACAAAAAATTTTAAACACGAGCAGATATGATTAAAGTAATAAAATTATATAAGGAACATGAGATACTTAGTTAAATTTTACTAAATGAATGTAAATTTTTAAAATGTAACAGAATAATATATAATGGAGGTAATAACAAAAAGGATACATGGAATAATTGTGGACAATTCTGAGAATATAAAAAATATATTATTTTGAAGATAAAGTAAATTAAGCAATAAGGGAATGCAGTGAACTTATATTTCTGTTTACGAAAGGAAAAATAAACTGATAATGTATTTTAGAGTCTCTACAGAATTAATGTCTGCATTCCCCAATTTAGAGTAGGATATAAAATTAATGACGAAAATCAATTCACGGAGCAATGAATTGAATATGCCTGAAAAGAAAACAACAGCGATAATAAACAGAACACCAGCAGATAATAAATTTTATGGAAGTTACGTAAATCTAAAGTTGATACATCAATGACCTTAAGGTGATGAAGTTTTTGTTTCAAAACAAAACTATTGAACATAATCTTAGACATTACTAACCTTTATATTATTTGAATATTACATTTCGTGCAATTTCATTCTTCTGAATTTTACTCATTACATTATTTTATATGTAACTAAATAATATATATAGATTTTAATTCGAATGTACATATATCATTTTCGAAATTTACTTTCACAGTATATTGTAATATTCATAAATTTTTAAAATACATAATTTTATAATATTGTTTATCTCTCATGGATGTAGCTTACATTGAAGAATATATAAAAAGGAATACATTTTTCATCACATAGGCCATGTGAAAAGTGATGAATCATTTGAAAATGTAGAACTTGTGTAAATGAATTCGTAAAATTAATGGTATGGACAGAGAAGATCTATTATTTAAAAATAAAAGAAATTTCCCTTTGAATTATAAATATTAACATTAAATAGAGGATTATCTGGATTATATTCATAGATTCTATAAAAATAAAATAAGAACAAAATAAATATACAAATGAACAAAAGTAATGATATATGAATGTATTATAAAGTAATAAAAAGAAAATGGTAATTATTATTTTTTTGAAACATTAAAAAATTAGGAAGTGCCTAGAAGAGAGTACATTGCAAAAAAATAAAAATGAAATGGCACATAATTAACACATAGAAAAGTAATATATAGCATATTATGAGTATATAACCATTATAATAAACTTGTAGTTTTATTGATATGTAAAATTTTGTTCATTCTAGCAAAATGATTACTTAGTGATATATATTAATTAATCATATGCAGAGATAACTAAAATGCATGGAATATAATATTATATGAAGAAGTAATAGTAAATATATAATAAAATTAAAACAACTAATTCTATAATAATTAGTTTCTATACATTTATTTGGAGTGTATACATGAATGAATACAAGGTAAAGAAGACTATAGTAAAGAAGTTTATCATAAAAAATGTATATATAAAAATAGCAATACACCAAATAATAATTGTAGTCTATAAACTTAATATTACTTATAAATAAAAATCGAATTTACCAAAAAAATACAATATATAACATTATTATTCCACAATTGAAAAAAATTCCCTAATTTTTAAAAGAGCGAAGAATAAACAAAATATAACTTTTAGTAATTTTAAAAATAAATACTAAGACTTATGATAAATCTTTTTTAAAAATAATATATCTATTCATAATTACTGCCAATATTTGTAATATAATATATTCAATATTTTTTGGACAGATAAAAAAGAGCTTTTATATTTTAACTCTTTATGGAAATAATAAAAGCATAGTCTAGGAAAATATATTAATTTCATAAGATTAAGCTATATTTTACAGAACATTCTTGTAATTTGTCATATAGAATAGATATTATATTAATATATGTTTTATATATCTTAATACTGTAAACAGAATAAAGAATTTTTTATTTCAATTTACAAAGGAAATATACTTATCCAAATTGTTTACCATATAAGGTTATTTTTTAAAATAATTAACAAAATATTAACAGTTCTAAAATACAAAAAATTATAGAAGAAATTTAAAAAATGTGCTCCTATAAATTAATTATTGATTTACATAAAATTGTTTAGAATAATATTATCATGTTTATGCATTTATTGGTACATGTGTGCCACGTGTGCAAATGTATTAAATAGTAAATTTTTATTAAAAAAAAAAAAGTATGTAATTTATTACATAAAACATATTTATTCACTGCGTTTATTTTATGTATTTTAGAGCATTATAACATGGAAATAAATTATGTTAAAAATAGAAACACCTTATATTAAATTAAAAAAAATATATGCATTTTTTAATAATTAAAGAAACAAAATGGTAAATTGAAATTCTAAAAATTACTAGTATTCTTACAAATTGGAAACACTGATTTTAGTAATAAAATTTTATGTAAATATGTTTTTTTCTGTAATATAAAATTAATAAAAATCAAATAAAATTTAAGATAAACAAAAGAACAGTGACGTTAAACTTTTAATAAAATATTTACATTAAATACTTTACTATAAAAAGGAAATATAGTTTTCGATATTTTGTAAGAGCATAGGAAAAAAAAATGTATTTATTCTATGCTGCACCATATAATAAAAATACACTATATATATACATTTAAAATTAAGAATGTATATAGTTTTAAAAATATCAATACCTTATTTATGTGTGTATCTGGAGTGATTATTAACAGTTGTATCCTGTATTTTAGGATTTAAATTTTATATATGAAAATTTTTTTTTTTTTATGCAAACAAATAAGAGAATGTTTTTCCTTTATATAGAAATTATCTGTATTTCAAAAAAATTAATTAAAGTATATGTAAATATACATATATAAGTGAAATTTTGTTCAATATTTTTTCACTACTTTATAATGTTTAAATGATAATTTTAAATAATTCTTGATTACATATCATAAAGATAAAAATATATTGTTAAAATGTACAGTACAGTACATACGCAAGAAGAAAAATGTGTTTTTTAGATTTATAAAGAAATTCGAATATATAATATCATTAACTGATACGTATAAATCATTGAACAAGCATTTACATAATTTATGTTGGCATAATGTATACAAATAAAGGCTTAGAAGAAACTATGAATTATCAAATAATAATTCATGAAGAAAAATACACTATAGGAAAATTTAATAATACTTTCTACTTTTAATAATGCACTTGGAAATATGAATTAAATAAAAGGATTATAATTCATTTATGAGACTTAATAAAAAAATTTACACAAATGTAATTTAGTTCATACTAGGTTATGTGATTAGTTGGATACTAAGTATAGATAATAATATTGATAGCTATATATATATAAAAATATAGTGCATTTCCCATATTCATATAATTCACAATAAATAAATAATATAATATTCATGAATATAAAAAATAAATATTCCTAAATTAACTATATATAATACAAACATGTTATATTACTTTTATATTGTTCATTATTAATGCATATTTGCACATATTTATTTATTGTTCTTATAATGTTAAAAAGTTATCATAAATAAATTATAATTTTTAATATATTATATGATATAATAAGTCTATGAAATAAATATTGTAAATTATGAGAATAATAATATATTAATATTTAATTAAAATAAAGTTATTAACTTTTTCGTTATAAACACTTTTTCTTCAATAATCTGGCTTGTCTTTAATTGTGTTTTACATACATAGATTTCTCTGTATATAAAACAGTATTTAATTAAATAAAAATACACATAAATAATTTTCTATGAAAAATAACTAATATTGTATATATGTCTGAAATTGATTTCCTTAATTATATATATATTTCCAAAAAAGTTATTATAAAATAGGTAAATGTTCTTATATTGGTATAACTTCTTTTCTTTATTGTAATATCACCAATGTGTTTTAATGAACCATAGATATCTACATAAAATATAATTATATTTATACATACTATCCATTAAGGAACATTTATCATATCATACAATAATTAACGTATGGTATTAATAATAAGTGTATAGGTAGAGAAGGTAGAATAGGTATTTACAAAGGAAATGTAATAAATATTAGAGATATATTCTTCAAAATATTCCTTCAAAAATCCGAAAAATTAAATGTATTCTGATTATTTTGATAAATAATATAATTCAATGTATTATGAAATTTAATAATACATATGTTTATATATATATATTAATAAAAAATTATTATGTAAAATTTAGAGAAACCATAATGCTAATATTAGTACATAAAGGAAATTATGTATTACTATTTTTATACAATTATTATATATTTTTTATTATATAGTAATTTTTTCAAATCAAAATTATTATATAAATGTAAAAGTAATTAGGTTATAATATATAGTAACATAAAATTACAGCGTACACAGTATTATACATTTTTAGGAAAACACTGATGTTAAAATAACGCACAAACATCGATATTTTATATGTTGTCATTATTGACGCTAAAAAAATTATAATTCATAAAATTATATGTTTCTTATAATATTTAAAGGATAATATTTTGAAGCGTTCTTAAAAATGAATAATAAAGTACTAGCCTCAATAGTTTTTTCCATTTCATATTATCGCATTAATTTTATTTTCTTCATAAGGTTTAATATAAGTTGAATTTTTGTAAATATTTGTTTTATATTTTTATTATATACATTTTGTTTAAATTTCAGAGTTACAATTTAGAGGATTCACCTTCATATAAATTCAACAAGGATTTAAATAATATAAATGATTATTGCCAATTTTGCACTTATTGTGATAATGAGACATACTTTTCATATAATTATGGGCTTAAAGTGCTTTGTTATAACTTTGCTAACAATCTTAGGAAAATATATGATGATTTTGTTAAGAATGAAAATTTAAATGAAAAACGTTGTAACGACTTGGTTTATTGGTGGTATAATAATTTACATTATACTTATAAAAAAAGTTGTCCTCGTAATTGTGATGAAATTGTTAATATTTTTAAAAATGTATGGAGCAATATTATACAATCAAAACAAAATAATGCAAATAGATTATGCAAAAATTTCTTAGATGATTTATTATGCTTTGAAAGATATGAAATTCAGAAAAAGGCGTCTGATTATTGTGAAAATTATGAATTCATTGAAAAGAAATTAAAGGAAACAAACATAAATTGTTCTAATTACTATCATTACCTTACTCGAAGTAAAGATCTATATGAAAAAACTGTATCAAAATGTCATACAGTTGGAAGCCAGTATTGCCTAAATTTCAAGCAATGCCACACCTATAACCCCGAAAATTTGCTAAAGAATGAAAAATGTAAACTAATACAAAAAACAGAAAATGAAGATGCTGAATTGGCAGAAAAGGCAGCACAATTAATGACATGTCCCCCTGAATATAAATGTGTTCCGGATTATATTATTAATGCTTCAATCAATTTTTCAGATTATCGATTTATATCATTAATTATACTTTCTATTTGGGCAGTAATTCTAAGCTTTTTTTTTCTATATAAAGTAAAAAAAAAGTTATAGTAAAATAAACAAGAGACTATCTTACAATATACAATTATTTTCTTTAGAAGAAAAAAGTTATATAAAATTATAAATATTGTATTCTTTTTTTTTGTTTTGTTAGTTTACAACTTTTGGTTCTATCTTAAATAATATTTTACATAGGAAAAACAGTATTAGAAAGAATATACATGAAGAGGAATTCCATGAATTATTAGAATCGGATTCAGAAGATGTTCCTATAAATTTTAATAATAGAGAATATCGCATTACATATAATCATGAATGAAATTCTTTTAAATAAAATAACAGATAAAGCATTTTAATTAGCACATGTATTATAAGGAAGTTAATGTGTTTTTCACAATAATATATTAAAAACAAAATAGACATACAAAATAAAAAAATATTTTGTGTAAATCAAACATTTAGTGATTTCTTTTTATTAGCTATAAAAAAATATATTTTCTACCTATTATAGTATATATTATAAATATACTATATCTTATACTTTTCATATATAAAAGAATTGTTCTCTGTAAGAATGTATTATTTTTTATTCTAGAAATACAATATATGAAGATATATGAACTTCATATTATTTTCAAATAATTAAAACTTAGTAGATGTATCAAATTTTAAAAATAGGGAAATAAAATTCAACAGTTTTTAGAAATAAAAGGAAAATTAATCAATACTCTATGTTACACACATCACTAGGGAAATGTGTCCTTATACGAGCACTCATTTTAAAGTTATATAGCAATATGATACCTTTTTTATAATAAAATTATTAACAATAAAGAGTTAATATTTTATTCTTAATTTATTAATGACGATTAAGCGATCATTGCTGTTACTAACATGTCGAATTATAATTTGATGTTCTTTTGCACTTCGAACGATTTAACCCAATAGATAAAAACATTTAGTAAAAAAAAAATATATTACTTATAATATATTGTAATGTTAAAATTTTTATGAACTCCGTATTAATATTAATATTTATTTTTATATGTTAGTAACCAGACATAATATTTTATTATATAGAGTGTTAGAATATAAAAATGTATAAAATAATAAAAAATTAAAAACAATTCTTAAATAGAGAAAACATATTAATACTGAGGAAAATATATATATCTGTTCACATAAACATATATATGGTTGGATATTTTTTCATTTAATATGTATTATAAAAAGTAATATGCACAAAATATTACAATTTAAAAAAGTTCTTCATTAATTATTATTACAAAATATAATTCAAGGTATATGCAATATATATATATATAAATATATAACCATAATATTATTACTTAAAATTTATACTTCTTATTTTTAATAAATAATACGTATATTTTTTATTTTGTTAAAACAGAAAATACACAATTTCTAAAATGAAAAAGCGGTATTTATGTAACTGTTTTCATTATTTATTAAAATTGTTGAATGTAATCTCAGATTTAAATATGACATATGAAATTTTTTTTTTTTTATGCTAGCAAAAGTTGGTGCTTTGTTTCTTTATATGGGAGATATCTATATTTTACATAATTAATTGAAGAAATAAAAAAAATATATTTATATAAAAATTTCATATGTATATTTTCATTTCTTTGTAATATATAAATAGTAATTTTAAATAATATTTTATCTCATATCATGAAGAAAAAGTATATTATTATAAAATGCACAGCGGATACCTTTTACTTGAACATGACAATTAAATAAGTTGTTTAGCTTGCTAAAGAAATTTGTATCATAAAATTATTAAATGATACATTGAAATCATTAAATAATAAATTCTTAAATTACGTTTACCTACTATATGTATATAAATGTTAATAAGAAACTACAAATTATAAAATAATATTTTATGATAAAAAATAACGGACAGGAAAATTTATTAATAATTGCTAAATAAAATAATTAACATACAAACATGAGTTAACGGTGAGGATAGCTAATGTATATAACTGTTAATAGGATGATTATACAATTATATATATTTTAATTCCTACTAGGTTATGTGTTTGTTTGGATGCTAGGTATAGATAAAAATATTAATAGCTAGATATATATAAAAATAAGGTATATTCTCCATAATCTTATGATTCACAAAAAATATGTAATATAATATTAATGAATATAAATGATAAATATTTTTAAGTAAACTAAATATAATACAAAGTTCCTATATTATTTGTGTAGTGTTCATTAATAATGTATATATACATATCTTAATTTATTACACTTATAATTTTAAAAAGATATTATTAATACCAAGTAATAATTAATAGGATAGTTATTATAAAATGCTTAAGTAATAAATATTTCAGAATATGAAAATAATAATATATTAATATAAATATTTATTTAAGATTAAGTTATTATATTTTTCGTTCTAAGCACTTTTTCTTTAATAGTCTTACTTGTCTAAAAGTATGTTTCACTTTCATGGTTTTCTCTGTATATTAAGCTGTAATTATTTAAATATGTGTAAAAATGCATAAGAAAAATATACTTTGAAAAAGAACTATAGAATATATATTTTTAATATAGTTTTTCTTAATTTTACACACTTGTAAAAAATGTTTTTATAATATAATTAAAAGTTCTTTTATTTGTATAACTTTTTTATTTTATTATAATTTTGCTAATATGTTATAATTAACCATGAATATATAGCTAAAATATATGTATATTTATATATATTAACAAGAAAGTTAATTTTATAATATTTTTGAATGATTCATGTGTAGTATTAATAATAAGTGTATAGGTAAAAAAGGTAGAATAGATATTTATAAAGGAAATTTGATAAATATTAGAGATATATTTCTCAAAATATTTCCTTTAAATTACAAAAAATAAAATGTATTCTGTTTATTTTGATAAATCACATAAGTCAATGTATTATGAAATTTAATAATACATATGTTTGTAAATATATATATTAATAAAAAAATTTTATGTAAAATATAGAGAACCGACAATGGTGAAATAAGTACATAAAGAAAATTATGTATTAGGTTTTATACAAAACAATTACGTATTTTTCATTATATTATACCTTTTTCTAAGAAAATTTATTAAATAAAAATAGTTATGTTATAATATATAGGTCAGATAAAATTACAGCATACAGAGCACTATGCATATTTAGCAAAAGATTGTGGTTAATATAAGGCCAAATCTATCGTTAATTTACATTTTGTCATTATTTTCATTAAAATAATTACAAGTGATAAAATTCCATGTTTGTTCTAATAATTAAAGCATAAAATTTTGTAACATTCTTAAAAATGAATCATAAAGTATAAATCTCAATAACTATTTCTTTTTGATATTATCATATCAATGTTATATCATCCATAAAATTTAATATAAATTGAATTTTTATAAAAATTAATTTTATATTTTTATGATATACCTTTCGTTTAATTTTCAGAATTATATTATTGGGAATTTACCTTCATATAAATTTGACAAGGAATTGAATAGTGTAATTAAGAATTGCAAATTTTGCTCTTATTGTGACGGTGAACAATCTTTTTCCGGTGATTATGCTATTAGAGTATTCTGTTATAAATTTGTTAACAATCTTGAGAAAATACATGATGACTTGAGTATTAATTCCAAGTTAAAGGATAAACGCTGTAATGACCTGATTTATTGGTGGTATTATAATTTATATTATATTTATACCGAAAGGTATGTTTCTGGTTATGCTGATATTGCTAATCATTTTAAAGAGGTAAGAGACAAGATTGAACATTTTCCAGGGATTTCTACGGATAAATTATGCAATAATTTCTTTAAAAAATTATTACCCCTTGCTACATATGAAAATATGAAAAAGGTATCTGACTATTGCGAAAATTATGAATTCATTGAAGACAAATTAAAAGAACCAAAAAATGATTGTACTTTATATTATCATTATCTTGTTGACAGTTCCGAACTATATAATAATAATGTATCACAATGTCATGTAGCCGAAAACAGTTATTGTCTGGATTTTAATAATTGCCATGATTATACCCCTGAGAAATTGCTAAAAAACGAGAAATGTAATAAAATAAGAGAAACTGAAAAAGAAAATGCGATATTGGAGAAAGAAGCAGAACAATTAGTTCCTTGTCCTCGTGGATTTGGATGTGTTCCTGATGATATTATTAATACATCAATCACTTTTTCAGATTATCGCTTTATATCGTTAATTGTACTTTCTGTTTGGGCAATAATTCTAAGCTTTTTTTTTCTATATAAATTAAAAAAATAAGTTCATTAAAATAATCAAAAAATCATATTACAACATATGCTTATATATTTTAGAACATAAAGACATTTATAAGATAATAAATATTGCATTATTTTTTTTATTTTGTTAGTTTACACCTACTGGATCTTTCTTAAATAATATTTTACATAGGAAAAACATAATTAGAAAAAACATACATGAAGAGGAATACGATGAATTATTAGAATCGGATTCAGAAGATACCCCTATAAATTTTAATAATAGAGAATATCTCATTACATATAATCATGAATGAAATTCTTTTAAATAAAATGTCAGTTAAGAAAATTTTATAAAAATTAAAAAAAAAAAAAATAAAAGCAATAATGTGTGTTATATACTATTATAGAGACATAAGTTTTTATAAAAACATTTATATTACAAGTTACATAGAAAAATAATACTTTATTTTATAATAATATTAATAATAATAATGAATTAATATGTTATTCTCAATTTATTTATTAATGTTATGTATGCCTTACTTTTACGTATTAAGGAAGTATAATACATTAATTTTTTGCTTTTCGTTTAATATAACAAAATAAATAAAAATATTTAGTAAATAAATCTATATTATTCATGATTTATTATATTGTTAATTTTTGTATGAGCCTAAAATTAATATTTATTATTATAAATAATTAACGAGAAATACTATTTTATTATATAAAATATTAGAATATAAATAAATAATAAATAATAAAAAATTAAGGAAAATACTAGAATAGCTAAAATATATTAATACGTGGAATAATATATAATATATATATATGTTCATATAAGTTTATATATGGTAACTACTTTTATATTTAGTATGTATTATATAAAGGATTGTACACTAAATGTTACAATTTAAAAAACTTGTTCATTTATTCATTATCACGTTCTTTAATTGAAAATTAATGCAATATATATTACAATATAAGAATTACTTAAATTTTATAATGCGTTTTTTTAATACATAATATATATATTTTTTATTTTTCTAAACTGAAAATACATATAATATTTAAATAAAAATATGAAATTTACACAAGTTATTGCCCTTTTTCTAAAAATTGATACTTGTTATTTCAAATTTATGTATGACATAGGAATATTATTTTTTATTTTACTCACAAGTGAATGTGAGAAAATTTTTGCCTTATATAGAAAATATCTCTATTTTACAGTATTCATAAAAGGAAATAAAAGTAAGTATATGTATAAAATGTTAATACATTGCTTTCACTTCTTTTTAATATGTAAATGATACTAAATAATACTTTATCACATATGATGAAGAAAAAATATATTGATAAAATGTACAGTGCAGCACTTATACAAGAAGACAAATAAGTTTTTTAGCTTTCTAAGAAAATTCACATACATAATATCAGTAATTGATACATTTAAATCATAGACAAAATATTTATTTAAATTGGATTTGCATATTGTGTGCATATATGTGTTAAAAAGAAACTATATATTATCAAATAACTAATTATGATGAAAAATACCGGATAGGAAATTTTATTAATAGTTGATATGTTTAATAATGCACATAGAAAACTGAATTAAAAAACATGTTATAAATATATTAAAAAATTTAATAAAACATTTACATAAATATAATTTAATTCCTACTATGTTATGTGCTTAGTTGAATAGTAGGAGTAGATAAAAATATTGATATCTAGATATACGTATAAAAATAACGCATATTACCCATAATCATATGACTCGTGGTAAATAAATAATATAAAATTAAAGAATATAAAATATAAATATACATAAATTAACTAAACATAATACAAATATGGCATATTACTTCTATATTGTTCATTAATTATGCATATTTGCATATGTTTATTTATTGCTCTAGTAATATTAAAAAGTTATCATAAATATCCGATAATTGCCAATAGGATAAATGTTATAAAAAACGTAAATGACAAATATTTTGAAAAATTCTAATAATAGTATAATGATATATATATTTAATTAGAATAGGATTATTATATTTTTCGTTATACACATATTTTCTTCAACAACCTTGCTTGTCTTAAAATATATTTTACATTCTTGAATTTCTTTGTGTATTAACTAGTAATGATTTAAATATAAATAAATATACATAAGAAATGCAAACCATGAAAAAAAAAACAATAGAATATATATTTGTAAAATAGTTTTTCATAATTATACAAACTTTTCAAAAATATTTCTTTTATATAGTTTAAAGAACTTTTATTGGTATAATTTCTTTATTTTTTGTAATTTTGTTAATATTTTTTAATTAACGATAAATATCTATCTAAAACATAAGTATATTTATATATACTAATAGTTAAGGTAAATATATAATGTTATCTAATAATTGAAGCATAGTATTAATAAAAAATATATAGGTAGAAAAGATAGAATAGATATATACAGAGGAAATGAAGTACGTATTTGTAAAATATATTTCGAAATATTCCTTTCATAATTATGAGAAATAAAATATATTCTCTTTATTTTGATAAATCATGTGAATCAATGTACCATGTAATTTAATAATATATATGTTTGTATATATATACACTAATAAAAAATAATTATGTAAAATATAGAGAAGAAACGATAATAAAATAGATACGTAAAGAAACTTGTGAATTAGATTTTTTATAGAGGATTTATACATTTTTATTATATTGTACTTTTTTCTAATTAAAATTACTATATAAGTATAAAAATCGTTATAATATATAGTCAGCATAAAATTGCTACGTGTACAGTCACTTGTAATATGTGATTCTGACAAAAAATTAAATTGAAATTAAGAGTGGAAATGCATCAATAATTTATAAATTATCACTATTCGCATGATAATTATTATAACTTTAAAAATACAATATTTTTTTTAATAACTATAGCCTAAATTTTTGAAACGTTCTTAAATATGAATCGTAAAGTATATTCTTCAATAAATTTTTCTTTTACATATTATCACATCAGTATTGTCTTGTTTATATAATATATTCTAAGTTATTTTTTTCAAATATTAATTTTACATTTTTACGATATATCTTTTGTTTAATTAACAGAGTTACAATTTAGGGGAATCACCTTCACTTAAATTTAACAACGAATTGAAAAATATAATTAAGCATTGCAGATTTTGCCAGACATGTGATGAAGAACAATATTTTATTGGTAATTATGGGATTAAAGTACTTTGTTATTACTTTGTGAACAATCTAGAAAAAACATATCAGAAAATTGAAAATAATGAAAAGTTAAAAGATAAACGTTGCAATGATTTTATTTATTGGTGGTATGATAATTTATATTATACTTATGAAAAAGGGTATTCTCCTGATTTCGCTGATATTATTAATCAATTTAAAAAGATATGGAAAAATATTACACAATCATATGGAGTTCCTGCAGATAAATTATGTAAAAACCCCTTTGAACCATTATTATCTTTAGATAGTTGTAAAAATATGAAAAAAGTATCTGATTATTGTGAAAATTATGAATTCATTAAAAAGGAATTAGAGGAAACAAGTGCAAATTGTGCTGGTTATTATTATTACCTTACTCAAAGTGAGGAACTATATAATGAAACTGTATCGAAATGTAAAACAGATGGAAAAAAATATTGCCTAAATTTCGATCAATGCCATACTTATGATCCTAAGATATTGCTAAATAATTATAAATGTAAACTAATAGAACGAACCGAAAATGAAGATGCTGAATTGGCACAAAAGGCTGAACATTTAATTATGTGTCCTCTTGATTATGATTGTGTTCCGGATTATATCTCTAAGATGTCAATCACTTTTTCAGATTATCGCTTTATATCCTTAATGGCACTTTCTCTTTGGGCAATAATTCTAAGCTGCTTTTTTTTATACAAGGTAAAAGAAAAAGTTCTTTTAAAACAATCAAGATATTATCTTATAATATATGCATATATTCTTTCAAAGAATGTAGTTATATAAAATTATAAATGTTGTATTCCTTTTCTTATTTTGTTAGTTTACTCCTTTTGGATCTTTCTTAAATAATATCTTAAATAGGAAGAACAGTTTTAAAAAGAATATACATGAAGAGGAATTCCTTGAAACACTAGACTCTGATATAGAAGATTCTCCTATAAATTTTAATAATAGAGAATATCGTATTACATATAACCACGATTGAGCTTATTTTATTTAAAATAACAGACAAAACGTTTTAATTCAACATGAATAACTAATAAGCACAATAATTTATTTTTCACAATAATAAATTATAAACAAAATAGACATACAAAATAAAAAAATATTATTTATAAATTACATGTTTAAAGAGTTCTTCTTATTAATTTAAAATAAATATAATTTTTATTAATTACTATATACATTACTAATATACTATATATTACTATTTTCATATATAAAAAAATTATTCTTTATAAATGTGTATTATATTTTTATTCTGGAATTATAATATAAAATGATATTTAGAATTCATAGTCTTTCTTAATTGATAATGATTACTAGACATAAAAAATTTTAAAAATAAAACATCATTAATATATTAATAATGTTATTTAAATAATTGTATTTAAATGGCATCCAGTTTTTTATATTATGTTATCAATAGGAAGCTATGCGAAAATTTTTTTCTCCCTGTTATTGAATATAGTAATTGTATTTTTTTCCATACTTAATAAAATAGAATGTGCAAAAGGCAATATATTTAATAATTGTGTAATTGTTTATTTACAATAACATAACAAGTGTTTTATTAGAAAGTATAGTTATTATTATAAATTTAATATAATTTCTTTGCTTATATTATGCTAAAATTAAGCTTTCTATTTATAAATAGAACGCTCGTTTGTCTCATATAATTAGTGATTAGAAAGTAAAGTGATAATAATATAATAATTCAGATGTGTTAATAATGATAATAAAAATAGTTATAATTATAATATAGAGAGATTTGGAGAGAATATCATAAATCACTTATTTACCTTTTTATAAATATTTTAATAAACAATAATTAAATTATGAAACAATGTAATTTTTTGAAAGAAAAAAAAAATTCCGAGAGGTTTTTTATTAATTTCATCATGCTATTATACTTTTTTTTTTTTTTTTTTATATATAATTTTATATTATATTAAAAGGAATTTTTGTTTATGCTCCAATATATGTGTGTACAAGCTAAAAGGCAAGAAGCAAAATAGTTCAATTTATTAAGGGTAATAATAAATCACTTTTGTAAATATGGAAATTATTTTTTCATTAATAACTCTTCTTTTGAACAATTTATATTTTTAGTTCCCATATAATGAAATGAAAGAAATATATAATGACCAAATAAACATTTATTACATATATATAAACTATAACTTCTCCTCCTTATTACAAAAAACTCGTATTTTTCCTATGGCACCCATGCTATTATTTATATTTCATAGTTGTATTGTATTAAAATATTTACGTTTTTGTAAAAAAATGATAATAATTTTTTAAAAATGCAGAAAAATATTATTGTCACTATAGAATGATTTGAATGGTATTTTAACTAAAATAATAATTTAATTATAAGAATATAACTTATTAATACCAAAATATATATTTCAGTAGGAAACACTATATTTATTTATATGAGTATATATAGAAATATAAATTATCGATTTTTTTAAATTATAATGAAACATATAAGAAATGTCCTGTAAAAATTGTTTATATTGTACTATATAATTTATATTTTTATTATACACTTATTCCCCTAATTTTTAATGTTTCTATTTTTTTTTCTTTTAATTACTATAATGGTATTTTCTTCTTATAGAATACATATATACATGCGTAGTTTTTTTATTTTTTTAAGGATTTAGAAGAAATAATTAATAAAATAAATAACTTTTATGCATCATTAAACAGCGAGGTCGAAAAACCAGATATAGAATTTTCTGTAGAAAACACTAGAAGTTTATGTCATGAATATATTAACTTCTGAAAAATTGTCTAGAAATTATAAACATTACAATGATTAAGATTCAATTATTAAGGATATACATTGTGATTATTTCAATAACTGCCTGAGTTAACAAAAACATTATTATACCCATATCTATGATAAAAAAGATGTGGCGTACTCCGAAAACGTAATTCAGAAAAATTATGCCATTATACATAGAAAATATCTTAATGAATAATAATTTTTTTTATTATTTAATGATGATAGTTCAGAAGTTGTTTCTAAAATAAAAAAAGAATTGCATGGTTTATATTATATTAAGAATAAATTAGATGAAAATGCAAAAATAACTAGAAGTAAAGAAACATGTTCAGTTTTTAACAAATATTTGTGTGGAATTATGAAAAATATATTTTATAAAATTTTAATGAGACGAAATGAAATTTTTGTAACAGAAAAAGTTTTTTTAATCGATCAATTTCCCTTGTATATTGATGTGTATGATATTTTTAGCGAAATGGATTATTCTAAATGTATTTCTAGAGTTCTTCAGGCCGAAGAATATGGACGAGGAAAATTTCTCTTATCATCATAATACGAAATATCTTCTTCGGTATGTCATCCATGTAACGATATAGAATAATCAGAAGTTATGTGTAACTTTACGTATTTTCACAACCTCATAATCGGTGCAACAAATTTTGGAACTCTCCTTATTTGTTGCCCCTTACTTAGAGTAAAACAAAACTTAAAAACAAACATATTAACATTCTATGTTAATTTAAATATTTTTATTTCTATAAACTTTCTTTTGTACAGTATTAAAATATTCATTGCATAATTTTACTTTTATTATAATAGTTCAGTGCTGTTGCATTCTGGAAAAATACAAAATTTGAAAGAAAAAAAAAATTACAAATGAATTCGATAATGAAGAAACACATGAATTATTACATCGTGCTTCCAAATCATCCAAAATAAATTCCCTAAGTACAGATTATCATATGTTACACTATCATGTAGGAGGTCCCTAATTAAACACAGCACGAACATTAATTTAATCACAATAAACTACGTTATAAGGTTTAATAATATAGCGATGCGAATAAATATACAAATTCATACTAGGAAGAAAATCAATTATTTAATATGAAAATATAATTCAATAGAAAAATGGAAGTAACAGTGTATAAGGACATTTTTTAAAGCTTTATAAATATTAAATGTGTATTAATAAAACAGAAATAATATAATATAGTCAATGTATTAAAAATAATACGCCAAGAGAATTAAATGTAAAGGAATAAACTTCAAAAAAATGTATATATACAACTTAGAAAAAATAAGTGTCTTATCACAGTAATAAGAAATATATAATGTATAATATTGTCATAACATATAAAACAATTAAAATATCACAAATTCATTTTTTATAATAAATTAATTATTTTTAATTATTCAAATAATTTATTTTATCCCACAGAATTCTTATTTAAAAAAATTAGTAAAAATATATTTTTTATTCTATATAACCACTGAAATGTATAACTTTTTTTTAATTAATTTAGCGTTCATACAAATAAGTTTTCTAAATAATTTTGTTAAGTATAAAATAGGATAATTATTTTTTATATATTTCATTAACACATAATGAATGTTGAAAATATATTACTTTATTTTATATTATAAATATAGGTAAATTTTTTAATAATTTTCTAATTAATAATTTAAATTAATATACATTTATTATAAATTCTTGTAATAGGAAATAATTAAAATCCTCATAAAATGTATATAATAATATTTACTTGTTATTTATATATATAAAATGAATTAAAACGAAATTATAAAGAATAGGAGTTAGTTCCTTCATTTGAATGAATAAATTATTACACAGTATAGCACCATTTTATAAAAATTAAAAATAGAATATGTACAAACATTTTAAATATAACTTTAACATCTAACTAATAATAGAATAAAATCTATGGAAAATTCTACATTTGGAATTGGAAAAAATTATATTAGGACAAGTTATACACAATAAAAAAAAAAAATAAAAATGGATATATTAATTTTTAAACAATAAGAATAATTAGTGCCTTAGATTGAAATATGTCTTTTGGAAATTTCCGTTATCATTAATATAATATTTTGTCAAATAATAAAAATTAAAAGTGAATAATCTACATAATAGTGTAAAACAGAATGCAGGAATCACCTGAATTGTAAAAACATATACTTTTAAAACTTAAATGCTTATTTTCCCTATATAGTTTATCCACATAACAAATAACATATTTTGTATTTTATTCAAAATAGGGGGAATCATAAACGATTTATTTTCTCATTTTCATAATTCATCAAGAATATATAATAACAATGTTTTATTTGTTACATTTTAAAACATTTAATGAATCCCTCATTTTTTTTTTTTTTATAAACGTTTCTAAGTTTAGTACAATATGATAGCACAAAATATTTAATATCCTAAAATATACAAATATTTAAGATTTTGCATAGTAATGTGAACATGTAATATTGAATTTATTGTTAATTCTATTCTAAATTTTTACAGAAAAAACACTATGTAGTGAAATTTTTATTACACGAATAACAGATAAATGCATTTAAAAAGAAATAAAAGATCACTGCAATATGGTAAATATTACATTTTATATTTATCTTTATTATATTCAAAATATATAAAAATAATGCTACAAGCTTGTTTTCGGAACTTGATACACAGAATGTATGTGATATAAATGTATATCAATATTCTGGTAGATTTATGCGTTTGAATTACAAAAAAAACGTAAATTATTTTTTTTTACTTTAAGAAGATTAATTTTATCAATCTGAAGAAACGTTTTAAATTAAGTAATTTACAGTGTGCTATAACCTATTTTTGCATATTTTAGTATGTTGAAATTGAATACCCGTATTTCTTAATATCTATATATTATTTACTATGGTATAGATAGTATTAATATATTTTTATTTGTTAAAAATGTAAAAAAGAATAAAGGATTTTATTTTTCCACTTTATAATTAAAAAGATTTATGAAAATTATATTTCAAAATAAATAAATTATTTGTGTAATAATAAATATATTTAACACAATAAAAAATAATATAATTATCATGTGTTACAATATCTTTTTAAAATTATCTTTATCTAGCTCATCCTAGTTAAAGGGTTTACTATATACATATGAAGTCATTAACTGAAGTATTTGTTTTGTAAAAACGTAATTTAAGCATCGTATTTTAAGTCGTATAATTTTAAACATAAAAATATAAAATTTATAAATCGAAATTTTTTTTCTTTTCTACAATTATTAGGAACATTTATAAATGTTTATAAAAAATTTGTTAAGTAATGAAGTGGACATGTGAATAAAAATATCAATAAAAATTATATATATGTACATTGAAATGAATTTGTTCAAAAATATATAATCTATTAATAGAGGTATGAAATTATTAAAAAATATGAGAATTCAGAAAAATAACATTTTACGACGTTATATTATATAAAACTTGCAATTCTATGTGACAAATATTTATTTTATTTTTTTTTATATATTATATTAATAATGCTGTTAATAAATCTTTTAACGAAATTAAAAAAATATTTTACTTGTACCATATATTATACATCAGAATTAATAAAGAATGTAAAATTATCTATATATACATAGTATTTGTCGTCTTGTTGCATATAGAAATATGTATATTCCATCATATGTTATTTAACATATAATTCTCGAGGTATAATGGATATTGAAAAGTGGCGAAGTGACGTAATTTACACTTTTTTATCAAAATAACTATACATATTTCATTATTTCATCACTCTATTATAAGAAGATATCATAAAAACTATATCTTTAAAATATTTTTTCACAAATTTATATATTTTTCTTGATATTTTTAGTATCCATTTTTTAATAAAATATGGAATTTGTATGGTAAATTTAATGAACCTGTAAAAGAAAATGGTTACCCTCCTTATACTGATTTATGTAAACACATTTCTTCAAATTATCGTGAAGATAGACAGAAACAGAATGATATTTGTATGAAAGTTTTAAGAAATTTATGGTTAATATCAGATGATCCAGATGAGGATATGATTAACTCATTGCGCTGTACGTATTTGAATATATGGTTATATTATCAGTCAAAAATAAATAATTTCCCTGATGATTTTATTAATCAGATTTTTTCCATTTCGAAGGGTATGCTGGATGTGTTACCTGATTCGTATGAATGCACGTATGACTCATCTTTTGAGAAGAAATTTGAAGAACCAGAGAGCATAATAAAGTTAAACAATTTTGTTGATAATATTGAAATTGTTGAAAGTGCACTATTAGGTGAAAGAGGCATAAACTATTTTACGTGCCTAAATTACGTTAAGGAATGTGTTACTATATATTCAGAAATGAAAGCAACATATTGTATGGATGCGGACGATGTTAATAACAGATTTAAAGATACATGTGAAGAATTGAGTACTTTTAAAAACATATACACGTCAGAATTATATAATAAAGTACAAAAAGATGAAATAGTACCATCTTTGTCTTCCATACCTTTGGTTCCTCGTGTGCGTTTTTCACAAGAACGAAGAGACAAAGCATCAATTTCTTCTGAACACGACGATTCTGTTAATCCTGTAACAGGTGCAATATCAACAGTTGGTGGCTCAGTTGTAGGAATGGGTACCTTCCTATTACTCATGTATCAGGTAATTTCCATCTTCGTTTTAAAATGTAAATAATATTATGCGTTAATGTTTACGTTACTTTTTTACATCAAATTACTATATAAAAGTGTTATACATATGTGTATATATGTGAATATTTCCTCTATGTGTCAGTTTACCCCATTTAGATCTTGGGTACGTTCACGCGTAGAAAGACAGAAAGGAATAGGCGATCATTTGGATAGAGAAGAGATGGATCATATGTGCTTAAATGGACATGGAAATAATAGTATATATTCGGATGATATGGGATATAATATGGGATACAATGCAATGTAAATTTTCACATTTGAATATAACAACTTGTAGCACTCCCACTTTTGTTTAACGAATGGAAATCTGTTAAATATACGAACTAGGTGCAATTTTATGAAGACAAAAGTAGCTCAAAACTAAAGAATTTTTAAAATGTAGATATAATTCTAATTCGTGGTGAGAAAAGGAGAATGTGTCTTATACCCGAATCGAACAAAGCAAACAGATAAAATTAGCAGGCTAACCGTGTGCACATATATATACTTTAGGAATGTAACATCTGGAAGGTATATAACGCACATATAATCGATATAGAAACTATCGGTATTATGTTTTATGTTTTTTATATTAAATCTAGGAAAAATCTAATTTGTATAATTCCCCAATAATGCAAATTTAAAAAGGGAAGTAATAGAAATAACAAATGGGAATACAGTCAACATCATTTTCAAAATAAAAATATCATTATAAATCTAAATAGCAAATAAAACTCCAAAATTGATTAGTTTTGTATAATTGAGTTTGAATTTCATTACGGGGTGTATGATGCGTATTATTTAACATAAATTTTTTTTAAAAATACAAAATATATAGTACTGCATGCAATATCAACTCCTAACGGAAGGAAATCAAAATTGTATAAAAAATTGCAGAACATTAGAGAATTTGATGTTTATTTATAAGTAGTACTAGTTTTAACAATGAATACCCAATTTTTTAGTTTCAAATAATTTGTATCAAAACAAAAGTATTGCACGCAGTGTCTTATGTATGATACATTTATATATAGACTTTAGGATAAATACAAAACATTAAAAGAAAATGGAGAATACCAAATAAAATAATCCCAATTGGAAATTTGTTCGCATAACCCCATTCCATTATGCATGTCTATGGATAATTTATTTTAGATAAAGTTTTATTGTCAAATAATAAAATTAATGTTATTAAAAATGTTAGAAAATTGTAATTGTGGTAACGGATGTTATATTTAATGAACAAACATTATGTTAATTATATATAAAATATTAGAAAAAATGTATTTCTTTTCATTTGCTATTTATTATATAAATATACTATTTTTATATAAAAAATGAATTAACTATATAAATCGATATAACACATTACTAGAAGGAGTAATACTGAGTTATAAAAACTACATTAAATATAGAATATAGAGAATATCATGACACATGATAAGAGTTGTGCAAGGCGGAATTGTTGATATGATAGTACACAACTAATAGTTCTGTAAATTAACCATGGAGTATTCGGATAATGGTTAAACTTTTAATTTTAATATTATTATGCAAAAATTGGAAAAAATGTTAAAATAATAATATATGTTGTAAATAGGTAAGTATAATATGAAATATGAATTTTTATATAAATAATATAGTCAAGCAAAAATTAATGGAAGAAATGTTTGTATGGATATAAATTTGAATGGAAAATAAATGCATAAAGCAAGAGAATTTTCAGTAATACAGAGATAAAATTATGAGCACACTGATATATAAAAATAAAACAATGAACAAATAATATATATATATTAAGGAGCACAAGTCTGTAAAAAGTGCATTAGTAATTAATTACTAAAAAATAAGGAAACATATTATAATAATATTGTGAATCTCTTTGTACTATTGTAGCGAAGTCAATTTTAATGGTGATATGATTATTATAATATTTTATCGATGAATTACTTGGCAGTGTAATTAAGAATACAATTTATGACATAATATATATGCTAAAATTAAGAATATATATGCTTTATGCTTGATAACACATAAATTACTTGTTGGGATAGAAACTGATAACTCTTCTTGATGATGTCTTATATATAGCATAAATTAGTATTCTCCTTGTTAATTATATTACTATATAAACACGCTATAAGAAATGTAAATTTTCATAAAGAAATATTGGGAATTTTATTTTATATTAACAAATACCTTTAAAAGATCGTGCTTTTCTTTTACATATTCTCTCTTTTTTCAACAAATACACAAATACAGTTTTAATAGACTGATCATATTTATTAGTAAACAATTTACAATATGTATATATGTACATATGTATATATTTATACACATTCTTTTATTTTACATTAAAAAATAGGCACTAATTCCACGATAAAATAGTTATATGTACCAGTTTAAAACAATAATGGTATAATTTGTGTGTTGCATTGATTTTTATCCATTTTGTTTGCAAATTAAATTCTTATGTTATTCAAAAAGTGCATTTATATTAATGTATATTCTAATTAATTTTAATTAACATTTTTTAATTACTTCTATTTATTTATGTGTATTAACAAATATTTTTTAGTGATAATAATATACTTAATTTTGCATAAATGTGTAGTGCTTTCTGGAGCACTTCTTAATGTACGTAATATATTCGAATAATTTAATTGCAAAACATAACACACAATCAAAATTATTTATTTCTAATAATTTGTTTGAATTGCATAATTTTACATTTTATTTTATACTTCCTTTTTAACACGTTTGAAAACTAAAAAAGGTATATTTTTTTTAAGAACTTTTTAAACGAAATATATGTATTTAATATATTTACTGTAAAATGCAAGTAGTTGAAAATAAAATCGATTTTTAATGTATAGAATATAAAATTATACAACAAAAAATATAATATTTTTAAGAAAAATTGTTTAAGTCCATTGTTATGTTAATTATTATTTAAATATAAAAATATTTAACAATTTTTACAAGAATTATAGTTCTTTATATTCATTATAAAAATAGATATTTTTATATTACTTGGTATGTATATAAAATAAAAAATTAATGTATATAATAAAATATATTATTTTATTTTACTCTACAAGCATATAAACATATAATCAGAACAAATCTATAAAGTACACTGTAATTTTTCATAAGACAGAACAGATTCTGAGCCAAAGATTATCCTAGGTAATAGAAAAATAATGTATATTATCTCTTCATAGTATCATCATACAATAAGTTGGGAAAGCCGAAAATCATCAGACTTAGAAGAAAGTTGAAAATTTAACATGGAAATAATTCTTTTCAAATTTTCATTACAATAACGTATTATTACTTATTACATAATAAAACTGTACATTTTTCTCAAATCTATCTCGTTATATAAGAATATTAATAATTATATATTTGTTCAACATAATAAAAATAGCTGTTCTTATATAATCATAAATACTATATTATACTATGTATTAATTTAATACAGTAGAAAGTAATTTTAATGAAAATATGATATACATTCATCATAATTTTATTTATATTTGCGATTGAAATAAAATTACTAATTATAATTTCGAATAAATATAATACATGCATATAATATAAATTTACATTTTTTTCAGTAATTTTTTTTATACTACTATTACTATGTATAAAATTTTATGGATAAAAACATACAGATTATGAGTATTACATATTTTAGAAATTTCGTTTATACTGAATTCATACATTTACTATTACATTGTATATATTATTATTCCTTTTTGAGACAAGCAATAGATTAAATATCATATGCAAAATAATATTTATCTTACTATACGTTTCTTTACATTTGAAACTATATTGTCTTGTTTTTTTAACTGAAATAATATATTTTTATCAGCATAAATTTACAATTACAAAAATTATTATAAATATATTTTATTATATTTGTATAATAAAAACATATGAGAAATTAAAGCGAAAAAATGAATCGATATACGCGTGTTTAAGTAAAATAAGTAAACATGAAAATAAATTGTATCCATTATAAAAATAATGAGTTCATAACAATAAAATAAGTAAATTAGTTTTAAAAAGAATAAATGTTAATTATATACTAATAATATAAAGTGGTATATGTTTCTATAATTTCAATTATTTAAAAGTCAAATTATTTTTTCCCCATGTGAATTTATTTGAATGCTTTCACTTTTATAAAACATAGAGAATAATAAAATTACGTATCTTCCTTAAGCAAATGTAATTTAATTCATATTTAATAATTTCAAAATATAGCATAAATACATATTTTATCATTATAATATAGAAGCTCATGCATTAATATTTCATGGATAAATTTAAAAAAAAAAAAAATAAGAAAAACATATGAACTTTTAAGCAATACTTTGTATATGCACCTGCTGATTTGTTTATATACCAAATAAAATATAAATACGTTTTTCTCATAGATGACGTTACATTGTAAACATGATTAATAGTTACATTTTGTATTTAACGATTATGTATTTTAATTGTACGATGAATATTTCGATTGTTTTACATTAGTACAATATATAATGCAATGAACAGTCATAAATATATTTTTTTAAGAAAATTTTATATATATTTTTAGAAAATAAGAATAATACCACTCAAAATTTTTCTTATATTTGTACGTACTGCCTAATTAATCAAAGCATAATATATTTCTTTTCATTATATGTTCCATATATTACAATTTAAAAAAGAAGAAAATCCTATAAAATGACAGTAGTTATTAAAAGACCTCATTGATATTTGTAGAACATTAACTTTATTATTATGTAATCTTGAATATGCCATGAAATTTTCTCTTTCTCATATTTTTGCTTTAATATATTTTCTTTTGCATATTCAGCATTTAGGTGTAAAGGATCTTCCGTCAATAAAATGTATAAAAGATTTAAAAAATACTATTAAATTTGAAGATATTATTAAATATATTAAAAGAAGAAATTCAGAAAAAATTAGAGAATGGGTTTCCGTATTTAAAACACAATTGTTGGAATATTTAAATAATTCTACACATTATCAAGATACTACGTATCCTAATAAACGTTGTAGAGATTTGAATCACATCCTAGATATGGTAATAGGAAGAATTCTAAAACAAAAATTAGATGATAAAATAAACTTCTATCATAATACTGAGAGTTTTGCCTTAAATATATTAAACGGTAGTAATTCTTTAAAGTGTCGCAGGATAATTTACGATGAAAATTATCCTTTTAGACATTTAAGAAAAATGTTTGATGATTTTTGTGAAGATAGTTTGTATGTTTCTTCTAACATTGATTCAATTAAAAAAAGCCCCAAATGTAGAACAATAATGTCTAATATTCGCTATAGGAGAGATGATATTGTGAGAATATTAAATAAAAATAGGGGCATTCCTCGTGATCTTTTAAATTTTAGTGATAAATGTAACGGTTATAATATAGAGATGATTCATAAAACAACAAACTGCATGACGGTAACACATGCAGAAGATTTACAGGGTAGTGTACCTTTAGCCCAGGCTACTGGTGATTTAGATTTATCTCTATCAGCTGATGATCCAGAAGTTTTAGATCCTGATTCATCAGAGGCATCAGGTTTAGTAGAACGTGAAATTCAAGAATATGAATCGTCAGAACACCTAAATATCGCGTATGCTGTCTCTTCTGTTTTTGGAACAGGGCTCTTTTCATACTTTTTATATAGAGTAAAACGACGTTTTTATAACAAAATAACAATACATGAAACAATTTTTAATAATTCCAATTCGTATAGAACTACAATTATAATATATATATATTTATATTTATATAATGCATATTTATTTTAATACAGGCTACACCTGTAGGATCTTGGATTCGCTCAAAAGTGCTATCAAATACACAAAATGATTTCAGTATGTTTAACGATGGAAGTGATAACTCATTATCAAATAGTATAGATACCCTACAATTAAATATGGATAACTACGAATATAATATGCCATATGCTGGAGTGGGATAATAATTAGAATATAATACAAAAAGAATTTTAACGATAATATCTTCCGTTAAAAATCTAATTAATTCGAAGATAGCTATAAATTACCCAGTAAAAGAATAAGAAAAAACAAATTTTGTTATTAGCCTAATGAAGGAAAAGAGATGGAAACCATAATTTTAAGAAAATAGTATTTAATATTTCATTTTATAATAAGCTAAAAAAATAGTATAAAATGAAAAAAAAAATTCATACTATGAATCAAAATAAAAATAATAAAATACCACTTATTCATTGAAATTATATGCAACATATTGAAAAGAAATAAAAGTAACAATTTTCTAGTATTAATGTTAAGTATATATTTTATCATTATTACTCGATTATTAGTAAAATAATGAAATGTATTAAATGTTATGAGATGGGTATATAAACAATATAATATGTTATAACATATATGTAAATATTAGTAAAAATTTAAATATATTAATAAAATAAATTAGATAATTAAAAAGTAATTAACTTAGATTCTCGGCGTTAAATATGTAGAAGCGAGGAAAATAGATCCTTTGTTTTAAAGATCACCAAAAGTAACTAAATAAATATATATATATAACATTAACATATAAAATAATTATTATAATCTATATTGTTACAACAGTATATAACAAATATTGATCACGAAATTGAAATATAACGATAAGTAAATTTACATGATAAAAATAAAAAATTTATGTATTTTATAAAATAAATGGATTGAAGATAAAATATAATATTGCTATAATTCATAGAAAAAACAAATATATATAATATACTACTTATTATTTGTAATAATGCTAATAATTATTAACTTTTTATGTATTCGTTATTTTTATTATTAGCAATGTTTTGCACATTTAATAAAAATATATATATATATATGTATATATATGTATATTGCATTATAATAAATAATAAGAATAAGCATACATTTCAAAAATGTTTATCTCTTATAAATCACCCAGAATTTCCCAACATTTTTATATAATTTGTAATATAAGTAAAAATGGAAAATATATTTAATTATTAAACTATATAGATTTCATAATTTGATAAAATTATTTTTTGTGTATCCAATATATAATAACATTTGTTCCTAAAAATTAATAAAAAATTTACCTGGTTATGATTAAAATTATGTTTAGAATAAAAGAGTATATCATCATTTATCATAAAATCAGATAGGTTAAAAATTATGTAAATCTATTTATAAAGTATGAATTATAACAAAAATATAAAACTTAAGAATTTCGTCATAAATTTCGACGATTCAATTGTATAACAAAAAGGGCATTAATTTAAAAATGGATTTTAAACAGAATATTTATATTTTATAAATGTAGAATGAGTATATAATAATAAAAGGGTGAAAAATAAGGAGAATTATATATTTCTCATTAATAAAATTAGACATATATCAAGAGTATAGGTAGAGTAAAAGAAATTTAAAAAAAAAAAAATCCTAAAATTTTTATTAGATGAGGTAAAAGACATATAATATTATCATTGAATATGTATTGTAAATGATATGCCATTTATTTAATTTATGTATAAAATACTACTAAAAATTTACAATTGAAATGACATAAGTATGATAAAGGAAAAGAATGAATAAGTAAATAAATAGAATTAATTTTTCTCAAATTTACTGAACTAATAAATATATGTATTATTCGATAGGAATTTCTAAAATAAAAAAAATATATTATATATATATTGTTAAATTATCAGAAAGAAAAAATATTTTCTATTTTTAAAAATTGATTTTATATAGATAACACATTGCAAATATATAATTAAATATTATTTATATTATTTTCCTTTTACATCATTCTATAAATATATATTCTCTTTTATATAAACGGTGTTGCGTTCACTTAAAAGAAAAAATATTATCTTGTTATATATATCAAAATAAATAGGTTATTATGCATAATGCAGCACTACAATGTGTGATTTTCAAGAAATGCATAAATATTAATTTCTACATTTATTTATATTTTAATATAGCATTCATATGGCAATTTTCTTGTTAAATGTAGGGAGACAAGGTAGGAAAAGGAGAAATGTTTTTTACTGTAAATTTCCATAGTAATATATTTTATAGTTATTTATTTTTTTTTGATACCTAAAGCAGATGCATTAAATTTGTTATATAAATTTAATATGTTTTATCTTTTCTTATACAATGGATCTTAACATTTACATTTAATTGGATATTTTTTTTGCAGTGAACATATATGTTCCTTTTTTTTTTGCATTTAAATTTAATTATATCTTGTTTGTATTTAAAAAAAATATTTAGGAAATAATTTGGATATTTCCTTCTTTCTATTTAGTATATATAAATATATTAAAAATTGAAATTCTATATATTATACTATACTCTATGGTATATAAAAAGAATGAAATTTGATTTTGTCCCATGAAATAGAGTAATAAAAAGTAAAAATTTTTAATTTGTGATTTTACGATTTATAATATTTACAAAATTATACATTAGTAATTAAATTTGTTTTTCAGTATGTAATATTTTTAATATAATATAAAATCTTTTACGCACAAAGTATTAAATTTATTATTGAACTATGTTACAGCTACATTTATATTTAGTACTTATATGTACCGTATATATTGAATTACTATATTGAGGAAATATCTTTATTATATTAAATTCTAATTATTCCATTTATAATTAAAAAACAATCCATGCCCTTAATTTCCATACATAATTATTATGCAAAATAAAAAAATTTTTATGAATGTTTTAAGAAAACATATGTTTATATAAAATGTATGACATGAAAAAAAGGTTATTTAGGTATATACACAATAAGATTATGATTTTTTCCTCATATATAAATAAAGGGGGTTTTCTCTATTATTAAGTAAATTATTAAGAGTACTGATATAACCATTTTTCGCACGAATTAAAAGGAAATTTCTTACTAATAAATATTTAGATAATCTTGAAAAATAAAGAGGAAAATAATACATATCATTTCTTTACATTATACATTATCGAAATTCATATAAAAAATTTTCATGATAAAACATTTTACTTTTGCTTCTAGTAAATAATTATACAAATATAATGGATACTGTAGAAAAGCGTAAGAAGGTAGTTTTTTTTTTTAATAATATATTTACATATAGAACATTAATTATATATTTTATTATTACTTTATTCATTAAATACAATAGAAATTTAGTCTTTTAAATAAATGTTTACATATTTGTATATTAACTTTTTAGTATCCCTTTTTTTGAGAATATATGGGATACGTATGATAAATTTCATAATTCTGTGACCACTGATGAATCTACTTATAATACTGTATGTGAGACAATCATTAATGATGAAAATTTATACAAGCAGGAAAACAGAAATATTTGAATAAAACATTTAAATAATTTGGTATCATTATTTAATGAATCAAATGCAAACAAACGAATAGAAAAACTTTGTAAAAATTTTAATAACTGGCTATATTATCAATTAAACCCATTTATAATTACTGATGAGCTTGTAAAGGAATTTTTCGATGCCTTGAAACAAATACCTGGTCAATCAGCTAATGTTAATGTGTCCCTATTATGAATATAATACAAATTATAACGAACCACAGAACGTAATAAAATTAAGTAATTTTATAGAAAATATTGATACTATTCAACGTGCACTGGGAAAAACATATCATACAAATTACTGCTTATGTTGATGTTATAAATATGAATGTATTGATATATATAAGAAAAAAATTAATGAACAATATTGTAATAAACCAGGAAGCAAAAATATAAAAACTTGTGAACACATATCACCTTTTCTTACAACATATAGATCATATATTCAGGATTGGGCACAAATAAGAGACAAAATAACTTCTCCAACGTTCACGGAAAAAGAATACTTAGGTGAATGCGCAGCAAAAAAAGAATCTGAGGCAATAATTTCTGGTAATGATAACAATCCTGTTGTAGGAGAAGTTACTGGAACACTGGCGGGAACCTGTATCTCTCTACTAGCTTTGTATAAGGTTAATATAAGTTTCATTTAAAAGTGTAAAAGAATAATACAT
Organism: Plasmodium ovale wallikeri; assembly: GCA_900088485.1. Taxonomy (NCBI): domain Eukaryota; phylum Apicomplexa; class Aconoidasida; order Haemosporida; family Plasmodiidae; genus Plasmodium; species Plasmodium ovale. The sequence goes on along the minus strand of FLRD01001914.1, from coordinate 458,911 downwards.
CAATATTTAAACTATATTTCCATATTAAATTACGATACTGAAAGGATTGTTTTTATGTATTTATTAGTATCCCCCTTTTTATATCGGTTCTCCCAAGTTGGATCCATGTTACGTTTTCGATTACAATGTTGGAATAGAAAAAACAACAATGTAGATGGAGAGCAGGAATTGCTATTTCATGGAACTGTAAATAACCATGCATACTAGGATGACATGGAATATCATATACAGTATCAATCGCTATTAGATACATAATTAGAATATAATATTGAACTATAGATCATTTTTTAAAGCATTGCACATAAATCAATACATCAATAAGTGTATTATTTTATTGAGAATAAGAAACAAATAATATATTACATAGGAAAATATAATGAATAAATGACATAAGGAAAAAAAGGTAAATGGAAATAAATTATGTAACATAAAATAAAAATAAAGTTGAAATGAATATTTACCTATATAACAACAAAATTTATCTTATTAACAAAGAAATTAAAAAAAATACAAATTATGCTTAATAATAAAAAAAAAATATATATATATATAAGTTACGAGAAAATGCACATAAAAAATTGGAATTATATTATTATTTTATGAAGTTTACCAATATAATACTTTATATTTAATACAGTAATATAGGCAAATTATATTCTGGAAAATCCATAAATAATGTATACATGTAAATATAACAAATAAGTAAGCATATTCTAAACACTAACATCAAGTGTAAAATTAATACATAGTTTTATATTATATATATATAGATGAAAGGCTTATATTTATATCCATTATGTTAGATTCCATAATGGTATATACTGTGTATTCTTAATGCACTGAGTTCATTAAAAAATTACAATATATACAGTAATATATTGAAAATTACTTATTCTAATGAGATCACTCAAAATACATTTGGAAAATTAGAATCGTCATATATTATACATTCTAAGCTGTTATTTTTACTAGCTGTGAACAATAAAATCTCGGATAATCATATAAAATAATAATGCCTATATAATGAATTTGTGGAATATGTTTTATGATAGTAATATATAAATGTGCTTACATATATTTCCTTTTATATGTTAAAATATATTAAATAACAAAAGGAGACAAGTTTATATATTATTTCTTTTTTATAAATTCTATGTATAATATTTGCTAATGTTTTTCAATCAGAGAGTTTTTAATTTACTTAGTATTTTTTTATAGAATAATGAGCAAAAAAATTGATATTTTGTAAAAATATTCGAGTTTCAATATTATTAATATGTTATTTAATTTTCAAACGTTATGTTAATTATGTAGTAACTTTTAAAAAGAACATCTACTATTGTACACGTAATTCACTTTATAAATAATTTTTCTTCGCAGTCATTTTTCAACACAATAAATGGTAAAAAATTTATGAAATATACAATATAAATTACAGTAAAACATAATAAATGAAAATTAGGATAAAATAATTCATATGATAAATAGAGTTTAAGTTTCTTCAGATTAATTATGGCATACATTAACAATAGAAAGTTATTTTATACTAATTATGCTATGCGAAATGACTTAATTCACTTATATATATGACAAATCTCTATTAAAAATAGAATCGAATATTTTTATATATGTCTTTTTATAAGGAATATAATAATAAGTAATATTCATATATAAATCTATTATTAAAATTACGATTTCGTAAAAAATATAATATAAATTAATACTAGAAAAAAGTAATTATTTATCTAAACTAACCTAAAACATAAAAAAATAATGGACTAATAATGCATATATAATGAGAAAAGGATTTATTATGCGTGTTAAATATTATTAATAAACATTTTGATATAGTAGAATGTTCCGTAATATGACTATTACATCTTTAACGCAATAACGGCAAGTATAATAGTATTTTTCTACATTAATTCGGAGACGTGATACATAAATATGAGTAAATAGTATGAAATTATAAATAATTTCTAAAAAAATAGTAAATACGTGAATTGTATGTTAATTACTAATAATACATTAAAATCGATGTCTAAAGTGCATAATTAATAGGTATATATCTACCCAAGGAATAACATGGATATTATTATAACAAAAAATAAAATAAATTAAACGTTAAAAGAAACTAATTATTATATATAAATTATACGTGGTATATTATTTATGAAAAAGTTTCTGTGTTATCATGCATTAGTACATAATATTTTAAAAATTTTTATTTTATCTTTTAAGACGAAATTTTTTTTTAATGTTTTTCATGAATGAGAGTTTGTACACCTTTAAGAATGTAGTTTTAGTGTATTAATTACAATAATTCATTTATATACACTTATAATGTTCATTTATTTGTAATTTTTACTATATGAACGCAATGAATAAATCAATATACGGTATACCTTTTTTTTTTGCTAAATGCAGTTACCATATAATCCAATTGTACTAATAAAATATAAAGACAGTTAACAAAAAATTATGGAAAAAATATATTTTATATACAAATTAAATAAATTAAACATAGCATTCTAAAAAGTTTCTTATAAAAATCAAGAGCTATTAGAATTATATAACCTATGAATTTTCGGTTTTTATAAAGGTATTTAAAAATGATCATATATATTAATTATAACATATAATAATATTATATAATGTATTAACTGATATATATTTATAATGTCTGAATTAATTAAAATACGATACTAATAAATACTCCGTAAATTTGGGGAGGTAAAATGGAGACATAAGAACATAGGTAGATATATGGGAAGTCGTTTAAATATAGTATTAACATCCTAAAAATTTAATAAAATAATTATATTTTGCTATGTATCATTAAATTACTATATTATAATTTATTAATAATATGAATATTTTTTTTTATAGAATAAATTTTTTACATATTATTTTGTATATTCCTAAATTTAGTGCATGTTTTTGACATTAAATCCTTGAAGCTTCATATTTAATTTAAAGAAATAATATTTTTTGTGGATTTTGAAATATGCATATTAACATAAAATAGTAAAAAGACATATATATATATAATAAGAAATATCATGTACAACTGTGCGCTTTTAAAACAATTAATGTATTCTTAAAAAAATACATAATGTATAATTCGTTTAGTACATACAAATTATGTGTATATATACAAATAAATTAGTCGTGCTAATTTATATTAAATAGTATGAAATAAGTAAAATGAAGTGTGTATATTAAAATTTCATAGTATACATTTTCTGTTACTTTTTCTTTTTTGTATTTATCATTTCATATGCTATAATGTGTGTTCATATGGCGTATATGTTTTACATAAAAATAGTTATTCCATTATATAGCATATTGTAAATCAATTAATAAAGAGTAGTAAGAAATATAAAATAATTATACTTATTAGAATAATAATTAAAAATATTTCATCGTTTATTAATAATTTATCTATTATTATTTATTTTAAGCATTAATTTATTGAAAATTACTAATTATTTTTTTTAATATACGTGTCATAATATTTTAAGGATATTTTTAAAATGCCGGAAGAAGTACGTTTTCATTTTTCATTAAAATATATATTTATATTTTTTTATTTGCATATCGCCTATTTTGAGCAAATAAATAGTAAATTATATTTTTTAAGAATCACACTATAATCCTTTTATTTTTCTTTTTTTTATATTCTTAGGATGATAAATTAGAAAAAATGCCTTCAGTTGCATTTTATGATAAATTGGATTCTGAATTTGTACCATGTACATACTGTAAATTCTGCGATGACAATAGCAAAGAGTTCATAGGACAACCTAATTGGGCTATAAACCTCTGTTACATGGTTGCAAGAAATTTAGAAATTATATCTCATATGGTAGATGGAAAATCAGATAAAAAAGATAAGTTCTGCGACAGCTTAAAATCTTGGATTGATGATAAAATACTCGATAAGGAGGGATATAATGATAGAAGCAAATATTTAACAATTATTACGAAACTGCATACTGCATGGAATGAAATAATTAATAATTCTTCAGGAATTGAGAAGGATAAAATATGCGAAAGTGCATATGCTGCTCCAGAATTTGAAAAAAGAAAAAGAAGAAAACTGATGGATGATTACTGTGAAAATTATCCCTTCATTAGTCAGCAACTTGAAAAATCAAATGCAGATTGTAAGCCTTATCGCCAATACCTTATTGAGAGTTCTTCTGTTTTTACCGAAATTGAGAATGGATGTCGTAATATAGGAATAGACCCATATTGTCCAAAGCTTAACAAAAACTGTATAAATAATTCTCCCAATAATCTTCTAAGTATGAAACCATGTAAGTTATTAGGCGACTCTCCTTCGTATGCTCTATCTCAATCTAAAGATGAAAGAGTAACATGTGGAACTCATTCGGAATCTGGTTCCATACCCACAACTGGTAGTAGTTCATCATTGGATTTTTCAGATCACCGTGTTGTCATTTTAGTAGGAATTTCCATTTGGGGAATATTCCTGACACTTTTGTTTGTATATAAGGTAAATAGAAATTGTGCCTTAATGTATATGGCCTTAATATATGTGTATTCAGCCATAATATTCATAATTTATTTTTACTAGAAATATATATACTTAAAAGAAATGTGTAATATATATTTTATAATTATCATTGACCTACTAGTTAACGCCATTTGGATCACGGTTAAGAAATTTATTAAGTAAGAAACTATTAAATAAAGACAAAATAGATGAAAATGAATTCGAAGATTTGGTATACGATGATTCACATACTGTAGACTTAAATTTGGAAAGTAGAGGATATCATTTAACATATAAACCTGCGTGAAATTGCTTAAAAAATAATAGTAGAATATAGTAAATTAATTGATATGTATAATATTAGAGAGAGTAAATATCCAATAATGTATAATATATATAATAAAATTTGGAAAAAAGCAAGCAAAATAAAATAAAGAAAATGTGAATACTTGTAGTTTTCATTAGTACTATATTAATAGAACAAATAATAATTCATGTAAATCAAAAGAAAAAAAAAAGAGAGAAAAAATACACGTTGCTTTTTCGTTATGGAATAGATAAAGTCATCTCCTGTAAAATAAAAACATATTAAGGTTGATGGCATAAAATGTAAATTAGTACATAAGAAAAAAATTAATTCGTAATATATATATTTTAATATAAATCAATAAAAAAGCATACAAACTCGCAAGGTCTCTACTAAATATTTAGTTTCATTTTTTATTGTTTATATGTAATGTATAATTTTGTAATACATTTGATCTACCAAACTCTCCATAATGTGTACATGCTAATCGATATTTCATAAATTAGCTATTTAATGTATTTATTTGTATTACATCTGCTATTTAAAAAAAAAAATTGTGAAGAACTAAGTTTTCCTATATATTTGTACATGGGATAGTAATTATACCATAGGAACAATTTAACTAAAAATGATATACGCAACAGTCAACATTTATATAAATGTAATTTAAACATGAATATTTATATTTATTGCGAACAATTTTTTTTTAACTAATTATGTGCGTTCATTTGACCCTAAATATTCTTAATTAGGAATACATATAATATTCATTTAAATATATATAAATTTTTTATGGAGTTTTTTGTACTTTTTATGAGTATGATATATTATTAATTATAGTAGAACAATCTGATTTATCTGCATGATATATAATTCTTTTGCAAAATTAGTTTGAGACAGTGTGTTATACTACCTATCTTAAGCAAATGAAGAAAAGTATCATATAAATTATACGAATTCTGTAATTATTTTTATTTAACTGTTTTCATAATTAAAATGAAAACAATTTGTACAAACCTATGTTACATATTTTTACTTTTAGTACGTTATCGTTACGATGCCGTAATTATCCTTAAGGATCACTAGGAGCATCATCGTGAAATTTATGTGTTTATAACGTTTCAGGATTATATTCCTTTATAAATAGATGTATATTATCTCATATCTTATATTCATTTTGTATTTACTTCTTTATTTACCTAAAAATATCATGCATTCACTACAATTTTTTAGTATGCATATTTTCCTTTATATATATTTCCCTTTTTTATGCTATATCAATATTATATGTATCATTAGTATAATATGAAATTCTTTAGCCTTCATTAATTAATGTGTGTAATATTTATACGCATTAATTACATTTAATCTCTCATTTCAAAATGGTTCTAGAATATATTCTTTAAAGGAATTTACTTATAAATTGCATATTATATATATTCATTTTTATTCCTGAACCATTATACTTCTATGCTTTTTATTACACATTATATTAACAATATTAATTGATTTGTTATTTATAAATACATTTGAACGTCATATATTATAAGGATTGGTAAGCTATATGATATCTATTATTCTCTATACTGTTTTGAGGTACTTCAAATTCGTCCTTAAAAAATTCCAAATTTTCATCATCATCCATATTACTTTGCATATTATTTTTTTCTTTCACCACATGCTTCAACAATAGTGATCCAATAGGAGTGTACTATTATATACAAGAACGAATACATAATATGTATACAATTTTATTAAGTATATTTAATGAATATACAATGGTAATAATGATAATGATAGTAATTATTGTTTTTTAAATAAAATTTATTTTTACTTTGTACAAAAAGATTAAAATGGTAATTGTGCTGAATATTGAAAAACCAACGGATATAGGCACTTTTACATCTGAAAAAAGAGCATATAATTTAAATATTAATTTTGTGCCTTTACGGAGTTGTAGACTCAGATATAGAAACATTTTTTTAGGGGGTTACTTGTTGGTTCTGGAGATTCATCTGTTTGTGTTTGAAAATCTTTTGTACTAGCAAGGGGCTCTTTTGCTTTATCTGGATCTTCAGGAGACTCTCTAGGTGGTGAGTACACTTCCTGTGGCTCATTATTTTTGCATTCTAATTTAGATAAATCTATATTATTAACGTAAACCACAACATTATTATATAAGGGGGGACATTTTTTATTTTCTTCTCCCTTTGATAAACACTTTTCTTTTAATTTTTTATATAGTTCAACGCTCTTAGTTATATATTCGTTATAACTTTTACAATAACCATTATTACTTATTATTTTACTTACTAGGAATTGATAGTTTTCATAGAAATCATAAAAATTCTTTCTTTCCGTTCTATCGTCCATGCTAACACCTTCTATGGTGAAATTACAACTGTAATTGGTAATGTTAAGTTTCGTATTAATTTCTTCCCATACAGTAATAAACTTAAAAAAAATTTGTGAAACATTTATATCACTCTTCTTAACTCTGTGGTTTTTAATTAATTGTTCACGTATCCAATAATTTATATCATCGCACCGCTTACTAAGGAAAGTAATTGTTTCCTTATTATCAGATATATACTTTAAATTCTTTGCAATTTTGGTACAAAGTCTAATAAGTTCATTGTCTGATTGTATTTTACTTATTTTTTCACAAATATGATTATACGTAGTTATATTCGCCTCATCATTGAAGTAATCATATAATTTCTTTGAAGGTAAATCATCTAATTTAGCATACTAATAAATTAAGAAAATAAATAAGTTATATAAATGTTAATTGGTTATGGTGAAGACATATTTTATGATTATCCCTGATAAAAATAAAATGTTAAATTTACGTAGTAGCAATAATTTTAGTAAAAAATAAAATTATACCAGATCCATTTTTTAGAATTACATTAATTTGAAAAATATTTACATTAGAAAAAATAAATAAATTTATGAATACACCTGCAATTAGGTGTAATCAATAAAAATATTTATATGTTTTTTAATTAATTATCTAATCTATATAAATACATATATAGAAATATTTTTATATTTACTTTTAATATAAATAATACCATTTCTATTACAAAACATAACAGTATATAATAAAAATAAGAAATATATGTAACTAAAATTTAATTTATATAATTTTATGGCCTAAATTAAGCTATTTTTTGTAAAGTCCTATTTAATGATGCAAATGTGCATATTCTAATGTTTACTTAAGTGTATAAACCTTTCGTTACTCAACATTATTTTAACCCTACGTCAATGATGAAATATTCATTATAAAATATTTTCATATATGCAATAGGTGAAATTTTTTATTTATAAGGAATGGTATTAATTTAATAATAAACTGTGTCTTTTTCTATTATGAATATCTTCGTGAGAAAATATACATATTACGAATAATAATTATAGTTTAGAAAAATTTTTAAATAAAACCAATAGGGTTCATAAAATTTGAATGCATAATAGTACAGTATAATAACGCTTTACAGAAAAAAAAACATTTTAAGTGTCTTATCTTCTAATTATATATATTAAACTGTGTAATATTCTATTTACTTGTATAATGTAAATTATCTCATTAAGATACATATATGTATATTCTTATGTGTATTATAAATCATGCAGAGCTTATTAGATAATTAGATGCAGATAAATGAAACAAAATATGTACAATTATATATAAAGCAAAGAAAACTTCTGTAATGACATTATACTTAATTTATGAATATAGAATAATCACTACAAATATTGTGAAATATTTTCTTTATTTATATGTTTTTTTTTTTAATTATGTAAATAGATAAATATGAAGAATAGAAAGGTTAAGTACATTCCATTAAATTATTATTATTGTTGTATAACATTTTGTTGCATATCTATGGTATGGTGTGTAGAGATACCTATATAATTTCCCATCACTTGATTATACTATATTAATAGTAAAAGTGATTCATAAGGGACATATTCATAATAAAAAATATTATATTTTTATATAGATATGTTTTTAATTATTAACTAGTTTATATAAAAACATATTTTGCGAAACATATATAATTCTAGAATGTTCTAATAGCAATAATCTTCAGAACTAAATACATTTTTACAATTTTACATCATTTTATTATGTTCGTAAAATTTTATTTATATTGTTCATTAGATTCTGTTTTGTTATAAATTTTTATATTTGTTACATTATTTAGTTGTATTAAACCATGTTAAATCCCATATAAATTATTTTATTTATATTAATTTTTTCTATAACTTTATATAATAATAATTATGTAGTAAAAAATGTATTCATGGATTTACATATTTTTATATAGAAAAAAAAATTTCATTTACCAATAAATAATATAATGTAATAATTTTATCTTGTAAAAGAACCTGAAATATATATTTATGTGTTATATTTCAACAAAAAAATTGATTAATGATAAACTCTCTCTGGGATTTATAAAATTTTAAAAAATAAAATTTTCTCTTGAGTTAATTATCATGTATCAAAAATAAATTTATTTTTTACTTATAAAGTATTATTGGTTTATTTTGCCAAACAAGTTTTTTAAATTGTAACTATATCGAAAATAAATAGGTATTTTGCGCTATAGAAACAACTAAAATTATTGAATGATTTAGAATAACAATGTTATTCCATTTAGAGAATTTGCATAAGTATTAAATCTTAAAGGATATTTTAAAACATAATGCAAACAACGATGAAATAAAGGATAAAATTTTTTTAACTAATATTATGTTTCGAAATGAATAGATTATAAAATAGGAGCAAAAAATACAAAAATATATAATACTAAAGAATACTGTTTTTTTATATATGAATAATAAAAAAAATTGTATATAATAAACATAATAAAAGTACACATAATTTAAATTAACATATTTTATATAAAAATTTACTAAAAATAATTACATTTTTCAATTTCAGGGTTATATAGTATGATTGAATAAATTCTTCGCTTTTTCTTATATAATAAAAATTTAAACACAATATTTAGAGTATCGTAAATTTAAATTAAAAAATTAACCGAAAAATTCTTTAAGTTAAATATAAAGATGTATAGAAATAAAAATTTAAATCCGCTTGTAGGACATGGCCTAGGTAACCTATAAAAAAGAAAATTTTAATTAAATTATTTAAAAATAATTCACACTTAAAACATAAATGTTAGAGTTTTACTTTTATGAAATTTGTTTTTTTAATATTCTTATACAGTACATTTATCATTAACTGTATGAGATTTTATTTTACAAGATTTTAATATCTCGGTAAAATTTTTTTAATTCATATTAAAAATAACTATTTTAATGTGATCTTTTAATCTTTACTTATTCTAATTCGTATAAAAAGAATATCTTTACATTTCATTGTATCTCACATCAATTATTTATATTATGATATATTTCATTTGTTATATTATTAAAGTTATAACAATATGTTTATGGATGAATTTGTTTTTTTTATTACTTGTAGTAAAAATTAAAAAATATTTATATCATTAATGGTAATATATTATAATTGCATTTTCCTTGTTTATTCATTAGTTAATGTAATTACAATTATGAACCTATTATTTTAGAACAATGCATAACGTGATAATTACATAAAGAATTATATAGATACATATTTTTGTGTTTATATACGAACATGACTATATTTTATATTTATTATTTTTTTCTATGTCATTTTTGTGTATCAGCTTTAAATTACCTTTTGAATCTCATGGAAAAGATGTATACAAAATCATAACGTGCATATATATATCTGTAAATGTATTAATTGCTTGCATGAATAAATACACTTTAAGTAATCTATATTAACTACAAACAAACATTATATTATTTAATATATTTTAAATAAATAAGATACGAAACAAAATTAATTTATAAAATAATATTTATTCTAATGTGTAGTTATTATACACTATATTATATTATGCATATTGTATGCATCTATATATAAAAATGCCATTACACTATATTATCATGTACTCTTTTAACCTATAGAATATGTGAATGAGTTTCTGGAATATATATTTATAATATAATCATTTTATTACTAAAAATTCCTTTATTGGTATTGTAAGTATTGTTATATGTGTTATTCATATAAGTTTCATTCTATAGGGAAACCTATTAATCACAACTAAAGTTCAGTTTTGCTATTTTCTCGTTTGCTATATATGACATTTTACTTAAGTATTAGTACAACAAATATAATTATTAAATAACATATATTCTAATAATGGTTATGTTTTATTTTACATTAAGTCCATTTTACTATTATGGATTTATTTATTATTCTTTTCGTCATTTTCTATGTTTTTCATATTTATGTTAATAAATTATTTGAAATATTTCATATATTATAATACAGTAATATTTGTTTAGAATTATGTTTTCTACATCAATCGTTCGTTACTTTAGTTTATAGTAAAAATTTTCATTACATTCATTATGAAAGATTGGTTTATACACATAATGAATTATAATTTAAAGTACATTTGTTTATATATATTCACTATTTACTGAATAATAACACACAGATATAGACATTGTACTCAACATGAGTTATTTTAATTATGTAGAGGATAGAGAAAATTTTGTAGAATTATTTCTTTTTTAAGATGTATTTTTTTTTAACTAAGAATTGTAAATATATTATTTGTCATTTAAACTATCATATTTTGTAGTTTTTTATTAATAAAATTAATAATAGTGTCCTTAGAAACGACTGACATTTTGTATATTATCTTCATATTCCAATACATTTTACATCTCCTTCTTAATATAATTATTTATGAATTACATTTTCATGGTATTATATATATTTTTTTAATTAAAATATACTTTGTTAAAATTTCACACTGTAAATAAATTCATATATTATTTTTATCAATTAATCTAATGTATAACAACGAACGACAAATAATTCATTAAATAATTTTAATACCTTTGTTATTTGTTAATTTTAACATAATATTAATTTTGTATTTCACTAAAAATTCATATTATTATACATTTAACAAGGCTAGAGAATAATACTGCTTCAATACTTATTAAATAATTTTTCACATGATAATGGTCTTAATAAATTTATTTAAATTATTAGTCTTTACTTTTTCGCATATATAAAAATTAATTATTGATTTATTAAATAATATGATTTCTTTATTAAGAATAAAATGAAATAATCATCTCATGGACAGAAAACTTATAAAAAAATATGATTGGCTTCTTTATTGTGAGATGTATTCTAAAATGAGTGCATTTTTTTTCAAATAAAATAAACATTTTATAGTACATTATTGGAGGAAAAAATGAGGACATATATATAATATATAAAGTATCTACATTTTTTTTTATTTTCAAGTTGTGTTATAAGAGTTAAAAAAAATATATGTAACACGCTATTAAGATAAAACAAAAATTGCACGAATGGTAAATACATGTGTTCTCAGTATTTCATACACGTATAATAAAACATATGATATAGAATGAAATAACTTAATATACGTAATTTTGCTCTAATTAAGTTATAAAATTTTATTAATATATATTACTACAATTAAATATTAAAATAAAGAAATAAAATAAATAAATGTTTTATGTGTACATTTTTAGTTTAAACGAAAATGATGAATTACTTAGTTAACTATCGATACTTAACATATTGAATTCTGAAATCTTGAAAGAAAATGATGTTTATAGAAGTGATAAAAAAAAATATTTATATATTAAAGCTCTGCATGTTAGTATATAATGGTTCATGAATATGGTTTGTGCGTATAAATACTACTATTGCACGAAAAGAAGTAATTAATTGTATAAATGTAAAAATATATGACAAACTAAAAGTGAATATTCATACGAATAACAAGAAGTAATAAAGAATTTTAAGTAGTAATATTTTTTAGAATATTCATTAATATATACATGATTATTATTATCATAATTATTTCTTTGTATGAGAAATAAAATAAAATTTAAAATAAATCCTCATTTAATTGGGAACTTTTCGCAACTTATAAAAAAAAATATGTAATTTGATATATATTAATTTGCTTTGCTGTAATATAGTGTGTTAAAGTATGCTTTTTTTATTAAAGCTTTTTTCTTATGAATATGCTTCTCACTATAATAATTTACTTTTCATTTCTAAAATTGATATAAGTATATGATTTACGAAATATATTTATATTCATTAATTTAACAATATACACAAAATGATTGGGGAACGTATTTATCATAGATATATATTATCAATAATTGTAAATGATTGAGTAAGGTAGTAAGATATAAAAGAGAGTATATAGGGAGAGGATGGAGTGAATATTAATGTTGTGTATATTAATTAAATAAATAACATTAATACATATTTTATGTAAATATCTTTTATATTTCAACAGGGGTGCACATATATATTCCAAAAAAGTAATATCGTATTATTAATTTTCTATATTTTCTTTTTATTAATTTTCATTTTTACAACTAGATTTATTAGGAGCATAGTTTTTATTTTTTATATATTTTATTTTTAATTATGCGTATAAAACACAAACGAATTTTTTTTGAGTAATATAACCATGCACTAATATCAAATATTGAATGTTATGAGTAAATATACTTCTTTTTTATAAATAAACAATACATTCAAACATCAATTTTCCTAAAAATAACTAAGAAATAATGGATAATAAAAAAGATACTACAAATAATGTATTATATAAATAGATAAAAACAATAATTATTAATAAAAAATGCCCTTAGAAAACATTTTTCTTCTATCAAAACCAATAATATATTTTAAATTTGATATTGTAAATGTTAATTATTTTTCAAAAAAGTAAAAATATGTGCGATAATTAGCGCATTTCACGTTTTATTGCATATCGTGAAAGGAGAGTGAAATAATATTTTTTATTCTTATAATTTTTTAATTGTGCTTTTGAAAAACAATAATGAATAGTAATTATATTAGTATATGTTCTTGATGTTATATACATCATATAACGTATAATTATATTTTACCACATTTAATCTAACAAAGTTACTCTAATTTTGCGTTTATCCTAGAATAATGGTTATTTTTTTTTTTATTTATCCTAAATTTTCCTTATATTATATTATTTCATTTTAAAGTTTTAAAATGCTTTTTATTTCATATAAATGATAGTATTAATTATGTATAAATATATATTCTTTCATATAATTTTTTCAAACTCATATTACAAGTACATATGATTTTCCTTCTATGAAATTTGACACTGAATTAAAACGAAGAATATATTATAGGGAATTCAATAGATCTATTAATCCATATAAAGGGAAAGAGTGCATTGATAAATGGATAAAACATTCTAAAGGATAAATTTATTCTTATTTCAGAAGTAATAAATTGTGCAAAAATGATCCTGAAAAATCTTGTAGAGACATAAACTTTGTCATAGATCACATATATATGAAATTATTAATCTGGAAGTAGATGAAGCAACACAGGAGAATTGGATAAATACTATTAATTCGTTATCGAATGAAATTCTATGAGGATATGATAATTTAAATTGTCCCAGAAATTTTTATAATGGAAAGAATTTATCGATACATTTTAGAAAACTCCTTGATGATCTATGTACAGATAGTGTTTTCTTTACTAATAATTTTATGAAAATACAAAAAAAAGGTAACTGTCAAAAAATTGTATCTTATATGACAAGAAATAAAGATACCCTAAGAATAGTATTTCAGAATGCATCTAATAAAAATAAAGATGTTTTCAAATTTAGCAAAAGTTGTAGAGTAGATAACTTTGAGAAAAAACTGGAATCAATTAATTGCAATTCTCCATATGTATATTTAAAAAAATTTAATGAAGAGAAACGATCTAAAGTGTCTTGGAGCAAAAGGAGATCAATTTTTATCTCCCGTTCAATCACAAGTTGCATTAAGAAAATCATCAGAACAAAATAATCTCCCAGAACTAGCTTCTGCATTATTTAATACGCAAAAGGATTTTCATAAACTTAAATCACAAGAAGCATTTCCTGATTTGGAATGTGAATCAATACAAAATGGATCTACACCTTATGTCATTAGTGCTTTTGCTTCGCTTTCAACATTAGGAACATTAGTTTATTTCCTTTTATTCAAAGTATTACAAGAATTGTAATTTATTCAAATATATAATAACTGAATGTTTATAATCATATAAAAAAATGTAATATTTTTTAATACAGTATAATTTTTAATATAAATGCAATTTTATTTTTATTTATATAGCTTATTCCTTTTGGACATTGGATACAAAAAAGAATAGGAATAAAAAAAATAATTACAGATAATCAAGATATTGAAGAACCTGAACTATTAATTTACTCATATGATAATATAAATGCAAACTAACAAACTGTCAATTATCATGCATCATATAATAATTTAAGAGGCACAAAGTATGAACGTAATATAAATGTCAATTAGAATGAATAATATTAAAAAATCTAACAAAATGAAAGTAGAAACATTTTTCAGAAACATTCTCCTTCTAAGAATATTATTTTAATTAATGAATAAAATTTAATAAAAATGTATAAGTAAATAGTAAACTTGTAAGCTTTTCTAAAATAAAAATTAATTAAATATATTTTAATCTGTGCTAAAGAGTACCTTATTGTAGTAATTCAAGTTATATATCAAAAAAGAACAATAATAACATAATTCATAAACACTATATAGTATAATATGCATAACATAAATTTTTATTCACTAAGACAAATAAATCTTTTCCTATCATTTTTATATGCATTAGCTTAAATAAAAACCATTTTAAAATCATTGATTTTACAAGAAATTACATGGAAATTTATGATATATGGAAAATTATAAGTTTTAGAAAATATATAACTTAAAAGAAAATTATAAAGTACATTTGTTATTTTGGTAACATATAATTTAATTCTGTGTCGATATATGAAAATGCAACACATAATATTTAAAAGTTTAACATTTATAAGCTTTAAAAATATATATCTTAAGAACATGAAATGTATAAAGAATTTTTAATGTTTCTGTTACATTAAAAACTACTATTTTTGGAGAATTTACAGTATTTCCTTTAATAAAAATAAAACAATATATCAATTTTCCACAATTCAATGAAAAAAAAAAATGAAAAAGTGTGAAAAGTTATTTCCCCCCCCAAATTGTTAGTGATTAGTAATAAAATAATTGTAAAATATATATCTTAAATATTATATTGCACATAATATGAAAATTATGTATGTATTAATTTGAATGAACAGATTTTATAGGGTCAAGGGAATGGTTCTATAAGTTCTCCATATTTATAAAGTAAATAAATATCATTTAAGGAATTTGTGTATACATGCAAAAATAACTTTTATATAATAACTTATATTTCTTTATAAAATTATACCAATTATGAAATGAAACATTTGTATTATAAAATATACCCAACTGGAGAATTTTTTTCATCTACGGAAAATATTATGATAAGTAAGCTATTGCTCAACAGCGTATCACAATAATATATTGATACTCTTTATATACGGAGATAACATTGTTAAATTCTATATATATAATATTACCACAAATAGAAAGTTTCTATATAAGTAAAAAATAATATTATATATTAAAAAGAAAATATTTATATTTTAAGGGTGTTAATATTTCATAATTTTGCAGAAGATATTTTATAGTATGGTTCTTAGTTATAAATGTTAATAATTAACGTAAAAATAATTTTTCTTTTTGTTTTAGCAATAATAATAAAAACATTGATATTAACATTTTTAATATATATTTTTAATATGATATAAAAATAGTAACAAATCGAAAATGTAGATAATTCAAGGTATTTGTTTTTTATTAAGTAAATACATAATGCATATATTTGCTTATTATTATATTAAAACATTGTATATTTAAAATTTTTTTGTTACATTTGTTTCTTATTATATATATTTTTGCTAATTTCATTATAATTAATGATAGTTCGTGAAAATTTGTTTATTTTTTTTTTTAATATAGGAAACTACTAACTTTATGTTTTCTAGAACTTATAAAATATCTTTATTTAATTCCGTAAATATATTCTGATCATTCATACATATTTTATTAATAGTAATTGTGTTAAATTATCAACACAAATAGAAATAATTTAACTATGTATATCAAATATATGTTATTTTGTTTTTTCATATAACACTCAGGTGCATTCTTTATTTATGTAACATATTGTAATAATAATTCACAATAGTAATAATAAAAAATATGTATTTTTTCATTTAATAATTTATACATATGATAGTTAATTTTATAGAAGTATATAATGAATAAATTATACCCTTTGGATTATTACGAATTTAAAAAATATTATAATTGTCATAATTCTATCGTAAAGTTCTATCTTTCTAGTTAATTTTGTTACAACTACTGATATTTTTTAAATATTATAAATATGAAATATTTTTCCTATCTTTATATAAAAAATGAAAAAATTATATGCCATTAAAAATGAGTGAGACAGAAAAATATAAATAAACAAAATATAACTATAAAGAAAGAAAGAAAATGAAAAATAAGAATTCAACAATATATATAATCAATATATAATATTATTAGTTAACTAGAAAATGAAAACAATATTTTTAAACATGTCATTAAACTACTGTGATTTTTGTCCAAATTTTGTTCGCATTTCATGAGAATGGATATAATACACTCTGTTTTAAAAAAATTGGTAGTATATATATTACAAATATTTTCTCATTTTAAGTAATACTATATTTTTATTTGATATGATAACGTTTCTTTGTGAAAAATTTTCTAACAAAATATCAAAATATATAAATTTGCAATATTAACTTTAAATCAAATACGAAATTTTATATTTTATAATATATCTTTAATTATTAAAGTAAATGGCAAAAATTAAAAAGCCCCTACAATTTTAGTTTAATGTATTCAGTGAAATTCCTCTTAGATTAATAGAAAATAAAATGAAACAAAATTATGCTTCAAAATAATTTATATAGGTCATAATATTTTATGTAAGTATCACTATTTTTTAAAAATATACAAAGAAATTATTCTATTAGCTTTTTTATTGTTTTTTTTTTATTTTACATTTCTGAATAAATAATCATATTTAGAATAATGAAGCACGATATAAAGGATTAATTTTTTAGTTAAGATAATGATTATAATTAAAATAAAAGTATATATTTATAATATAAAATTTAAGAATTTGTAACTATATAAAGTAAATATATATATGTATTCAAATATATAGTACTAGAAGAAAAGGTGGTATGCAAATAAATAAGTTTTATGGAATTTGCAAGAGACCAATTAGAAGTTTGCTTAATATAGTGCATTATACTATAACTGAAAAATATTCCACGTATTATGGAATCCATATTTTTTTAATACAATTTTTTATTTTTATGTTCATTAAATTATCTTTTATAGAATGTATATATATTATAAACATATATATATGTAACTATATGATTTTAAAATATGAGTTAAACTAGAATACAGTGAATTTATAAAAATTAATTATATACTGCAAAGTATGTATACTTATGAAAACTAATAATAAATATCATATATATCATATAATTCTTAGTCGAATACCAAATCGAATCAATATAATAATTACTACATAATGACATTAAATATAGTTTATCCTGTTCATAAGTTTATATATATAGTTATATTTCCCAATATAAATTATAAAATTCAAATCACATTTTGACTTATATGATGTGGATTATTACATAATCATAATTGCATTGTTAAATTATGCACTTGTGAATAAAAATTCAATTAAAATAAGTGTACATGAATTTGTTTTTTCACACTATAAGTAAATTAATATACTTATAATTACACATATATAGTCTTAATGATGTAAAAAAACAATTAAAAGTAATTTAGAATGTTTTAATGTTTTATTTTAATTTTTTACAAGAATATATATATATTGGATATCTTATATATAGAATAAAATATATAAATTTATTACACAACTTTCATTATGTCAAAATACGTATCGTTACATTCTCATATAATATTGAAGATTATAATTCTTAGTTTGTATAATAATATATTAATATAACACATAATTATATAATTATCGTGGCTAAAAATTTTTATATATTACTTTTTGTATTTTTATTTAATTTTTAGTTATTAACCTTTAGTGATTTGCCTTCTTCCGATTTTGAAAATATATTAAAGGAAGCTATAGATTTGAATTACCTTGAGAACAATGCTTTAAATGAAAAAGACAAAAGGAAAATTGATGACTGGATTGCACATTTTATTGTAACTCTTGGAATTCATTATGGTGACTTATCCACGCAGAATGAAAATGTTTGCGGAAAGCGCTGTAGAGATTTGAATTATGTGGTGAATTACGTAAAGAATGAAATGTCAAAATTAGATAAATCCTGGGGTTCACCAGCAAAATTTACAGATGATTTGATCTCTAAGATTAGTATAAATTTCCCCCCAAAAGGATCATTGGATTTTTCGCGAAAAAAGAATTTCATTACAGATGATATAGATACAAAAAAAAAATTAGATGATTACTGTGAACATAGGGATTATATTATGGAAAAAATAATTAAGGATAAGAATATTAATACGTGTTCAATATTCGTAAATTATATAAATGAAAAAAAAGAATATTTTTTAGATAAGGGAATGAAGTGCAAGGGGTCTGATGATAATGATATTCCTTGTCATATAAACGATGATTGCTCCATGCAGAACATAGATAAAACATTTCCTACTATAAATTGTGATATATACATTGAACCTCCATATATGGCACTGAAATTTTTAATGTTAAAAAATATATACTCAACGGTTCTTACACTTTTTGGAATTTCACTTTTTGCTTTCTTTTCATATAAAGTAAATATAAATTTTACTTAATAATTGAATTGTTATTTCAGGAGATTTTCCTAAAAATTCACAATGTTCAGTGTTATATATTTTTAAAATATTTATTTTTTTTTTAATTACAGTTTACACCTCTTAGAAGTTTTCTTCTTAATAGAAATAAAAATAAACACACGGATTATAATGAATATGCCGACATGGATACATTAGAATACACTACGAATTCGCCATTTGAAAATTTTATGAAAAGAAGCGTCAAATTAGCATATCAATCTGTAGCAGAATGATTCCATAAAGTTTATTGAACGTAAAAAATGAAATAAGGTGGAAAATACAAACTCCTAATACAGTAATAAATAAAAAAAAAGAATACAGTGATGTATAATATATAATTGAAAATATAACATAAATATTAAGAATAACAATGTGCGGTTCTAAACATTATTTAAATATATAAGGGATGATTATAATATTCTAAATATAAGTAACAAACATTTTAATTATAATATAATTACGAGTATACCGTGAACAAATTGGAAAAGGATATAATTAAAAATAATATTTAACTATAGAAATGTATAAAAATAAATGTACCATTAATATAAAAGAAGCATGAAAAAGAAAAAAATTAAGCACATGCTATATGAAATATAAATTATAAAAAGGAAAAATATGTATATATAAATAATTAAGAATATGTTTATATGAGAAATACAGTTATAACTATAAAATTTTAAGAAAACTGATTAAAAGATTTAATTATATAAATATGGAACACGCGGTATTATTAATAGAAAATGATAATATAAGGAGATCTGTAATAAAGGAAAAAATATTTTTATTTTATGATTTAATAGGCTTTTTTCTTTAGAATACAATGTTTCGCATTATACATTATTTTGAAATGCATAAAGCAGATAACAATAGCTTATGAATAATTTGTATATTATAAAATGATATTATGAAATTTATGTTTATATAAGTGCATTGTTTTAATATGAATGTTTATAGGAAAAATAAATTAGATAAGAAAATTGTTTGAAATCACAGGAATTTGTATCATCTAATATTAAATTAAGTTTTATAACGAATTTTATTTTTGGTTTATTTAAAGGAGGTTTAATAAACCATTAATCAGATAAAAATAGAATGTTTTAAATAAAATAATAGATAATTAATTATATAGATATTTGTTAAATGATTATTCATATTATAAATATATAAAATAATACCATTCATATATATTTTGATGTAAATAATTTTTATTTTAGATATGTTAGAAGAAAGAACTAACTTAAATATTAAGTACATGGAGTCCAATAAGAAAAAAATTTTAATAGTGAATTAAAGTATTAAACTGTTTAATTAATAATGTTATTTGGACATCGTTATGTTTTTAGAGAGTTGTTCACTTTTTCTTCATTATTAATAAAAATCACCATAAAAATTATTATATGAAAATATATATATCAAGAGTTATTAAAGGCTTTTAATAATTATAATTTAAGAAGAACATTACCTTGTCAAATTGGTATTCTATGTTATACTAATATGTGTTTATTGATTACAAGTATACCTTAAGTAAAATGATATTTTTGTAATTATTAATATATACTTGTTATTAATTAATATTTCACACAAAATATACTTATATAAAAAAAAATTATATTAATTCTGATGTATGGCAAAAAGGACATAAATGAATTATATGATGCAAACTATTAAAAATATCAAAGAATTATTTAATTTTTAAATGAAATATATAAAATATTTTTATATTATTTTCTAAAATAGTTTGATATTTGTTAGTATAACATTTATATATTAATATATTTTTAGTGAATTTTGAATGATGAACGAACATAATAAAGAAAACCTTTAATTTGATTATTATTCTTTGCATGCAAAATAAATATTAAATTATTATATATTCGCATATTTTAATAGTAAAAATAATTGTATTTTTTACTTAAAATTATTGAGAAAAAATCGCATATACTATTTAAAAAATGAAAACTGTATTTGGTAATATTAATATTTCCATTTTTTCTTATATAGCAATATATTATATTATTTATTCCTGTTGAAACATCAGGTTATGAAAGAATATACATATATTACACATTTTAGTTTTTCTGCTACAAATCATCCATTTTATTATCTTTCTACAACTGGATTCATAAGAAATAATAGTTTTATTATTTTTTAATAATAATGCATATATAATAAGGTATATAAAATTAAAAAGGAAATGAACATTTCTCTGAAATATATATATATTTCTTATCTTTAAAATTTTATTATAATAATTTTATTTGATGCAATAATTTTTATTACATGTTATAAATTTTTCATTATATCCCACTTAAAGTATTTATAAACATTTAATTTCTTATATTGAAATATTAAGAAGAATTGTATAAACAACTATTCACTTTTGTATATAATATATTGGAATCAAATCAGAGATTCATAAATTTTATCACATGTATTATATAAAAAACGGAATACCATCGACATGTGTATATTCATTCAATATTTATATTATTATAGGGGATATATTTATAATAGAAAAAAATCCACTAGAAATACACACAATAATATATATAATTATTACGATTAATAAATTTATATATGGATGTGAATAAAGTAATACTGAACAAGTAAGATGATGTTTGTTTAGCTTAGACAAATACATGAAATCCTGTTTTCTAAAACAAGTCTAAATTGTAAAGAAAAAGCATGCATTTTATATATACATGTTTTAATATTAAAAACGAAAATAATAGCTAATTTTAGTTTTATACGACTTATCAAATAAATTTAAATATTTATTAAAAATAGTAAATTTATTTAAAATATTCTATTAATTCTTTATCAGATATATAATAATAAATATAGAAGACAATTTAATATATTTCATTATATGTAATTATCTAATAAGTAATGATAAAATTTTTCTATGTCACTTTGCTATTATGTTTATTTTTAAGTAAATATTTATATAGTTCATTATTTACAAACTTCTATATAAATATTAGAAATGAACTAATATATATAAAATAAAAAATAAATTAAGTGTTATTTTTATATAATTTGAATATATAAAAAATTTAATGTACATTAAATATAATTTAAATAAGAAGAAAAAAGGAACATTATATTGCAATTATAAGGCTTGAATAATTTTTATATTAAATATATGCTAAATAATTCCTTTTTAACGAATAATTGAAATTAATAATAGATAATTTATTAGTTGTTATGATTTTTTGTTTATTTCCTTACTTTGCGTAAAATCATTATCACTGATGATGTAAATTCTATAGAAAACACTAATGGAATACTTATTTATTATTTTCAAAAATCTTCGAAGAATTATAACTGCCATGTTTTACTTTTGCATATGAAAACAATGTATTTATTAGTAAAAATAAAATTGTTATTATTTTTGGTATCATTGATGTTAATCCCCAAATAATATTCTAATAGTGAAAAACGAGCATATGATTATAATTATGTGAGAAACGTACCACAATTATATATATATATATTTATTTATTTATTTAAGGATTTATTTCTTTAATTATGTAATATTTTTATAAAATTAAATCATATATAATTATATACATATAAATGGAGAGATATTTATGTTAAAATAAGGAGACCACATCTTTAGAAAATTATATTTGAATAAAAAATATATATATTACATGAAACTTTATAATGTTATTTTTTATTATTTAATTTTTTATAATAAAATTTTTATTCTTAATTTTGTGGTAAATGTAGTACAATATCCTTTTACTAAGAAAAAGGACATATTTTTCGTAAACATATAAAAATGTATATATATATATTGTATTTATTAAGAAAGCTTGAAATGACACATAACATATCTTATTAAAAGGTTATGTTCTTTCGTTCATTTGCATGGGTATAATTAAGGAAATTATTTACGTTTAATTAATTTTTTCATCTGAAAATATAATAGAATCCGGAAATTGCAAAGAATGTGTATTTTTTTGTTTTTATGAATGATTTATATTTATAGAAATATTAGTGTATGCAGTATCATTACGGAAACAAAAGTGAATGATTTTTTATAAAATCGTTTTTCATTTAATTACATAATTTTATTTTCATATTATTATTTTGTTTTCATTTCAAGGTAAGTCTTATTTGTATGAAATATTCATGAAGACGATTGTGTATAAGCCTGAACAT
Organism: Plasmodium ovale wallikeri; assembly: GCA_900088485.1. Classification (NCBI taxonomy): domain Eukaryota; phylum Apicomplexa; class Aconoidasida; order Haemosporida; family Plasmodiidae; genus Plasmodium; species Plasmodium ovale. The sequence continues at coordinate 434,891 of FLRD01001914.1, read as the reverse complement.
AGTAATTGTAGAAGTGTCTGCAGTAATGATAAAATGAAAAAGTTATTTGGATGTCATCATTGCATTAATATTTGTAGCACAATTATATATTATTTTAATGATATTTCCTATGATCCCTATAGCCCTTTACTTGTAAATAATAATCGTTGTCATTATTTCAATTACTGGCTGAATAGTGAAGAAAGAGCTATTAAAAATTATGATTATGATACTTCAGAGTTTTATAACAAGTTAAATAATCTGATTAATTTGGAACCTAAATCAAATGTATGTAAATCTCTCACAAGAAGAGTTGATGATGATATTTTTAATAACTTGTAAGCATTATACAAATTATACTTGTTCTATAGTCTCTATTCCACAATTACTAACATTGAAAATAATCATCCGTATGATTATTCTGACGCGTTTGTATTTTTATATAACAGTGAAATTGGAAAGTATTATAATAATAAAACGAGTACATTCTTGAGGAATTAAAAAAGATTAAGGGTCAAATTGAAAACGTGGATGAGTAGAAAAATAATAAAAAATGCACTTCTAGACAGAAATTCAAAGCGTATATAAGGCTCATGATTCTACAAAATAAAATTCTGAGTCCTTACATCTGTGTCCGACAGAAAAGCATGAAGATGAATCTATAAATACAAATAATCAGAAGGGTAATAAAGAATTTACCATTGTGACAACTATTTTTTGTACGGTTTTTGCATTATTTTTCATTTTATTAGTATTATATAAGGTAACTACATTTTTAGAATGAAGTATAAAAATTCTAAATCTTTTTTAATAATTTAACGAATAAAATTTTATACAATATAATAAATATATTATGTTATAGTATTGTTTTGTGCATTAGGTTACACCTCTTGGGTCGTTGTTACATGATACATTATTCAGGATTTGTAAAATTAGACGTGATATAAATTGTGAAAAAACACAGGAACACTTACCCGATAATTTTCTTAGCACATATTCGTGAATCATTTCTCACCATATAGCATATCACTCTTCGAGAGATTAATAGTTCAAATATGCCAGGAAATGCTTGTTAGAACAAATATTATTAAATAGAAAACTAATTTAATGCCATCTATAAATTTTATAAAAAATAACAAGAAAAGTATAATGATTCATAAACATTAATATCTAAGAATTAAAAAAGAATAAAAAAGAAGCAGGTTATTGGAAACGCTATAAATTAATATGGATCTTACACATTAGAAATGCTCAAAAACGCATATTTTGAAAGAAGAAATTAATTCTATATCTGATAAACATTTATCACATAAATATATTATAAATTTTAAAAAATTAATGAAAATTATGAAAAGCAATACGAACAAAAATAAATATACAACGTTAATCAATATATTATAATAACTTGAACGCAAACAATACAAATACACAATATTATGATTAACTTTATAGGAAAGCACTATAGTTTATTATAGCATTAAAAATAAATAAGCGAAATGGCAGAATTATAAATAATAATTTCTTCTTGTTATAATCAATATATCTTATATATGTGTAATAATAAACGTATACAAATTTATAATTATATATGATCTCGCATAAAAGATACGTTGTAAAATATTATTATACTAAAATTTATATATACATATTATTTTCCTTAAAAAATTTCAAAATAAACACATTTATATAATATAATTCCATTAAAAAAATATATTTATTGAAGGAAAATTAAAAATAAAAATGGCCGCAATAGATAATGTTTACGCTATATTTCATAGGAATAGGTAAATTTTAAATGCCTATTAATAATTATATTTAAATAACATTGTATTATGAATAAATGTAAGAAAAATTAAATATATATAATATATTTTTTAATAAGTATATATAATAGTTTGCTAAAATGTTAATAAAAGGAAATATATACAACTTAAATGAATTTTAAGGTTTCAATTAAGTACCAATGCAAAATTTTGCATAATTGTGCACATAAAAATGATTTTACTTTTATATATTTGAAATGACATTGATATGATACTTTAAATTAAAAGAAATGATATCTTTTTAATATTTGATGATTAACTATTGTTTTATTATTTAATTTTATTATACGGTATATATTTTTTTTAAAAAAATATATCTTTTAGTTGCCCTAAAGTGATAATATATTTTTCAGTGATTTATAATTTTGCAATTGTTATTCATAATATATATTACATAAAGTTGAAATAAATAAAATATATATGTATGTATATAATCATTCATATGTAAAAATGAGACTAAATTTATTTTTTTTATTTGTCATAAAGCAGTATTAATACATTTACTGTAACGCTAAAGTGTGATCACGCACAAATTTGATATTTTATTTTTTTCTCTCAGTGCATTCATTGTAATAACATTTGAAGTAGTAATGCATATACAAAATTTACAGAAAAACGAAGAGGAAAAGATCCATGTTCATAATTAAAAATAGATATTTTCTATACATTTTAAGGTGTACAACTAAAAAATATTTTTTTTTACATAAGACATTTATGGAACAATGTGCTCATATATTTTCAAATAAACGAATGATACTTATATACATAGGTTCCATAAAACATGATTAAATATGGATAAATACACAAATAACTGCTATAATTTCTTTATATTTTGTTTTATATCCCACATTTATATAAATGAGACACCGTAAAATAAAATACTATCCATAAGATAAAATAAAACATAATCAAAATTAGTGATGAATCCTTGAAATTTTTTATTTTCATGTATTAACGGTTTCTTCAATTTTTACTATTTATAAATATTTCATATATACGTTTAAAAATTACTATTAAAGTAAAGAAAATATATACATAAATATTTCATTAATTATAAGGATTACATATAAATGAATATCTTACGCAAAAAAGTAATGTATCTCTTTTTAACTCTAAATTTTCATGAACGAATGATAAAATTAAACAAAAATAAATAATTGTTATCATTAAACGGGTTACGCTAAAATTTAAAATTTAAAAGAAAATTCACATTATTGTAATGTTAATAGACGAAATATGCAAATACAAAAACATTAAAAGAATTATGTTGTATATTAAATGTGAGGAATATTGAAAGAAATAAAGTATATTAAATATAATACCCTGGTAACAGTACATAAGATTAATTGAAATTTATTATAAAGTGTAAGAAAATTCAAATTAAAAAAATAAAGTGGGAGAAGGTTAAATATTTATGATTACATTACACAAGGTTGATGTTTTTCACCATTAATTATACTCTGTATGTTCAACGATTTATGTATGTCAAAAATACGACAGTTAACCATATTCAAAGCCCCATAAATTGTATCATTAATAAAAAAGATTAATATAATATTAGAAATCATTCGTAAATAAACATATATATATATATTATAGTGAACGGTAAAATTACATATGAATTTTTAAATGCTTCATAAATTTAATAAAACATGTATACGTCAAATGTATTTATTACTTTCCATGATGATAAAATTTATTATCATCTAATCTATTTGAGTTAAAAAATAAGTTAAAAAATCCATTTAAATTACGCAATATATATTTTATAATAATAAATTTACCTAATAACACAAATCAATATGACTATAAGTCTGTGAAAAATGTTAATCAATATAATTAATCAATTTTTTTCTATGCATTTTAATTATTTTCATAAATTAAATAGATAAAAAATAAAACAAATAATTATAAATAATATATATATCATCTTACCTATTACTGAAACTGTGTAAATTGATATTTAACAGCGGATACATATGAAGTACAGTCTATTAAGGGACTGTAAAGATATAATGGAGAGATTTTCTAATAATAGTATAAAATATAAAGTAATATTTATATACATATTATAATACCTTAGTATATTATATTTGTACATTATAATTATATAATAATTAGATTGAATATTCTCATGTGATATTTTTACAATATTATTATAATATTTCTTAAAATTAAAAAAGTAAATGTACTTATTTTAATGTTTAACAAATTTTTATGTGCACACGAAAAGAATGATAAAATGCTTAATAAATCATAATTATTAATTAAAATAAAAAATGAATATGTCTATCTTGTACGTGAAATACGTATTTACATAAGAGAAAACACTTTACATATAGTAACGAATAAATTTCTTTATTAGATTATACTTAAAACTGTAAGCATATAGATAAATAAAAACATATAAATCAAAATTATACACGCACGTAATGAGTGCATATTATTGAATTCATTTTACGCAGTATGAATGAAAGGATAAATATATAAATCAAAATTTTGTTTAAAATTTTTTCATTCAATTTTAAATTATTCTATTATATTAATTAATGTTTTCATTTTATGAAAACTAAAGGTGTAAACGTAAAATATGTATCACTCTTATAATTTATACTATAAAAAAAAATTACAAAATTTTACTTTCTAAAAAATATATATAATAATATATTTAAAATTAAATAGAGACGTTATATAAAACAAAATCTTTTAGTGATTAAGATTCTCTATATATAAATGCATTATTGGTAAGTTTTATTATTCTTATTAAATAGAATTTCGTAGAATCTTACAAGACTTTTAGCAATGGCAAGTTCAGTAATTATTTATGCTTATAAAAACACTTTTTAGTATAAATTAATTGAATTTTGCATATTGTGAAAGAACCATTACATAATTCTTTTATGAAATAAATTATTTACATATTTATATTACTATTTCATTTTTATAATAAGGATTCTTGTGAATTATATTCAGAGAGTATACAAAGAGAATTAAAAAGTAATGGAGATGTGAATGGCTCTAAACAATTTTGTGAAAGTGTAAAATCTTTTATTAGTAAATATTCTGGGATTGAGAAAGTTTGTTGGGAAGTAGCATCATATTTAAGTTATATAGGGAATAAATTGTCAGATGATAATAAGGTGAAAACATATTGTTCATATGTAAAGTACTTGTTATATGATGAGATTATTAAAAATAAGGAAATTACCAATCATTATGAAATTTTGATTACCTTTAATATTCCATGGAATACTATTATTTCCAATGGGGATTTTAATAAAAAGGAAAATTGTCGGCCAGAATTTCCTAACATTCCCATACATTATGACGAAAAATGGAAAAAAATGTTTGATTATTGCATAAATTATGATCCTATACAGAGAAAACTTTCATCTGAGAATTCTTGTGCTAAATCTTACTGTCAATATATTGATGAAAATAAAGGTTTATATACAGAATTTAAGGAATTATGTGCAAATCACGATGAATATTATTGTCCTTCTTTTTTTCAAGAATGTGAAAAAAATATACCAAACAATATTTTAGTTTTGCCTGCATGTGAAGAATATAATAAATCACTTCTACCCAAACAAGGTGCAATTGAAGAAGCTACAGGACAAGCATCAGGAGACACTCTTCGTACATCAAATGAAGATCACCCTTCTTCATCTGATCACATGAAAACATCCCCTTCGTTACATTCTAATACTACCATGTTAACGATTTTTCCTACTTTATCTGTTTTAGTCACATCTTTACTCATGTATAAAGTAACTATATATTTCGATTTAGTTATTGTATATCATAAAATACTCTCGACCATTTATTTTGTTATAAATTTGTAGTTACTAAATAAGCACATATTCACACATTTATAATTTGCTTATTAGGTTACTCCATTTGGTTCTTGGTTACGTCCTCACTTGCAAAAAATGACAAAACTAAACAATAGTTCAGTTAAAGAAAGCATACAGTCATCATACGAAACTGAATATATTGATATTAATTCAAATGAAGGGTCATATAATATAGCATACTATTCTGGAGAAAATTTATAATTTACATAGTATGTAGGAAAATGGCGCATGTAATTAGTACATAATAAATAAAAATAGTGGAATAATATATAATAATAAAAAAAAAATTTGATTTTCACTGAAGAAAAAAGCAGCTTTAGGATGTATAATATGTTATCGAAATTGTAATAATGGTATATCCGTTGTATTAATAAATAACAATATTGTAACTTATTTTACAGGATATTGAGATAAAGAATAACACATTAATTTAGAAAAAAATTTACATAAAAACAAAAATTCTATAACTTTTATCTGCAATTCCTATATTATTTTATAAGTAATAAACAATATAAATTGAAGAGCATTGAAGCATGACATAAAATATATTAAAAAATGAACTCCAGATTATAGTTTATGACTTTGGTTCAAATAATATATAATGATATTGACATATACACTAATGAAAATTATATATGATGTATTTATATATTTATATTTTATTTGATCATAGGAAATATTTTAATTAACTTTCATTCTGTGTTATATGTAATTTAAAAGTATCTAACAATAAAATTATTAATAATATGTCTCAGCCATTACAGTTTACATAATGACTAGTTAATATGAATTATACTGTTTTTTAAACTAAAAAAAATATATTTTTATTTAAAATTATAATATCTTAAAGTTATATATTAGAACGAAAATCATAAAAGTTTTGTTTGTATAAATATATAATAAATATTATGTGTATCATTTGGATAGAATTTCCTGTATTATATGTTATATTATGCCAATTTTTAAGTAATTGTACGCTTAATATTAGCACTATTTATTTTATTATAACAGAATTTTTTTTAATGTTGTTTAGGTAAATTTACTATATTTTAACAAAATGAGAACAATATGCTCATAGCAGTAAATGAACCAATCTAATTATTAAGGTTTAGATTCATGTAATTATAAATCAAATGTGAGAAAACAACAATATGATTGAAAGTTTTAATTATACAATAGTATTTTCTGTCATTTACTGTACACATTGTTTTCTGAATAATATTTCAATATTATTAGATTTAATTATATATTTTACTTTAATATGACTATATATTCATTTTCAACATTTTTTCTTTTTAAACTATTATTTATTTATTTTCTTGAATACATATAAATATTAGGCACAATTATATTTGATATAAGTAAACACATAGTTCTAAACTGTAATTTCATAATTTTTTTATTTTATTAATTAATTCTATATAAAAATGTATGCATTAAATGTTTATAATTATTCTATTATATTCGAGTAATGGCTTAAGAGATTATTATATTATATGTTAAAAAAATAACATTAAGTTATTAACCATGGTAATAATTAGCATAACAATAATACATGAGTTTTCATTCATTATAATAGTTTTAATGTCAAATTTAATGTATTAATTAAATCATGAATATATAAGTATATATATATAATATTTTTATTGTGGATATAATAAAAAATATCTCCTTGTTTTGTTATTTCTTATAAATGAATTTAAATTATTTTTAAGAATTTTGTAATAATATGATTAGTAATTTTATGAGTTTCATTATGATTTTTAAATATTTACCTTATATTATGGATAACGAATGTAGAATTAATATAATGAATATAACAATGTATATGAGTTAAATTTTGCAAAAAATATATATATATATATATATATATATATATAGATTATTAAATAAAATAATTGTTAATTTTATATTCATTATATTAAATATACTGAATATGAGAAACATATGTTATTTTAAGTCGAATTGTAATGTGTCTCACGAATGTTTTGTGTGTGCTAACTTTAACTAGTGAAAAGAAATGTATAATAATTAATAAATTATTTAATATGAGAACAAAAATTTGAAACAATAATAATATAAAAACTAAAAAGTAGAAAGGTGAATATAAAGAATAAAACATTTAAAAGACAAATTATGTTATCAAATATTTAAACTAAGCGTTAGAATTTATGTTGTTTACAATAGTATACAATATGTAAATAAATGTCACAAATAAAAATATACTCTTTCATAGTTATACATTTAATAGATAACCTCTACAATCTAATCATATTTATATTACGAATATATATTTAACATCTTAAAGCAATAAAACGAGATTTAATTATGTATTATTAAATTAAATGACACAAATAATAAAAGCAAAAAATTTACAAGTAAAAGGACAAAGAAAAAAAAAAAAAAATCATCCTCTAAGAAGTAGCTATGTTTAAAATTATATATAATATATATCTTGTTCATTCGGAAAATTTTATCATTATAAATAATTTTTTCTTAAAAAAGCTTATATATTTTATTAAAATATAGTTATTTCTATGAAGCTATTTACTATATATCAAAAGTAATAATATAATCCTATGTCTTAAAAATGATTTTTATTTTTAATTATATATATGTTTCCAAAGAAAATCACTATATATATATATATATATATATATATATTAATATGTTTTTATTACATTTTCTTTCATTGCAAGATATCATTATTTAGGTGTTAACGTAGTTCATGCACATAAATTTTGCAATAAAATAAGCTATTTATATTGTTTTTGTAAACTATATTTTACATGTGCTTTAAACAAAAATTACGCAAAAAATATAGAAAAAAAATTTTTAATTGGAATTTTACTTTTGTATCGAATTAATCACTGTGATCTGTAAAATGCGGATAAATAATAAATTTTTTAAGGTTAGAAAAAATTATTGAACAATTTTTAAATATATTCTAGTTTAAATTACGAATATATTTAAAAAAAATATAGAATTAATTAATTTGCTAAATGTTTTTTGAATAATTCATATATATAACAATAATAATTTATATAATGTATATATTAAAACTCAACACATTAAAGCAAATTATAAGTGGGGGGAAAAAAGAGAGAACAATTAACACAAAGGAGATATGCAAGGATACGGGGGAATATTTTTATCAAATAATTCATAAATACAAGAATATATATTATTTAAATAACACATGTTTTGTAATTTTAAAATATTTTTTACATTATTCAGCAAATTTATTTTTTATTTACTTCTATTATATTATTTTAAACAGTTTCTATATTGAAAATAATTTTGAAATGCATTTTAAATATGCGTTATATATAATACATATATATGTATAAATCGTACTGTTTTTAAAGCTTTACATATATGGTATGTTTTTTAAATTTATATATAGATTCAAAAAAAATTTGTATGATTTCATGAAAATTATAATATTTAATAAAACACATTAAAAGAACTCTATCTTTTATTTAATAATGAGAATAATGTAATATATAGAGAGATAAAAAATTCAGCATATGTTTTATCTTCGCTTACTATTACCTTTTGTGGAGAATATGATAAAAACTAGTATATTTTTATAGTTTTGCCACGAAATATGTAATAATAAAAAAAAGTAATTTGTAAATTTTCATTTATTCTTGATATTAAATTAAGGAACAAATAAAGGTGTTTTTGCGTATTCTCTAATTAAAATAAGATATTATTGTATATATTTGTATGTAAAATAATGAAGTAAAAATTTTTGTTATAAATACTAGTATAATCATTTGTTTTCATCTTCAACTGTTAGACGCACATAAATTTAAGATGAGACATCCAAGCAAATTAGACTGTGTACTTTTACATTTATTGTTATCATGATTATTTACAACGTGTAATTTTTATAAGTATTTATTATTTTAATAAAATATGAAAGGAAACAACAATTTTAAAAAATTTATCAACTTATTTATTTTGACGCACTAAATTTATAGACTTTAAATGATGATGATCTTCCTGCATTAAAATTTGATAAATACTGGAAATCTTACATAAATAATGAAGAATTCGAAAATAGTACTCTTGGTGTAGATACGGGAATAAATATTTATAGATGGATTACTAATTTTAATTTGAATCTTATAAAATATTTTAAGGATACTTCAAATAATTTTAGTTCATATATTCTTGAAAAACGTTGTAGAGATATAAATTACTACGTTGATTTTGTATTAGGGAATATATCTAAATTACAGCCTGATGCACAGCAGGCAGTGCTTCTGAAAGATCAAGTTAATGCTGTTGTTCAGCTTTCATTCGATAAAAGTAACGCTTTTAAGTGTGAAAGAAATGCAAAAGAATATAAAAGCGAATTGTATCTCAGAAAAAAACTAGATGATTACTGTGAAAATAGGCGTTCATTTCAAGGTAATTTAAAGAAAGGGGATCCTACATTATGCTGTAAATATTCTAATCACGTGAAAGAGACAAAAAGTACTTTTAATAGATACATTACACAGAGAGCAATTGACAAAGACCATGAGGATTTCCACATTGATGATGAATGCACATTAAGAAACATGGAAGTTACTTTCCCCGAAGTAACATGTGATACATTTGATATGTCAGGAATTAGGAATGAAAAATCTATTGGAGAGGACACAGATTTGGAGTTCGGTTTATCACCTTTAAAACTAGTTTCATTAACTGGTTCTACATTCGTCGGTACTTTTCTTATTTCTGCCTTTCTATATAAAGTAAAATAAAACGTCCATTATATATATTTATATTTTATATAATTATACCAATTGAGTTTTATTAAAATAAAATTATAGTAAAATATATATATACATCTGACATATTTATTTATTTTTATATCTCAGTTTACTTCTATTGGATCTTTAATACATACATACAAGATGAACAAAAGTGGACTTCAAGAAGGCATGCTTGATGAAGAAATTGACAATATGTTTACCGATTCTCCAAACTATTTAAGTACACATTTGAATAATGCAGAGTATAACGTAGCATATTATCAAACGTAAAGTAAATCTCCTTAGAAATAATCTATGTGAAATTGGCAAGGTTATAAAAAAGCGTAATTTTAAATATATAAATACACATATAAATAAAGTTTTCATGAAGAAAGAAAAAGAATAAATAAACAGAATTTATGCTTAAGAATTAATGTAACACATTTGTGCATTTTTCTAAGGATTTATGTGGTAATAATTAATGAATTACTTAACTGAGATTTAGACGTATGAAATTAGAGAAAATATTATAAAATTATTATATTTATTGAAATTTTTTTTTTTTTTTTTGATATTTTACTTGATATAATTCAAAAATATAAATTTTATATTATTATTTCAATTATTTATAATAAATTTTCATGTCCATTCGTAATTTTATCAACCTGGAAATTTTATGTAGACTGTTATATACATCATTTGTATCATTAGAATAAATATTATTTAAAAGAATTTATAAAATTATAATAAAAAATATATTTATTCCATATAATACGGAAACTTATACTAAATATTGTTTTTAGGTTCTCTATTTTCCTTAAATTATATAAACTGTTTTAATAAGTTTTAGTTTTCATTTTTTTCACACATTCATATATTCATAATACTCGCTATAATGGATTAGCATAACTAATAGTCAAAATATTACTTTTTAATAAGAATGGTATTATAAATTAGTTTAAAACCTACGAATATAAAATAGTATAATATAATATAATGATATAGTATTTATGTAAAATTTATTCATTATACAACACTTTTTAATCATTAATTGTGAAAAGATATATACATAAGGTTTCCATGAAAATATAATAAGTATGAGATGCACTATAAATATGTCATAAAAATATATATATATTTTTTTTTTTTTTTTGTAATCCAAAGAACAAATTTATATATTTTTATATTTTATATAATAATTTGAACTAAGACATGAATTCCAATGTGAAAGTCATATTTATAAAGCGTATACATGCATTATTTAAAAAATTACAACTTTAAAATGTTTTTACAATATAATAATTTTTCATTGTATATATTATGAAGTATTATAATATGATGTATTCATGAATTAGTGAATATACGTGATAAATATCCAAAATAATGTAATGTTATAATGATCTAATATGAAATATACAAATAAAAATAACATGAATGTATAGAGATAAATAACTGAATAGTATAAATACGTATAATATGAAATTGGAATAGTTTAACACAATATAAATATAATGCATTATATATTGTGAATATATATCGTTAAAATTATTGATAATGTACCTATATATATTTATTAATAAAGGAAACTTTTATTATAAGAATGCATATATATATGCATATTAAAATGTTAAGTAACCTATGTTATATTTGATAATTTTTTTTGTCTTAATTTCAACCTTTATATATTATTAGAATATAAGTTATATAAGAAATTGGAAAAGTCAAAAACATCAGATGTTTTTACATGTAATGATCACAGTGCAGTAAGATATAATTTTAAATATTTCGATTTATTATTTTGTGAAAAAAATAATCATAAGTATTATTAATATTATACTGAGAATGATTGCATAGATGCAATTAAAAAAAATATAAAATTAACTATGTTTTAGAAAAAACAGAAGTATACACAAAAAAGATTAAAATGTTAATTAAATAAAGAAAACGTAATTATGGATCTGAGTTATGTATTAATAATATGGTAAAAATATGATAACAGATTTATATAAATTAAAACATAATCAATAATACATTGTAAATGTAAATTCCATAAAACATAAATATTAAAATGAAAAGCAGAATATTACTCATAATTTTATACATTATACTGCTCGTATACTTGTCATTTTGCATTTATTTCTTTAAAAAATGAGTAATACTAAAAAATATGTATTAATTCATTCTAATACTTATAATAACAAAAAAAAAAAAAACACTAATTTTACATAGTAAAATTATTTAGAAAATAATTGTATTATTATTTATTAATTAAGAAGTGTAATATATATGTATTCATTATATACATATACTTTAAACAATTTTAATAAAAATATTTTCTTTTTAATACTTTATAATTAAATTTTCTAAATAGCCTCTTAATAACAATAGTAATAATAATAGAAAACAAATTAATAACATGTAGTATTTTATCATTAATATGGGACATGCAATAGTGCAAAACATTATGAGTATTGTTAATCATAATAATAGTTATATTTCACATTTTTAACAATAAAAAGAATAAGGATTCAATTAAATATTAAAATTATTATAAACATATATTTTTATATTTTTCTGAAAAAATAAAAAAAGGTTTTATCCAACTATAGGTCCATTATAATAATATAGGGGGGAAATGTATATACAGTAGCGAGGTATAAAAGAGAAAAACAAGAAAATAAGAGAAAATACAATATAATATATTTTTTTAAAATATTTTCAATCATATAAATGAAGATTTTACTAATTAGAGTCTGTTCATTAAAATATTTATCTCTTATAAAATCACCTAATAATGTTTTTATATCACCTTTCATCTTCGAAACAAAATAAATCATTATTAAATTAAAAATTTATTACCGAAAATACCTTATATAATATTAAATATGATAAATAAGAGTAATTAATTAGTCTTAAAATGTATTATACAATACTAATAAAAATAATTATAACTTTATTATGAGGAAATACACTGTAAATATAGGAAACAGATAGTTTCCCTAATATATATTTATATGTACGACAAAAATATAAATGCCACTATATTAACTTGTATGCTATAATTATTATTTATATAAAAGCAAGTACAATAAGTGATTTATTTTATTGATATATTGAAAATTTTTAAGCTTTGTGTTATTTCAATTTTTAGTTACTATGGATATTATTTGTAAAGTTTTTTTTTTTTTGAAAATAATATTTTTACTTTATGTGCATTATCATTAGTTCATATTCCAAAAAAGAAAATTAATAATAATAAATAATATAAATTTCATAAAGGAAAATTATAATTTCCTTTTATAAGTTCAAGAAAAGGCATAAAAAATCGATAAACTGGTATTATGATCTTATTTTCATGAATAGACATTTATTCATTTACATATGTTATTATTCCTTGTTATATATATATCCTAATAATACAAATAACACACAAAAATGGATCATGTAGTAAGAATTATATTTTTTATTCAAATCATTATTTATACATGCATCTCTAAACATTAAATTTCTCGTCATAAGTAAAAAATTATATTTTTCCCTCAAAAAGTAATATTTGTATATGAATTATATATTTATTGGATTTAAAATCAGGAACCCTTTTTAGAACATTTTACATCACGTAAATTATACGATGAAATGAATAGAGAAGATGTTTCAAATGAATATTTTGCTTATTGTAACACTATGAAAACACAATTTCCAGAATACAATGGATTTTATGAGCTTTGCGGAATGTTTGCAAGGAATTTAAAAAAAATTTCAAAAATAATGGAATATGAAAGAAATGATAATGAACGCTGCAGATATTTTTATTTTTGGATACATAACGAATTAAGAAAGAAACTTAATAATTATAAGGATAACACAGAAAAAAACACGCGTCTTGTTCGTGCATTTTTTACCGTATGGAATAGAGTTAACAGCGGCAGTAAAAAAAATAATTGCGCATCTGTATATAATTATCACGTTAGTTTGGAATTTTGGAAAAAGTTGAATGATTTATATGACTACATTACAAATTATGATAATATACAACAAAAAATTCTCGTTCATAAAGACTTATGTCTTAAATATAAACCTTATTACAATTATATTACACAAATACATGAAGATTACAAAAATAATTGCTGTAAAAATGATACATCAAAGTGTCCTTCCTATCCTGATGTTAAAGATTGGTGTAAAGATGAGCGTTTCTTAAAAAAATTAGATTGTGAGGAAAATGAAGTGCCAGTAGTAATATCTCAAGGTGACGTTGAATCCGATTTTACGAGAGAAGAATTAGGAAATGGTGATTCCCTTTTTAGATCTATGTCATTGGAGAATAGTTATGCAAGTGATCCTGATGATATATCAGTGAATAATTTGAATTATAAAAGTATCCTTTCAGTTTTTTCACTTTTTGGAGTAACTGCTACATTTTTCTTTTTGTATAAAGTAAATATAAAATATATGTAAAGGGTATTGTATATTTATTTAATGCTAAAATTTTATTTTCATAACAGATCTGTAATTATAAAAAAATACATTTATATTTTATATATATTATATTTTTCATATGTATATCAGTTTACTACTCTTGGATCCTGGTTGCGCACAAATCTAATGCGGAAAAAGAAAACTAATAGTATTCAGAAGGAATTTACACAGAAATTGGTACAGAATGAATCAGAACACAATGGTATAAATTCTCATGATAATCTATTCTATATACCTTACGATTCTACTTGAATTATGCTGCTATAAATTAATATGTGAACAAACTAAAAGGAAATATATTAAAAAGGGTAATATTTCATTCGTAATATAGGTGAACTCAGAAAAAAAAAAAAAGTTGTAGTCACATGTATTACAAAATATAATTGAAAGAACTGTAGTATTCATTAGAAGAGCATTAATAAAAAAAATTACAAATATATAGTAGCGTTGTTTTTCTATATTGGAAAAAAAAATTTTAGTAAAGGAGTTCCTAAATGTTAAAAAATAACATATAAATATATCATAAAATACATGCCTGCCAGTTTATGGTACAAAACACATAATTCCTACGTACTAATATTATACACCATATCTTAGCAATAAATACAGAGATAAAATAATGTACTGTTTAAATACGAAATTATCGTGCAAAATATATTAATATAACATGGATAAACAGATAGACTTTGCATTTTATGTATAAATAAATGAGGTGGTGTTTACATGTGAAACCAAATAAAATTTTAAAAGGATACTTATTACTTAATTGTTAAATAATTTATATAACAAAATATAATAATAAATCAAAATTATCATAATATTATTAGGTAAAAATAATTTCAAAATTGATGTATAAATATGTTAAAGAATGGAATTAAATAAAATAAAATAAAAAAGATAATTTATATTGAGGAAATAAAAAGTTGCAAATTTTTATGTACCATTTATAGAATAGAACAAATATATATATATTTAAATAGGGAGTAAAACGTACGAATAAAATAATTTTTATTCCAATATTAATACATGAGGTAAAGAAATTACATGTGTTTAT
The DNA here is from genome assembly GCA_900088485.1 of Plasmodium ovale wallikeri. Lineage (NCBI taxonomy): Eukaryota > Apicomplexa > Aconoidasida > Haemosporida > Plasmodiidae > Plasmodium > Plasmodium ovale. The sequence continues at coordinate 418,948 of FLRD01001914.1, read as the reverse complement.
TTTTCATATATATTTCATATTGCGTAAAAATATTATGTACTTAAATAACTGAAAGAAAAATAAAATTATAAAAAAGCATGTTTGCCTATTTTACATTTTTTTAGAATATATATGCTGAAAAAATTATATTTATTCCAAAATTAAATATAAATCTTAAATATACAATATTCTAATTTATGATGAAAAAAATTCATAAGTGTAAATATCAATACAATTGTTTCGTTAAAAAAAAATTATAAAAAAAAAAATTTGATATAAGGTATCCAAAGTTAAGTGGATTATTATAATTATTTATATTTTTTTATTTTAATATACCACTTTTATTAAGCTCAGGAAGCAATAATACACATTATATCTGCAAATTTTCCATTATTTAATGTGCCATAGTTAACTGTTATTAATTTAACTATATATTAAAGTTATATATGTTTATAACTTATTTAATAAAATATTACGTTTTGTAATTCTTTAAAACATATTATTAATATATGCTTTATAATAAGAAATATAATTTTTATTTTGTTAATATTTTTAGCTTCTGCATTTGTTACTATGATAAAACTATTATTAAAATATGTTCCATTAAAACATTGAAATAAAGTAAATAAAATTAACAATAGTTTAATTAATATAATTATTAAACCAAAAAATTATAATTTTATACTAAACTATGCTTAAGAGTAATAAAAATAAATTCATTCTTTATTTTCTTGGTGTATAAAAAAATTTAATATCTAATTTCCAACGTAAAAGTCTATTTATATTTCATTTAAAGTGTAAAAGAAAGTAAAATATATTTTTAAAGGAAAATGTATTACACATTTTCAATAATTTGGTTACAATATAAAGCACATATTTCTAAACAGTTATATCTTCGTTTTATAAGTAATATAGGAAAAAATGTAAATGAAATAATAAATGCATTTATTATTTTCATACTTAACATAATAACAGTTGCTCCTTTGCAAAATAGATACATCAATATTATTAACAAGGCAATCATTAAATTGCAATAATTATTAAAGTTATCACATAAAAAATTTTTGTTACGTTTTCTGTTAATGTAACAAATATGTACTTTCTTGCTTTAACAGTTTCTGTCCAAAAAGTTGGAAAAAACATATATAATTATAATAGTTAATCTATATAAAATAAATTAGCATAATTATAATAATTAAGTGTAGCATAATTATTACCATAAGTGAAATACACATATTTCTATAAAATATAAATAGATCCCTATTAATGAATAAAATATGTCAAATATTGGAATAAATAAAATATTAATTATAAGATATGGCAATAATATGCATTAGTCAGAACAAATAAGTACGCATTAAAATAAAGGTAGCAATAATAAAAAAAACCGTGCAAAAATACATTCTTCTATAATATAAACATTCGAAGCTTATTATGCATAGTTTTCATTTAATTTCCATTATAATATACGCGTTCATATCTAAATAATTTTTAAAAAATATTATGTATCAATATTATGGGTATGCAATTAAGGAAAATGGGAGTATCACTGGTAAATAATTTGAAACATATTAAACCTAAAAGTTTAATGAATTATTATATTTTGTATTACAATCCTTAATTGAATATATACATAATTTTCTTTTTTTCTGTTGAAAATATTTCTTGTGAATGATTTACTAAATTAATATTTAAATAAATCTCTCATATTTTCACATTTTAATATTAACATCGAATAAAAATATAAGGATATAAAAGAGTTACGAAAAATAAGGAAATCACATATATAAATCACAATACAAACACATTTACAATAAAATCATATCAATTACATTATTAAAATTTAAAATAATTATTATAAATTAATTGCAATTCACCTTTCTATTTTATCCAAAGAAATAGGTGATATAATGATTAAAAGTATTTACATTAATATACATAAAAAATAACATTAATAATTAATAAATAGTTATTAAATACACCAACAATTCAATGTTTTGTAGGTGAAAAATTTTGTGATGTCAATTGTAAATAGAGAGATAAGAGAACATAATGTGTATCGGAAGTATGAGCCTAAGAAATACTTTTACATAGAATATATAAAATACCATTTTATAAGAAATTTTAAAATGAAAATAAGGATTGCTTTACTTTATATTATATATTAAATTGTTTAAGAAATTATATTTTATTTCTGCGTAGCTATGTATTTTTTTCTACATTATATGTGTTAATGTTTTTTCCTATTTATGTATCCTTTTAAATTATAAAGCATATAATTAAATTGGAAAAGATAGTATAACTGAAAAAATACTGAAAAAATACTACGTATATAAATGAAAAATGTTATTATCCTTCAATATCAGTAAACATAAAAAAAAAAAATTATAATAGAGATAATGCTAGAATTTTTAGCATTTATAATGATTAAGGAAGAATGGATTGCATTTATCTATATTAAAAATAATATATCCATTCACTTATACTTGTTCAAGATATATAATATAAATATTAGTTAAATTATTATCTCATAATAATTCATAAATATGTAATTATTGTTATTTAGTAATTGAATAATTTCAATTATATTTATATATTCGCAATAGGCAAGAAAACAAATTTAATAGGAAAATATTAAGTTATAATATTTTTTAATAAATGTTTAATTCATAAAAAAATAGAAAAGAGCGAATAAATAATTATAAAAGATAACTAACACATTACAATTTTAAAGACATTTTATTATTTTATAAATTTTCCTGTTAATACATATTCTTTTAAATAAATTTTTAATTCAGTTCACATAAAACATTTTTAGAAATATTTTTCAAAGATGGCTGAAACAGTATTTTAAAGCTTTTTAATAAGATATTTATTTACATTAAATATTTCAATATATTCATTGCTTTTAGTTTTATCCATGAAATAATACTTTATTTATAAAATATGTATGTATAAATTTTTGATTATTTTCTTTTTGAATTTTTTTATTATTATCAGGATATAAGTAATATAATAAAACGTCTAGAAGAATTTAATAATTTATTACATAAGGGAATTGGAGAAGAAGAAAAAGTAGAGAATCTATTTAATTTAGTTTCATCAGATTTTTCAACTGTAAATTTAAATTTCACATTAAATAAGCTTTACAGGAATTATAATGTTTTTAAAAGTTATAAAGATATATTGAACAATGACTTATACTGTATGTATTTGAATAATTGGTTAAATAAAGAAAGAAACAAATATATGGGTTCACAGGGTAATCCATCTGAAAATACATTTACTAGTAAAGTTTTAGAGAATAATGAAACTGCGGCAAAGAAATCTCATCAAGAAAATTTTCCATGTGCATTAGATATTAAAAAATATTCACAATCCATTATAAAAGTAAGGGATATATTACATAACTTATGTGGCATTAGGAATAATTTTAACAAGAAATTATCAATTCTGAAGAATAAGGATGAATGCTTCGAGTTTTATAAATATATGTACAAAAATATTAACTCTATATTAGCAGAAATAGCAAATAGTAACGATAACGATATCAGAGAGTTAAATGATATTATAAAGAAATTTAAATGCAATGGAAGTGGAATACATAATATTTTTACAGAAATCCCATGCGAATATGAACGCCTTTCAGAAAAATCCACAAAAAGAGATTGTAAAGGGGAACATTGTAATTTGGAAATAACAGAAAATGAAGATTATAATTGCAACTGTACTTACAATGATATTTTTGTTTCAATTTTTTTCTCAATTTTGGGAACATTCCTTCTTCGTTTCGTTTTATATAAAGTATAACATATTTTTTATTTGAAAATAAGCATATTATGAAAATAACAAGGACGTTCAGTTTTGGACAACATTTAGATATTGTACAATTAATATATTTAATTAATTTTTATTATTATTTTATTATTATAGTTCTCTCCTATTGGATCTTGGTTAAGTAGACAAAAAGAAAGAGAAAAACAAATTAGGAAAAATTTAGACGATGAGTCCTTTCACGAATATCTTGAAGATGCTTCTAGTCCTACTCAAGGAACTACTGAAAACATACCATATCATATGCCATACCATACTTTAAAAAATTAGTTAAAATAAAATAAAGAAATATAAGTTTAATTATAATGACATATGCTAGAATGAAGTTACGTAGATTACATGCACGTTTCTATTTAAACATGCTAAAACGAGAAAAAATAATGTTTTTAACAGATATTGTGAATATAACTTGAAAATTCCAGAATATTAAAAAATGTAAAATATAGATACATTTTATAGCAAAATTGATATTACGTCATATTGAGAAGAAGCAATTTCATCATACATATTATATTATGTCCATAAAATATTTATTCATGTAACTCTGAAGTAATATGTTTTAAGCATATAATGACAGTATTCTATTATGTTTAAAACATTCGTAAATAAATTTAATTAAGGAACATTATAATCAATTAAAAAATTGAATGACATATTAGAAAAGAATTTCCAATATATAAAATGTTAATAATGGAAATGTAAAAAAATAGAAAAAGAAAAAACAGTATTTTGTAAATCAAATATTATTTCATGAACTGAGACAAAACTAGAAGTGAAATCGCACATAATTGGGAAAAACTCTTGCAAAAATAATTATTCATACATGTTAAAAAAATTCTAACATGAAAACAGAAGCTGTATGTATGATACAATTCATAAATAAAAAGCAATATGAAATAAAAGAATAATAGTAAAAATATTATTACTGTAATCGATAAAAATGGAACTCTCACTATACGTATACATGATATATACATAAATTATAATATAGCTATAGTATGCAAAATAATTATAAGTATATAATCTAATTATATTTTGTGAAGAGAAGAATGATTCATAATGTATATAAAACTTTTTATTATATTACACTAAACAATTTTTATATAATAAATAACATTATAAATTATTACATAGATATATTTACATGGAAATAAGACATATATTTTAAACTTTTACTAAAACACATAATATAGCTATTATTCATACAGTGTGTTCATAATCAGTGCATACATATCTGAAATTGTTTCGTTCTCTTTTTATATTTCCTGGTAATAAGAAAATGATTTTGTTATTTATTTCTAATAATTTAAAAGTGGAGTTTATGCTTAGAATATTTATTATACGTATAAATCACTGAAACGATATGAATATATAAAACGCTATGAATAAATATTCGTAAAAATTAAATAAAAAATATTGCACGCTTCAAAAATATATATCACGATGAACACATTTAGAATTACAGGAACAAACATATATTAATAATAGTAAATAAAAAATACAACGTTTAAGATGTAAAATGAATATCCAAAGAAAATTTAATAAATTATACGAAATATTATAAATCTTAATTTAAAAAATTTAATCGATTTAAAAGAATAAATTAATATTCATAGAAGTAGAATTGAAATATATATATAGATATATATATATTAACAATGAAAATAATTAGACTATGCAATTATTAACGGATAACTATAATTATATTCATTAAGGATAAATCTGTTTGTCAAAAAAATATTTTTACAAACAAAATAATAAATATCTCTAAGCAGTATAAACAGAGAAAAGAAATATATAAAGGGAAAAAGAAAAAATTAATGAAAATGAACAAAAATAAATAAGATTACATACAATATGTAATTTTATTAAATATAACAACGTAAATAAATACATTTTTCCAAAAGTAAAATATTAAGTTAATAAAAATTATATTTTTTTTATTTTACACAAAAAAAAACATAAAAAATTACATTTTAAAAAGGTAAAATAACATTTCTAATTTACTGAAGTAGTTAAGCAATACTTTTAGGTTATTTTTTTAAAATATATGTTTTTCCAAATAATTTATGGATATAATATAATACATTTTATGTTTTTTCATAGATAAAATATCATCTTTTTATTATGTATACATTTTGCTATTTTAATTAACTGTAGCAAATTCACTTTTTTTATATCTGTATAAATGTATATATGTTTTTCTTGATAAACTTTTTAAAATATAAGTTCTTTTTCACTCTACAATTTTATGTATATACTTTCTTCATTCTATTTGCCATAATTTTTTTTCTCTTTCTTAAATTTCATGTTTATTATCAATAATTAAGCTATTTACCTTGTTTTGGACGTATATAGATGGGTTTTACATTATTCTAAAAAAGAGTTTACTTTTCTAAATTAATTATTTTCTTGTAAGTGAATTTTTTCATAATTTTTTATCTATATGCTTGGAAATTTTAGTAAATGCTTAGTTGTTATTTATATAGTATTTATTTTTATACAGTAAATTTTTAATATATTTTATTTTGTTATATGTTTTGTATATTTAATTCTTCATATGGAGCAATATAAATGGAACTTAATTTATAAACTTTTTTAATTTGAATATTCTGCAATATTTTTTTTTTCATAAGTTATTGGCATAACATAGTTTATGTTGAATGGTATTTTATCTGTAATCTCTTGTTCCTTGTGTTTTTTCGTTGGATTTTTGTATCTTTTTCTAATTCATAAACATCTTGAAAATCATGTTTAATATATTTTTTTGATAATCCTTTTCTATGTATGTACGATTCAATGGGAGTAAACTAATACACCAACGAATAATATTAAAATTACATAATGTATTTATTGTATAAATAAACACCTATGTATAATTCGTTATATATACGTGCGTTATATACATATATATTTGCATATTTATTATGTTTACTTTATAAAAAAGGAAAAAGGTGAAAAGTATTCCTAGAAATGAAAAGGAAATTATCATGGCTGCATAAAAAGGATCGTATGTGGAATTATTGTGCATGCTTTTTGAAGTATTAGAATTATGGGTATTCCTCGGTTTTAATAATTCAGGATTTTCATGTGATATTTTAGTTAACCATTTAACATAATTATCAACTGTTACAGGTTTGTCTATTTTCTTTATGTTTTTATTTAATATACTAACACAGTTTAAATCTGAGTACAGTTTAAATGGATTTTTCTCTTCATCACATTTAAAATAATTTGGACAATCTTCATGGCAAATTATATCATTAGATCCATAACAATGACAACAACTAACAATATATTTTTCATATATTGTATTAATATGCGTAATGTACTCACAACTTTTTTTCTTATCTGAAAGGGAGCTAAGCTTATCTTTAACATGATCATAAATATTGAAATAATCATGCAAATATTTCATTTCACTCAATCCCTGTATAGTACTTTCAAGGTTATAATCAAAGTAGCATTGTTTATTTTTTTCTAGTATATGATTAACTTTATTCACAACATCAAAGAGCTCATGGACTACTGGATAATCTCCAATATTTTTCGATTTACTGATAGGCATGTTATTTATTTTATCATATATCCAATACATGTAATAAAGACAACGTTGATTACGATCTCCAGCATCTTCTATCTCAGGTAATTTTACTAAATTCTCGACAATATCTGTGCAAAGTTTGCTAATTCCTGGATAGCTATTTTCATGAGCATTTATTTTGATACAATATCCATTATATCCACAATACTTATTCTCTTCATTTAATTTTTTATATATTTTATATGCAGGAGAATCATTTAAAATATCATCCTAAAAATAAATTAGAATAAAGGTTACATAGAAATATTCAACTTGTTATTATAAAGAACTATGCTGCGTATATGCATAATAATAAAATATTCAACCAAAATATTATAAAGACAATTTAAATAAAAATATTCAATATACATAATCAGGATTATCCCCAGCTTTAACTATCGCAACGTTGTTTCTAATCTCACATGTCTTCTCCTTTGTTTTCAAGGATTTAAGTTCTTCAAGTTCTCTTGGGCATAAATTTCTATTATTTTGGTTAAAAACTAAATGTAAACATCTTCCAGGGCATTCACGGCTTACGAATGACAACTCCCTATTATTTAACATGAATATTTTTTGGAAATTATTTATATCTTCACTATATACATGTGCAATATTATTATATAGAATTTCTTTGTATAATTGAAATATATTCTCAATGTAATCGCAATAACCCTTTTTGTTTTTAGCTGTTCCTTTAAGTATTTTATCCTTTATACTATTATAATATTCTAAGAAATCATATAATTTTTTTTTTTTTTTAAATTTTTCTTTAGTAAATCCATTGTAAAATTTAGCATAACATTTTTCTTTTATTTCGGAATTACTGCTAACATAGTGTTGCCAGGCATTGTAAAAAGAAAAAACATCAGTAAAATCATCTATTACGTTTAACTTATCATATAACCAATAGTTTAAGTAATCGCATTTTTTATTAGAAGATAAACCTCTATAATTCCCATATTCACTATCCCAACGGTTTAATATATTTTTAACATTTCCCCATATATTACATATATGAGCATTACCATTAGAAATTTTTAATTCTCTAGGATCGCAACTAAAAGTGCTATTTTTTTGATAAAGTGCATTTAATGACTCATAAAAAACATATAAAGGTGATTTATCCCATATTACATCCTAAAAAAGTTAATAATTAAATATGTAAATTCTTATTATAAGAAGGAAACCATTTATTTCTTATTTGGAATTATGGCACATTCATGCAGGAAGTTACATCTAATGTTTCTTATAGTAAAATTAAAATGTACATTCACTAATAATTCTGAGAGTGCAGAATCCACTGGTGTATCAGACATGATTATTAACTGAAATACTATTTTTTGAAAGTGTATTGATATTCATATACAAAAATAATATACATAAAAAATATATACATACTTCTAAGGTTTTTCATTTTTCGTTACTTTTTAACTTATGAGTTGTTTTAGTATCTGCTATTTTTGTCATTTATATTTAAAACATTTTTTTATATTATTCATATTACATAATAGAAATATATTTATATATTAAACATAATAATTATTGTTAAACTAGAATACATCTAGCATTATCTTGTATTACATAGGATAATATGTTTTTCTGTAATATGCTTTTTCACATACATTCTATAAAATTAAAAGGCTGATGTGGGTAATTAAGAAATCATTTTTTAGTATGTATCTATTTATATAGGTATAAACTCTAATTTACCGAAAAATGTTTCTTTATTTATCTATTTTATCATCTTATGGGAACATTTAAATATAAATATGGTAACTTATATATGGAATAAATGCTTGATTCCTTTATAATATTATTCTATTTTTCAATGTAAAATTATGGCTTATTAATTTTTATATATATTCTTCATAAGGATATAAGAATATAGAAAATTTTTAGAGTTATGTACTAAATATATATGATAAAAATTAATACTTATACAAAATTAAGGAAAATATTGTTATATGGTAAACATAATAATTTTAAAATATATAAAATATTAATTAATTATTAAGATTTTTAATTATTGTTGCATTATTGGAAATATAGAGATAAATTATAATTAAAACGTGTGTCTTCTATTTGTGTATATTATAAATTAATAATATTTAAATTATATTAATTTTTAGTGACCGTTGTGAATATATAATATACAACTTATTTGATAATATTGTCACATTATTATTTTCTGCGAAAACAATATAGAATAGATTATTCTCATAAATATATGTACAAATATAAAAATAATTAATCATTTTGAAAAATGTTAAAAGTGGTGAAAGAATTATTTTCATTTTCCTAATGAATTAAATGTATAGTTTCATATTATTATTTATTAAATATGTGCTAAATAAATTGATCATATTTGTAATGTCTCTTTTTTATTTTTTGATGACAATAAAAAAAATAAAAAAAGTAATATTATAATATTATTTAATTTATTCATATTTTCTAACATTTCTCTTATTTTTTGTGTCAAGATGATTGTATTAAATAATGGAATTTTGGAAACACTGTAATGCGGCAAAGAATAGTTCTTATTTCTTTTCTGTTAATATATTATTGCGATCATATTTCCAAACATTATTTTACCTCTAGAATTACAGATAGAATACACCTATGTGTTATTTATTTGAACAAATACATTAAATATAACTAAACGTATACTAACAAAGAATTGTGCATATAAAAAATATATTATTATGATACTGTATAATTTTATAGAACCTTTACTTATTTGTGGATTATGAGATAAAAAAAACTTTTAACTTCTTTTTTTCTTTATTAAAGAAATATATAACATCATATTTATTAAATCTGAAAAAATAAACGGAAAAGACGTATACTAATACGGCGAAATGGTAAGATTACATGTATTTTTTAATATACTATGATTTATATTATAAAAAGTATTGGTTTTACAATTTTACACATTTTGTATAATATGAAGTTAGAACAGTATTAAAAATGAGTATGCTTATGAATGAAAAATCTAATTTTTACTTTTCCTTCTTTAATTATCACAGGTCTCAATTATTTTATATTACTTCATTTTCTACAGAAAATATGAGTGTTTTATCAAGTACAATACGTGAATTCTATAATATTTATTAATAATTTTGTAGAATTAGTAAAAATATGGACGCCTGGTATTTTTGTATATATTTATATAAATAATTAACATTAATAATAAATTACAACTGAGAAATTGTACTTAATATGTGCAAAAATTAATTGTTTCTTATTTTGTAAAAAATATATTATTTCGTATATATAACAAAGAACTCTATATATGTATGGAGAAAAATGCATTAGAGAATTATTTATAAATATATAGTAATCCAAAATATAATTTTAATAGAATGTACATAATATACCATTTTATTTTCATTTGGTTACACAGAAGCAGCACTATTGTAATTTCATATAAATAGAAGTAACATATATTTAAAAAAAAAAAGATAAATTATCATATTTATGCTATATTTTTTATTAATATATATAATATTATTTAAATAAAAAAGTTGCGCCTTTACGGGATTACATATTTTTGAAAATTCTTCTATGATACACTCTCAACTTTTTTAATGTAGTTGTAATATTATTCCTTGTATAAATTTATTACAGATTAATTTTTTATATATACTATAATTTTTTTCTTATTAATTGATAATTTATATTATTTTTTTTCTGTATTATTATAGACATTGAAATAATTTTGATTTTAACGTATATGTAAAACTGAATAAAAAATTAAGTGTTCATTAGAGTTATATAATAAAAATATTACTCTAAATATGAAATCCTCTATTTTCCGAACATTTGCATTAAAAGGAAACCAAGAAATAGAAGAATGTATATTTTCTAATTTGTCAAAAAATAAATACATAAAAATAACTTAAATAAATATTTTTTAAGTAACTAAAAAGTAATTTATATTCTCACAATTTAAACGATATATTCTTGTATTATGCTAATTTAAAAATAAATTAGTCCAATGCGTGAGCATATATTTAGATGGTTCTATTTTTATATAATTTTTAATATAATGATGTAAGGTAGCATTAACACAATAATATAATTTAATAAATATTTGATATAAATAATTAAGGATAAATATATGTTCTATTCAAATTATATGCACTAAAATGCTTTAACGTTTCATTAACTTAAAAAAAAATAAAAATAGAATATTCGTATAAATGATAATGCATTATGCAAATGTATATATTTATAAGAATAAAAATTTTGTGCACTTAATGGGATATATTTTTCATATGTGGAACATCACGTTATATTTATTAATTATAATGATAAATGTTTATTAATTTTGATATATATTGGTACTGTTATCCGTACAATGACAAGTTTAACCTGTTATTATATATTGGAGAAAGGATGATATAACTTCTTGGTTTTACATAGATTATATTTTTATTCTATAATAGGGTTGCTATCTCATTATTTTTTTTTACTATTTTTACTTTCTATATTAAAGAATTTAATATAATTTTTATTATTATCTATTTCAATTATAATCATTTAAAATAAGGAGAAAATAATTAAGATGAGTTTAATTTCTATATAATGTGTTTGTTGCACATTCATATTTCGTTTGAGTGTATCAGTATTTGGTAAAATAATGAAAAGTGTTATCATATATATTTTCCATTATGTAATTTTTTTAATATTTATGTTATTAAAAAAGAGGATATTCCTAAAAATAAAATTTTGAGAGGTTGTAAAAGGGTATTCGTTATGATGAAATTATTCAATATATTATAAAAGACAACAATTCAGCTAACATTGAGAATTGGACAAAGGAGTTTTACCGACATATAGATAAATATACAAAGGATAATACAGCTGAATGCAAAATTTACAATCCGGATAAACGTTACAGTGATTTGAATTACATTTTAGATTTTTTAGTAGACAAAGTTGAATGATTGAGATTCGTGAAAAGCTTACGTTTTAGCCATGGTATTAATAGAAGTAGCACAACTTTATTAAATATATGTAACTCTCTAAATTTCTGCAGATATCTTAATGGTAAATTTAACAATATTTAGTATTTTAAAAAGATATTTTTGTGAAGATAGTGATTATATTTTTTAGAACATTAATCGCATTACTGAAATCCCTAGCTGGAAATAAATTTAGTCCGATATTTATACTCTGAGGTATCAGCTAAGGCGTATATTAAAAAGTTTGATCCTTCCAATCATAGCATATTCAATTTCAACCAAGAGTGAAAAAAAAAAAAAAGTAAATCAAATTTTTAACAAATTGAACTGTCATCATCGAACAAAATAAAATGTTGCTGCCCTAATACAAACCGAAACTTTAGAAGCAGAAGCTCATTCATCGAAAATGTTAAGTGATTTAGGTGTAGGAATATTATACGAAGAACTAAGAGTGGAATCAGAATTTGATACTCAAAGGACAGATTTACTTCAACGGGAACTTAAAGAAATGGAAATGCCACATCACATCAAAACTACTGTTGCTGCTGGTACTATTGAAGATGCATCATTAATTTCATTACTTTTATATAAAGTAATGTAAAGCTTAAAATTTAAAGGGCTACAATTACACAGTAAGAGATACTACAACATTTAATAAAACATTATTGCTGTAGTATGAACACATTTTTAAAATGCTCTATATTTTTTATATAGCCAACACAAGTAAATCATCGATGCGCTCAGGAAATTTACTCAATATACAAAATGATTATAGTATGCTTAATGATGTAACTGATAGCTTATTATCAAGTAATATGTGTAATCTATAATTAAATTTTCATAACTATGGATATAATATTCCACATAATGCTGGGAGGGCATTTTAACTCTAAGGCAATAGGAAAGATATTTCATTTACAATGTATTTTCTTTAAAATTGTATTCATTAACTTGAAACGGTTTGTTTCAATGATAATAGAATAAATTACAAAAAAAAATTTTATGAAAATAATAGCATGAGATATATCTCTGTTCTATCTTATTAAAAAAATAGTATTAAACATTACATTTTACCATAAGCTAAAAAATTAGGATATTTTTCGAAAAAAGAAGTTCACAGTATAAATACTAATAAAATTTTTAAAGACACTTATTCATGGATATTATATGGCACATTTTAAAAGAATGTAAGAACAATAATTTTTTAGAAGTAATGGTATATAATCATATTTTTGTTATGATTTGCATAAGTGAACATTAGTGAAAACCATTAAGTGATATGGATATATAAACCAGAGAAAAAGTTATAATATACGTATAAATATTGATAAAATTGTAAAAGGATTAAAATAAAAAATTCGTTCAAAATTATGTTAATTAACGTATATTTTGAGGATACATTTATGTCGAAGTAAGACAAGTAGATATACTATTTGAAAATTTATCAAAATATAAAAATACGTATATATATTAACAACGTATAAAATATCAGTTATAATATACTAATTTAAAATTGTATACAATGAAGAATGCACATTAAATAAAACTGTAATATTAAATAAATTGACATTAATACGGTAAATAATATATATATATAAATTAATTTATAGAACACAAAATATAAATTTGCTATAACAATTAGGAAAAAGTAATATGTATAATAGATTAAATATTTTTTGTAAATAAATTAATGATTTATACTTCATTTATTACTTTTTTATTATTTCTATAAACATTAATATTTTTTTATCATTTAAAAAATGTTATACACATATATATTACATTATAATTAATGATAACGACAATTATTCTTTTCAAATATATTAATTTCTTATAAAACATCTAAATTTTAGAAAATTTTTTACAAAATTTATTAAATCAGCAAAAAATTAATATATATATATATATATATATATATATATAATTGTCAAACGATATATATTACTTGTTTTTCTATAATTATTTTTTTATTGTATTTCATATGTTCTAACACTTGTTTCTAAATATTTTAGTAAAATATACCCTGCTATACTTAAAATTTATGAATATATGTTAAAATTTATGTAAAATGAAAGAAAGTATAATAATTTATTATAAATATACATAATTTAAAAATTAATGATATTTATTTATAAGGAATTGAATAAAACTAAAAAATAAAAGCTAGGAATTATTTTCTAAATTTTCGACAAATCTATTATTATTATCAAAATAACATTAATTTAAAAAAAAAAATAATTAAAGACTTTAATTCCATCATTTTAAATTAAAAATATATATATAATAATAAAAGAATGGTATATATGGAAAATTATATATATTGAATTAAAACAAATTAAAATATGTATAAAAGGTATATATAAATTAAATGAAATATATCTCCCCGAAAATATATTATAATAAAATGTTTAGCTTAAAAAGAAACTAATATAAAATATGAATCTTGAATAACTATTTTAATTCATATTATTATAAATATTTGAATTAACACTTGAAATTTTTTTAAAAATATATAATTAAGATGATATATATAGCGTAAAGGAAAATAACACATATATGAAATATATATATATACAAATATATTCAATTAATAAATGCATATTTCTATAATTAATATTATCATATATACCAAACGATATAATGTATACTGTGAAAAAGTAATATATAATGTAGCAAAAGTAGTTCCCTTTTTACATAATTCATAATATCAAAATTTTCATAGCATATATATGATTAATATTAATTTTAATATTTTTTTTTTTAAAATATGATATCAAAGTTTTTTTCTTTTTAAAAAATGATAGTAATTTCACTAAAATATGAATTTACCCCATTATTGAATATATATCATATATGAAAATAAGTGTTATACTGTACATCATTGACATAATAACAAAACGTACAGGAATAACTGATTATATAAATCTTAATTTTTTCATAAAAGCTTATATATATTGTGAATTTTTTATTATATAGAAGAGAGATAAGTGAAATAACAGAGAAAAGTGCACTACTGCATAATACAATAACAATACCTTTTACATATAACTCCTATATTTCGAGAATATAGTATATGTTTTATATATACACGATAAATACAATATAAATAATATGCATCGAATAAAGCTCATTTTAATTCTAATATGCAAATGGAAATTTAGTATTCTGCAGAAAAATGATAATTTAAATATTTTAGTTTTTGCTTCTTAAATAAAATTTTCAGCAAAATAAATTGTTAATTTTTTTTTGATATATATATATAATTACATTAAAAATTATATTCTTACGTGTTACATAATATGATTTATGTTTTGTAAGAGAGTAATTTTTTATGCTATGCTGTGTACTAGAGTGATAAAGAATAAAGGATTTTATTTTATATTTTTATTATTCATTATATTAATAAAATTATAGATTAGTAGCTAGAATAATTGTTCTGTAATAAATATCTTTATTATGTTGAAGAATTTTTTATTCGCGATTTGTTTAATATATTTTTAAACTACATTTGTTTTACATTTATATTCATTATTTATGAAAATAGCAAGAATTTAACTAATTTATACAGGAAATAACCTTAATATAATAATGTATATGCAGGATTTATGTAATTTAGATAATGCTTCGTTTCTAGTATTCATATTATAATTGTTTTAAAGGAAGAAAATTTTTTTTCAAGTTTTTAGACTGATATATATAATTATAAAAAATATATTAAATGAAAAAAAAATATTTAAATAGATGAATTATGGGAAAATGATTGTTATTCTTATGCATAAAAAATTTAATTTGTTCTGTTGTCATATAATATATAAGTAGTATTGCCATAAATCTTATCCTAACGAATTACTGAAGTGTTCTCGCTAATGAATATTTACGTAGATTCAAAAATAAATTAAAAATTAAAGATTACATGTACGCACATTACATGTTATTAGAATTAATAAATAATCTTACTCATTAAGACATATTTTATATTTTCGTTTAGTACATATTTATAAAAATATAATGGATACTGGAGAAATACGTGAAAAGTTAGTTCCTTTTTGATCTTTATAATTATATATAGCATTTTAACTATATATTACATTCTTGTATTATTCTATGAAAAAAGTAAAAATTGATGTCCAAATTAATACTTACCTATTTGTATGTTATATTTTTAGTATCCCTTTTTAGAAGAAATTTGGAATTCGAATTATTCATTTAGTAGTTCTGCGAACCGTAATGGCAGTAGTGCGCACAATAATTTATGTAAGACTATTATGACAGATGAAATTATACATAAGAAGAATCATATAGAACTGATCACGAAATTTTTAAGAAATTTGTGATCAGTATCTAATAATTATGGCAATTCTTCGATAATTGCTGAGAACTTTAAAAAATTGATTAGCTGATTATTTTATTAGTTGAAGCCACATATGAATAATGAAGTAGTTCTTGAGAAAATTCTTAAGGCATTAGAGATAAAACTGAGTGGATTTCCTATTTCGAATAAGTATCTTTATTATTCATATTGCACAAACTTTAACGAACCAGAGAAAGTGATAAAAGTAGAGCGTTTTGTAGATAATATTAGTACTATTAAAAGTACACTGAAATAAACGACCCTTCAAACTATTGCTTATGTTGACGTTAAATTTATTAGTGTACCGATATATTTAAAGAATTCAATGGAAAATAATGTGATGCTGAAGGTGAAAAAAATACAAGGACTTGTGAACAAGTAAAAACATTTCTTAGGATATTAATCTTGTTTCTTCTTGATGAGACAAAAAAGTAATAAAATAACATACACGACTTTGACGGAAAAAGAATACCTAGACGAATGCGCACCAAAAGAAGAGGATGAAGCAGTAATCTCCAGTAATGATGATAACCCTGTTGTAGGTGGAGTTACTGGAACACTGTTGAGACCCGGTTTCTATCTATTAGCTTTGTATAGGGTTAATATATATTTCATTTACAAGTGAAAATAAAATAATACATTTATACTTATACATTATTTACTTATTAAATTACCATAATAAATGTTCTATAATTCTATATATGTATAAATATATTTTTTTTTGTATTAGTATTCCCCAGTCAGATCGTTGATACATTCTGAATTACAAAGTTGGAAGAGAAAAAACGATAATTTGGATGAAAAGGAATTGTTATTTGATGGAATTGAAAATCATAATGCATATTCGTATAACATGGAATATGATATACAGTATCCATCGCAATGAGATACATAATTATAACATAATATTCGACTATAGGCCATTTTTTAAACCCTGAACCCTGAACCAATACATCAAGTAGTTTATTATTTTATTGAGAAAAAACAGCAAATGAAATATTATATAGGAAAATATAATGTATAAATAACATAAACAAAAAAATGGAAATGGAAATAAATAATGGAACATAAAATAAAAAATTAAAAAAACGTAAGATATATATTTACCAGGATTACGAGAAAATTTATTTTAATAACAAAAATGTTAAAGAAAAATACAAAGCATACGCAGTAATAAAATATATAGATTTATAATTTACGAGAGGAAATGAACAAAATATACAAGTTTTATTTTTATAATATGGATATTATCCATGTAATACTTTATATTTAATATAATAATAGATCCAAAATATGTTCTATATTATTTATCAATAATATGTATATATATTTATGATTGTAATATAAATTAGGGTATAATATGTAAATAGGCATACTGCTAACATTTACGATAAATATAAAGTTAAAATATCGTTTGATATTAGAGACATACAGTTAAGGGAACTAATACTTATATCTATTCAATTAGGTGTAATAATAGGAAATATGGTACATTCTCTGTGAATTTAATTTGTGAGAAAATTATTACATATATAGAAATATGTTAAATGTTTTCTATTCTAATGTGATTATTCGTAATACAGTAATATAATTGGAAATTATATGTATATACTAATTTATTATTATTATTTACTCATAATATAATTACTACATATACACACAGAATTCTTCATGACATAATTTAATGGTTTTTTATAAAATGTTTAATAAAAACAAAATAAATAGTTATCGAAAAATGTTTTTTTAAATATACAAAGATGCATTAAATAACGAACGTTGATAAGTTGATATAAATTTGAATTAGAAAAATATTTGATTAATATTGCTTAATAGTATTTGCTTAAAGTGAATTTTTCTTTAATTTATGTTTTAATGTGAAATAAAAAGAATGACATATTAAAATTAGTAAAAGTGTTCAATTATTTTAAAAAATATACTATTTAATATTAGACAAATATAATAATTATAAAAGTAAATATTAAATAACTGTACTTTATTTCATATATAATTTACTTCTTAAATACATTGTTTTAACAAAACATAAATAAGTTTAGAAAAACTCGCAAATATAATACATCTACGACATATATAATATTACGAAATGATGAATAAAATTCATAATGTATTTTTCAAATAGGAAAGATAATGTTTAATATTATTCGAATTTATAATGATATACATTAATGACAGTAAGTTATGCTACATTCATTTTATTAGGCATGAAATAAAAATTAGCGACTTAAATGAGAACAATATCTATTATAAATAGAATGCCATGGTTGCGCATGTGTGAATTTTTATAAACAATATATTGATAAAGGTATAATAATATATATAATCATCATTAATATTATAATTTCAAAAATATATAAATATGAAAAATAATTTTTTTTTATAAAAAATAATAACAATACACCCAATAATATAGAATGTAAATTCACTAAAAAAAATCACATATATGTATTAAGGAATACGTTTAATCTATGAATTATAATTATTAATCACATTTAAAATATTCTAGAGAAATTGTAGAACAACGTATTTATTCTTGTATACTTATTAATGCTAATATTGTTGATATATACAGTGCGAATGTTCCTGTAATAGGAAGAAATTTTATGATTACCGTACAGAAGTTAACAAACTAAAAATAAATTTGTTTTAATTTTTATCTAAAAGAGGTTAAGAATAATACAGTTAATATTGCATAGTAGTTCGTTGCTTATGCATTTTAATAATTAAATTTTAGCTTTATTTTTTTGATATGTTCAGATAATAATAACAACAATAATAATAATTATGTTTATTATACATTTAATGGGGAAAAATTCTATGTTGATGTTGTACGAAAAGTATAATTACAGCAACACTTTGAAGATATGTATTTGTTATCACGAGAATGAGCAATATACAGCTTTGTTTATCAATTTGAACAATAAGCAAAAATATTATCCTTATTTAGTACATTTTAGTTATATTTCTTCCAATTAATCGTTTAATATTAGTGAATTATATTTTTTCTTTTCTTATTAATGTTATTTTATGTCAATGAAATTTAACTGAAACGGAATTTATTTTTCATATTACATAATTAACATTTATTTTATTGTGATCTATTGAACTAATAAAATGTTGTTCATTTTAAAAAAAATGTTAATTTATTTCGTATGTTTACACGATGATTCTATTTATGATTCAGCGGCTTGTTGTATTTATGTTTAAACAATATACAAAATATTACTTCATGTTTAATATAAAATTATTTCTAATAAAAGTATTATAATTAAACATTTTTTACCTCTTTGTATTTACAAAAAGTAAATAAATGTGGAACATATTCGATAAAAATATAATATTATTTTTTCAAATGCAATAGTACTATAATTTCCAATAAATACAAATTGAATAAAAAATAATTCTTTTTTTATGAAACAGTGAACGTTTCAATAGAATCCTCTAAATTATATGTTCTATATATTTTAATTAGTCCACAATCAGATAAGGCAATATATCTATAAAAAAGGAAAAAATTTTTATATGTTTTATTTTTCCTTTTATTAATACACTTGTGCAAACTTAAAGAAAGAGAAAAGCTAATATTTACCACAAAACAAAATTCTTTTTCATTTAATAACAAAACCAGGAACTTTTAAAATAACATCTTATAATAGAATAATTTTTCATTGAATAGTTGTTACAACTGTATAATTATTAACAGTAAAATTATAATATAAGTAAAAATTATTTATGAAATACAAAAAATTTTTATATGAATAAATAAAAATTAGAAGATTATAATGTATTATGAAAAAAAAAATTTTTATAAATAGTAAAAGATTTAAAATAAAATAATGATTTATAAGAATAAGCATTTGCATTTCCAAGCTACACCATGCATTAAATAGGGTTAAATTAATGTAGTGAAAATTTTTAATATAAAATTGTGTAAAATAAAATGATATGTAACAACGTACAAAAAAATTTTGAATTAAAAGGAAAAACTTAATAACTAGGTATGAAAATAGATGCATTTAATTTCAAGATACACAATAAAGAACATGAAAAGTGTAAATAATAAATTTACTAAAAATGTGAAGTCACTAAAGTATTCATAATTTAATTAAAATAATTATATTGAAAATTCATTTCCTTGTTCAAATTATGCCATAAAAACCATATCATGCGAAATATTTTTTCTTTTCTGTATTATTAAATATTCTAATGATGTGTCTCTCCAATGTTAATAAAAAAGAAATTTAAAAAACCATATGTATAATAACAGTTTAAATTCATATTTATAACACTGTTAAGAGTATTTCACTAAAATTTATAATTTTTACTATTATTTTATTAAACAATTATTGATACATTTATTTCAAAAGCATAAGCTTTTATGTGTTTTTATTATAAATAAAAAATACATATATATATAATATTATTTGTCACTAAAAAGTAAAATACAATATTAGAACAATTTATATATGGTAATAATGCAAAAAAATAGTTATTTATATTAATATAGAGAGGTATGGGGAGGATACCATTAATCTCACATATATCCTTTTATAAATATTATTTTATAACATTATTAAAATTATTAGACTACGGTATTTTTTTGAATAAATAATAAAAAATTGGGTTATATATTTTATAATATGTTTTCTGTGATATTGAACTCCTTTGTATTATTTATTATTATTGTTCATTATAAGAATTTTATTTTTATTATTCACAAATATAGTTTCTTTTGTATTGAGAGGATATAATATAATAGTTCATTTTAATATTAATAAATTAGCAGCATATACTTGGCAAAAAATTAGTTTATTTTTTATTAGCAATATTTTCTTTATAAATTATTCATGATTGACATAAATTTAGAAAATAAATGTTAAAAATTTTATTGTCAAATAAACACTGCTTACACGTATATTAAAAATAACTTCCGCTATTGTTTATTACAAAGCATAAGTGTTATTCATTTTGAACATCTATACTGATGTTTTAAATTGGCCATATATTTTTATTTAAAATTTAACACTTTTGTATGCCAAAAAATTAATATATATTTAAAAAACTATTGAACAATTTAATATTTTTTAAAGATACTTTAAAAATTATATTTACTAAAGAAAAAGCATTAATTTGAAAAATACATCGAGTTAAATGGAAAATATTTATAACAACCGAAAACGATACATTTGTTTTTACGAATATATATATGGATATATATTATTGATTAACTTAATTTATACAGCTTTCTGCGAATTAGGTCCTTCAATTATGACAAAATTAGTATTTTTTTAATTTTTATTTTTGAAATATTTATATTTCACTTAATTTAAATAACCAATTTTGCTTTGGATTAATAAATGTAATGTTTTATTTAAAATATATATACATTCGTTTTACTTTAAGGAAATAGAAAGGATAATTAAAACACTAGTGACATTTTATAAATCCTTAAATAACAATGTTGGTTTACAGGAAATTGTATATTTTTGTGATGAACTTAATAAATTATCTTAAAAACACATTAGATTAACTTCTGAGAAGTTAGACAGAAATTACGAACATTATAATGAGAAGAAGGATATTATTATTAATTATATTTTTTGTAATTATTTAAATTATTGATTATATAAACAAAAACATGTTTATTATTCAGTATACACTAAAACGGGTTAAGAGGAAGATTGCTTTGTAAACAAGTTAAAGGAAAAATATGACACTACAAGAACTACATTTGTTATTAATGACAGTAACATTATATGTGATGTATTTACCTATGATTATTCACACGTATTTACGAATATCGGAAAAAATTTATGTAATTTACATAATGTTAAAAAAAAATTAGGAGAAAATAACGAAATAGCTAAGAGCAATGAAACATGCTTAGCTTTTAACAAATATATGAAAGACATTTTGAAAAATATATATTATGAAATATTAAAAAGCAAAGATGGATTTACTTTTAAAAATTATTATTTTTTAATTGAAATTTATATTATCAGATTTCGATTTGTTTACATTATTTACAGAAATAAATAGCCCAACTAAAATTATTTCTGTAGATAATCTAGAGCAAATGTGTATACAAGAAATACTTTCCTCACAACTAGGAGATGAACAAATTACCTTACTGTGTAAAGAGTGTAGTGATATGGGAAAATCATTAATTCGATATAACATTACGCATGTACACATTCTCCTTTCCGTAACTAAGACTATTCTTGGAACACTTCTGATCTTTTACTTTTTATATAGAGTAAAAAAATGTATCCAAAAGTAAAAATATAAATATATTATAATAAATTTGCTGTTTTTATTTTAATGAAATTTTATTATTCAAAAATTAATTTAATTAATGTATAATTATACTTTTTTTATAATATCAACACATAGCCTTTGGATATTATGTAAATTCATTATTAGAAAGGAAAAAAAAATATATTGTAATGAGCTATATGATGAAAATACAGAAAAACGCATAAAAGATATATCTGATACTGAACAGGAAAATTTTAGAAATCAACAATATCATACGTTAGATAAACCCTGAATAGTTTAATAAAGAAAAAGCTTGCAATTGCTATATTAAATAGGTGTATTAATTTTATATAAAAGAAAAAATATGTAGTCAAAGCATATGTTCTATAAATAGATGATTATAAAAAAAAATATGTGAACATAAAAAATTTCACATTTACCCTGAATATCCTAAAAGATAACTAAGATAAAGGGGAAAAAAAAATAGAATAACATAATGCATAGATGGTTTACCAGTAAAAATAATTTTAGATAAAAGGCATAAACAAAATAGACCAAAAAAAAAAAAAAAAAAATGAATTACGATGTGTATAAATGTTTTCGGATCTGAAATATTGCACTTATTATATAATAAAATACGCATATAAAAGTATCATTTACCAGTAGCTCATTTTTAATTGAGATAAAGAAAAATAATGGTGATATGTAAAAAAAAATAAATAATATACATGATAAATTTATACATAGAAGAAAAATGGAATTAAGTTATAATCTTTTAAATGAAATAGAAAATAAAAATTGTTGTATGAATTCCAACATTCATCATATATTAAATATAATAATGTAATTATATTTTGATGTTAATATTAGTTTTTCCCCTTTGTGAATGGATAATTATATTTATGTTTGTTTATATATTTAAATTATATATATTATTTATTATATAAATATTGTATTTCACAGGAACACTTGCAATTTCGTGAAATCTCTCATAAACAAGGATTATAAATGAATCTAATATAATGAATTAAGAGAAACAAGCAGCTCTTTTTTGCTTAATTTATTATGATATTCGAATTATTTAATTTATTCGATTTGTTTTTTTGTTATATTTTTACATTAATCCTCAAATAGTAGTTATAATTAAAGAACATATATAATTTAAATTTTAAACTTAATAATAATTCTTATAAAAGAAATTTTTTTTAGCATAAACAATGCATTATAAATGTAAATTATAATAGTTACATTGAGTAAACATAAAATATTACTATTGTATTATAAATTAATAGTTTCACATTTATGGAAATTATATTATTTCCATTTTTATTGATATTATACATTATGTTGTATTAATGTATACACAGTAAGAATTATTATTCCTTTCATTCAAATTTTATTAATACGCAGGAAAAGGCAATTTGTTTTTATGCTTAATATCAATAAAAAAAAACTGCAAAAATAACTTTAAGGAATATTAAATTAATTTGAGTAGTATATATTTTATAAGACCTTGTTTCTATGTATCATATAGGTCGATCATGAAACGTATATTTATTTAAGATATCATACATTTTTCATCTATAAATTATATTATTATTTTTTATTATATATATATTGTATTAATATGTATAATTTTAAAACTTTCTCGTTAATTGTCGAAAGTGAATGACGGAATAATATTTTTTTTGTTAATCAAGCGCATTGGAATATAATTATAAATATAATAATAATAATTTATTGCTAATAATTTTAACATATAGTATTTACAATGAATCTGCAAAACATTGAAATTAATGAATACTTGAAGCATTCTCTACTGCGTTATATATAATGAATTAACAAATATTTAGATTGATACATATAATAATGTAATATAAATGAATATCAAATAATTATATAAAAAAGTGTATGGAGTATTATGTAATTTTCATTAAGAAAAATAAAATAATGAAAAAAAAATGTTTGCTGCTAAAATCGTATTAAAAATATTTTTTATGTCAACAATAATAACAATTATACTATGAAGTCAATATCTCATGCATATTAGAATTACATAAATTTAACTTATTTTATATTATTAATATATTTCATTAAAATATGAACAGTAATTATAAAAATAATTGACAAAAAAAAAAATGAAAAGCAATAATAATAATTATATATTTCTGTTTTTTACTAATTAAATATATTATATTCTCGATGAATATTTATTTTTATGTAAAAATAATATGATCTTATTGTATTTTTTTCTTAGAAAAGAATAAAACGTTTAGATTTATTTTTCCTTCATTTTAATATATTATAAAGAGAAATTTTTATTATATATATATATATATATATATATACTTTAAAAATAATAATTCATCCTTTGCCTCTATCAATGTATTAAGAAAGTTTAATTTTTTACATCAAAGGATAATAAAAACCTTGTATTAGCATAACTATGTTATAACATAAGTATAATATTTACAAATACATAGCATATGCTTCTGTAAAACATATCTACAATGAACGAAAAAATTATAGTTGTAATAACTTTTTTAAACGATTATTCACTTCATAGAAAGAATTTAATATAATATTAAAGTAAAATAAATGTAATCATAATGAAATACATGGAAATTAAAAGAAAATTTCAATTAACATTCCCTAACCAGACTATTCTAAACGAATCAAAAAATATATTCTAAATATAATCGTCTATTTTAGTACATATATATATATATATATATATATATATATATATATATTTATACATCAGTTAAAATTATTTTTCATTTGTGTTATTAATTATGATAGTATTAGTAGTTTATAAAGAAATATACCCATTTACGTGTTTGACTTTATAAGACTTTTATTTAAAAACTCCGTATGAATAATATTATTCGAAGTAATTCTTGCATATTATTCTATTATTAAATTTTTATTTAATTATACGTAAAGTACTAAATTTGGATTTATACGATAAACAGGGGTTACTTGGAAGAAACAATTAATTCATGTTTTCTATACATTAAAATGTAGAAAAACGGATAGAATATCTTATAATTAATCTAATGCATATAACTTATAAATTAAGTGAGAAGTTATTTTAATGAATTTTTATTATAAAACATTATCTACAATTTCTTTAAAAACGCATTAATCATGTAGTATATGAACTTACAAATATATTCCTTTATGTAAATGTTTATATCTGTTATATACATTTTTTTAAAAATTAGAAAACAATATTTAGAGTTGTAACATTTAAAAAAAGTAAATATGTTATCTGCAACATTTACATTTTAAGTATCAAAATATAGTAATTGCGTTTGATATGATGTAGTATTGTTACTTATACATTAATTTTATTTAATATTAAACAATAATTTATAAATATTAAATATATAAGTAAATAAATACAAATTAGAGTTTGTTGTCATTTAGTTAAAAGAATGAATTCGAATTATCTAGGGTATTATTAGAATTGAATAGTTCGTGGTTAATGAATTATTTTAAAAATTATATATTACAGCGTAATGTATCATTATTGATGTAAGTGCTTACGGTTAATGTTTTCTATGCAATTTTTTTATTCATTTATATGAATGATTTAAAAGATACTAATCGAACTATTATAATTTTTTTGTGTACAATAAGTTAAAGACAGTTTTAATCATGAAATGTTTATTTATATTTTATAATTACTACATATAAATTGTTGATAAATGGATAAAACTTGCTTACACATAACTCACATAAAAATAAGCATAAACTAATAAACTTTGTTGTTTATATTTTATTCCTATATGTTAAAATATGGATGAACTGAAAAGGATTGAAGAGGTACATATTAATTTTTTTGTCATATTTATTTTTTAAATTTATTTACCTGTATAGAATTCTACCACTGTCATTTTTCAATTTTTATGAAGAAATATGAGATTTTATATTTTAATTTTAATTTTTTTACATTTAGTTAGGCAATTTAGTAGGTTTACCTTCACATAATGCTTACACTGAACTAGATAAAATTAATGATAGTTATAAACGTAAATACCTTTGTGAACCAACAAATTATTTAGGCAGTAGGTTCAATGGATATAAAGATATTTGTGAGAGTTTAGCAAAAGGCTTAAAATATATATATGACAAATCATCACAAACAGAGGAAAAAAATAAATTATGTAGATATTTATCATTCTGGATACATGATAAAGTTTTAAATCATGGATATGATAAAATGAAAGGTCCATATCATTGGTATATATGGCATATTATCAGGGCATGGGAATATATTAATTTTAAGTTAGTTAAGTCTGCGGATTATAAATGTAACCACTTATTTCATGATATTAATATGGAAGATACTAAAAAAAGGAAAATATTGTATGATTATTGTGAAAATCATGATGAGATGAGTAAAATACTTTTTCGCCAAAATAAAGAATGTACTAAATACTATGATTATTTGAAGAAATTGATAAAGTTACATGGAGATTTTAATAGTATATGGTCGATAGAGGAAGGACGTCTGCCATCTTATATTGTTCATTGTGAAAACGAGGATCCCAGTGGAATGGTAACGGCACCAAAATGTGTGGAAATAGAAAATTCAAGAGAGACCGATGAACTAAATGATGGACAAGAATATAAAATAGAAGTTTCATTAGGGGATGAAGTTCAATCATCTGGATCCACAGGAAATTCACCCAATGTCTTTTTTATTCTGTTACCATTTTTTGGAATTTTGTTTTCTTTTTTCTTTTCTTATAAAGTAAAAAAAATAAAATGCATAAAAATATATAAATATTACATGTTGCTAGAAATAATTTGTTTTAATTAAATATTCATAATTATAAAATAAATATCTTATGTAACGCTATTCTTCAATTGAATATTAGTATACATCTTTCGGATCAAGGTTACGTTCTTTTTTATTAAGTAATAAATTAATTCGATCTACTATAGATAGGAAAGAAGTCGAAAAATATACAACCCCATCAAATGAACATATTAATGAGAACTTGTATGAAAATTTTCTAAACGTAGGATACACTTCCATATGAAATTATTTATATTAATACGGTTCACAATATCAGTTATATTATTGAATGAATACTGACGTAAAAAAGAACTTGTTTATAGCCAGCATTAATTTTTAAAATTAAATAAATAAAAAATGGAATGAAATATATTCAAAAAATTAAGAAATAATAATCCAAATGATATATATATAATGAAATTTTGTGCATGAAATAATATTAGAGACATAATTTGAACAAGAACTCACTTACATATGATATAGTTTTTGAAATGTGATAAAAATACAATTGTAAGGATAAATAAAGGTATGAATTTAATTTAGCGTCTAATATTTATAATAAATAATAATATAAAATAAAAAATGTAAGCTATAAAATGAAAAAAAAGAAATATATAAAAGGTTAAAATAATAAAAAAATTGTTAAAAAAAAGAAATTAACAACAAAATATGAATTTAGATTAATTTGAATATTCAATAAACTATTATTAGGTATCATAACAGATGGAAAGTATGATAGCATCTAGATGATAATTAATTTATCTAATATATATATGAAAATAAATAAAATCCTGCTTTTAATGAAAATTCCAATTCTCTTAAACTACTTATTTTTATTTTTTACTATAGACAATAATAATACAATTGGATATTTCATTTAAACACATTCACCTTCCAGTATATGCGCAAATATTGGAAAAATTATATTTAAAAAAAAAAAAATGATTAAATGTTTTTTTTAAATTGTTTTAGATTTTTTCTGTTTATTTCATTTTAACTAATTATAAAACATTAAGCTTTATAAGTTATTTAATATACAAATTTATGTTTTTTTTTTTTTTTTTTTATAAAATCTTATAAGAAATATTTTATTTGGTATTATTAAAATACGATTCATAAACTATATATTTATATCTACTATATTTTTTCAAGTATTCAAGCACAGGAATATCATTCTAGATGTATATAAAAATATATAATTTCATTTTCCATTTGCTTTAAATATATTGTTTAAACTTACATTTTAGTATTATTTAAAATATAAATTTTAATCTAATACATAATTAATATACAGGGATTAAAATATGTCTTATAGTGTAAATATTGTTGTATTATTAAAAAGCATATTATTACAGAAGCATAGTATGCATTTAAAATACAAATGTAAATAAATTAAGCAATATATTTATGATTATGCATTTTTTAATATTATATAATAAATAAAAATTAGTAAATTAAATATTTAATATTTTTTTAAAAATTTCTTTACATAATAATTACTTGTGTTTTCAGGTTTTTTGGAAAATTATTTTAATGCATGCGCAATTTTTATGATATAAGATATCTTTTTATATCAAAATAAATTATTAATATAATTAATTATTAATTTAATAAATGTATTACTAAGGTTATATATTCTCTTATAAGAAATATATAAATAACCTGAATAAAAATAAAAATGATATGTAATACAGTTACAGCTATCGAATGCGTTATATGTCAAGTATCTTTATATTTATTAATGACTTGCATAAAAAATAAAGAAAAGAAGAGCTGTTAATTTTAATTGAACACACAAAATTCTGAAGATTGTTCAAAAAAAAAACTATTATTTTATATACGTATAAAAAATAAAATTTTATATATTTATGTTTCATAGAATTCTCAAAATATAAAAAAAGGTATATTTTTAATGTGAATTATATGTATTTATAAAAATAGTAATAAAATTAAATAAATTATTGATATACTATATTGATGTTATAAAAAAACACATACACATAAAATAAAGCTATTAATAAATTGAATCATAACTTAACATATTTCTTTATTATTAAGACTTATATTATTTTAAATAATTTTTAATCTTACATCTTTTATCTGTTTTCCATTTAATATAAAAAAAAAAATTTATATTGGTAATATAATTAGGTATTACTAAAAAAGTATAATTACTTGGGAAAATTTTATGATGTTTTAAATATTGAAATGTTTCTCACAAACTAATAAAATTTTTAATTTGTCATGGGATCTATCGAAAAATACGAATTACCACTTTATAAAAAATATAATATTTCAAATATATCAAAAAAATTTCTATTCTATTAAAAAGATAAATACATTATAACATAATCTATACATATACATTAATAGAAAATATAATATTAATAAAACTAAAAAATGTACTGTATTATTTTCGTTCATTTAGGCAAAACAGAATTATTCGATATAATTTCATATAAGTTTAAAATAAGTAGAAAAAACAAATTAGCATATTTTCCTCTTTTATACTTATATAGACATAAATACATATAATAATGCATATTTATACAATATTTCTAGGAGTTATATTATTTTGAAAATTTTTCTGTACTTAAAATATTTTTATCCTATTAAATTTATTCTATCATTGTTCATTTTCAAAGTAAATTATTGATTAATTTTTTTACATACTAAAATTATTATATTATTAATTGATTTTTTATGTACCTAATTATGGGGGCTTTATTTAAATATTAAGTGTAATATTTTTATTGCTAACATATATATCAATCCATATACATAATTATGTAAAATATTTATTTTAGTTTAAATAATTAATGCTAAAAAAATTCATCAATTTACAAATACATTAGAGAGGCCACCGCTAAGCTTAATCATATTCTTTTTTTTTCTTTGTTATTAGTATAATTATTTTTTTCCTTTTTTATTAACACTGTGAAATGTGTTAAACATAAAGATAGAAAAAATATGATTTAGAGAAATATTTTAAATTCAGCATTAAAATTTTAATATAAGTATCCAATCCTTAGAGTAAACTAATTAAAATGATTTTACTTTTCATTTTTTACTTTGTAAACATGTGTAGGCGCATTTAAAAATAAAAAAGACTTTTATTTTTCATTGTCCACTTGAAAAAATACCAAATAAATATAGAAAGTTTATTTATTATAAATTTATTTTTTCATTGTTTTATATAAATTACTAAAAAAAGAATGCTTTCTGTGCATTGGTAAAGTAGATACATTTATCAAAATTACATGAATTACCTTTTTATTTATATTCATTAAAAATACGATTAATTTGTTTTTATAGTAAAAATTACATTAATAACATTGTTAACAGAACAGTATAAGTTTTAAGAAAATATAATTAGTATTAGGTACTTTATTTGATAAAAAATTAATTTAAGATAATATAATATTTCATTAATTATTTCTACACAAAATTTTAGATAAATACAGGAAAAAATAATTTTTTATATTAATTTATTTATATCTATGACCAACTGAAGGGACACCATTTTAAATATTAATGAATGAAAGGTCTATTATATAAACAAAGAATTATAATATAATGTAGTAAAATTATGATTAATATAAATAAATAATAAAGGAAGTTTGAGTATACATTGCAAGAATATCACTAAGCAGTCTAGATTTATAGAAATAAATATAATTAATACTATTTTTATTTATACTTATGTTTATTAATAAATGTATATAATCTTAATTTATGCATATACAAATGTAAACTTAATGATATTAAAAATTATTCTTGGTTTAAATGGAGAATTGTATATAACAAAAAAATTTCTAGCATTTTTACGTATTTATACTCTTTTCATATTTGAAACTCTAGTTTGTTCTTATATATTTTTTTGAGCTTTTCTAACATGTATAATAATACAGAATATATTTTAACAGTGTTTGTATAATTAGCATATGTAAAAATTACCTTAATGAAAAATTTACTGAATTTTTTTTTTTTAATTTTATCTATACGAATTTTTTAGATAATAATATTTTATTTTTCATATAAAAATTAGAAGAAATGTAACTAAATTTTTTATTGTATGTATATTCCATATTTATGATGAAATAAGCAATTTTAATTTAAAGGACGATAAACGTTGCATATATAAAGATCGTGCACTACTAAATATTTGAAAGAAGCATATTTTTTAAAAATAAAAAATTAAACAAATAAAAACAGAAATACATTTAATAACAAATTAAACAGTGATAATAAAAAATAATACAAAGTAGGACTTTCATAAATGTGTGATATAATATATAAAAGCTTAAAAATCAGTTAAATAAACATTAAAGTGTATTTCTTAGAAATAATACGTTATATAATCTAATAAGGGAGTTGTCATGATTTATTATAATTTTTTATCATGGATAAAATTCCGTATAATATTCCTTTACATACATGAAAATACATTAAATTTATATAGCAACAAAAATACTTACGTTATTATAGCATAAAATAAATAATTTTTATCCATAAATAAAACATATTATTGTTATAATAAACGAGTAATAACATAAACTAAATTTATATAAAATTTTAAAACTATATTTATCCTTTATGTATTAAAAAAGAAAACATCAAATTATTTAAGAGTATATTTTTCCGGCTTATATCAAATAAAAATTGAATGACAGTTTGGAGAGGCTTATATTGTTTCATCCTTGGTTATTCTTATATTTCTATTAATATTTTATATAGGTAAATAAAATACATGATTTATTTTTTTATTTGCCTTTTTTCCTTTTGATTATGATATATAAATATTGGTATATAGAATTACTCTATATTTATGTCTCCCTCTTGGAATAATTGGGTGGATATTTATAACTATTATAATGAATTCATAAAATAACGCGCAAGAAGTATAACGTTTTATAAGAATAAAAATCTATATAAAATACTAAATTTGTTGAATAATCTCTTTATAATTTGATTATATTTTTTTATGGATTTAAAAGTAAATTTATGTATAATTTATGCTCTTTCTATGATACATATTTAAATAAAAATTAGATTTATTTATTACTAACACGTAAGAATTAAATATATTAATTATATGAAATTAACAATCTATATTATGAAAACGAAATTTAATATAAATAATATAATTAAATATATTTATAAAGTATTTCTACATTTAATGAACAAAATAAGCTTGCGTTATAAAACGAAAACAATTTTAGGAGTTTTCTTTTGCTGGAATTGAAAATAATTGAAGTACATAAATATGAATGTTAATTATAAATTATACATGCAGATGGATATTATATTGTTCTATTAAGGTATACATGGTTTAGAAAAAATTTATATATTAAATATTTTCAATATAAAATTTATTTTTATGCAATTATTGGTGTATCCAATATTTTATCATGAAATTGTTTATTTTATTTTTGTTTTAATTAAAACTTTTATTAATATAAAATGAAATTAATTATCGTTTTTGTTAATTTAAAAGAAATTTACGCATTACATCTTAATAGTGTATGTGGAATTCTAATCTAATGTAATTTTTTACGAAAAGCACAAAAAAAGGAAATAAGGTTTATATATTCTTATATATTTAGCACAAAAAAAAAAAAATTATTTATTTAGAATTAACGTACGGAAAGTTATAAATACTCAAAGCATGTCAAATGTACTTTTTATTATTTTTTGAAAAAAAAATTTTTATGAATGTATTAGAATATAATAGTTTTTTGACACAAAGTAAAAATTATTTATAAAAATATTCAAATGTAAATTTTGTTAATTTTTCATATTTCTTTTTAATTATAAGTTTATAGATGAAAAAAAATTACCTCCTCATATATTTTATGAAACATTGAAAAATAAGGAAAATTTAACTGAACTGAAAAACACTGTGTATAAATATTCGTCTGTTCCTGTATCAACTAGAGAATATTTAAAAGAATTTGGAGCACAACTAATAAGAAATTATAGAAGTATTTTTACTGATAATCGTATTCTTAGTCATGAAAAAGGATGTAGATATTTAAATTATTGGGTAGATAATGAAATATGTCATTATGAACGACAGTATCATGTTTCAGGTTTTGAGAATTATATAACGCAGTTTGTTACTGAAGTTTGGAAACAGTTAGGTACAGAGGTAGATAATCCATGCAAACGGGATGAATATCGTTTTGCCATTAATGAAATTAACATAAAGAAAGATTTGGATGATTTCTGTACAATTAGAGACATAATACGCACAAAAACAAAAGATGATTATACATGCAAAGCTGTAAATGGTTGGGTTAAAGAAAAGTATGAAAAATATTTTTCAAGGGAAAACTGTGAGAAATATAACAGAATGAATGTAGGTTATAATAAAGACTTCAGTCCTTTCCATATATCGAATGATTGCACATTTTATGATATTCCTACTACCTTTCGTAGTTTCCATTGCGATAATTATATACCTGAATACAAAATAAAATCTATATCAAATTGTGAAAGAAATACTCTTTCAGGCGAGAAACCCAAATTAGGAAAGTTTCAAGATTCTCTTGATAATAAATTTAATATATCAACAGGAATAGGTACACTTATTGCCAGTTTAACAGTTTTGGGAACATTTTTTATTTTCTTCATGATATACAAAGTAAAAAATAGCATTTAGCACTCCTGTGCAAATATATTTATGATGATGTTAATAATTTTACTTAGTAAACATATTAATACTTAAATATATATATATTATATGTATTATTCCTTTTGCCTCATACAACAGTTTAGTCCGGTTGGTTCATTCTTACGCCATAATATAATGAAAAGGTATAAAATACAGAAAAATATTGATGACGCTACTAAAGAGTTCTTACAAAATGCTTTACATAACGTTTATAAACATTCAGAAGAAGGAACACATTTTATAGGATATAATTCTGTATGAAATATCATATAGTTGTATAATACGCAAAAATAACTTCATTATGATATTAAATATCATAGAATACATGGTTATAAATAATGTGTATATAAGAAGATAAAATAATAAAAAAGAAAGATTACCCATATATACTTTGGAATAAGAATTAATTAGTACTATTCCTTTTAAATTTTATTTGAAGAGATAAATATGTAATCTCATGTTTACTAAAAATATTCATTGCAATAATGAAATATATAATGAAATTATCTTATATAATTTTCACTAATTCAAGAGGATCCTTTTTATTATTTATGAAACAATTATGTTATTTTACATTCTGTTATTTTTTTAGTTTTTGAAAGAAATATATATACTTTGAACTTTTTATTTGTTTATATATATTGTGATTTATTTTGCGAACGTTTTAATTTTTTTTGAATTCCTAATTTTATACTATATAAAACTTTTAAAAATACATTTTTTAATCCCTAGTTAATATTTTTATTTTTATTCCTTATCATTAATTTATTGGTGTACCTTTCGTTTTGTAGTTAAAATATAATAATTTAAGCCACCCCAGTAAATATAATTTTCTAAGGTATTAAATATTACATATTACTCTGGTCTAATACAATAAATATTAAACATTACACAAAAAATTGACTATATATATGCGTATATATATAGTAATATCATTATATAAATAATAACAATTCTATTCTGTTAAAAAATATAATTCTCGTATAATTCAAAAAATAACAAGAACTTTAAAAACCTTATTATTTTCGAAAAAAGGAATATATACTTAACTACTAAATGGCATATACTGTACACTATTCAAAAAATATTTTTTTAATATTCCATGTATTATAACATATGTTCCAAACATTTAAAAAATTAACCGAAATATAATTCAAATTTATTAGAATAGATTAAGAAAGGGTGCAATATGAAAGAGAGTAAGATCACTTATCATAAAAAAATGTAAGCTCAAAATTATGAAAATCTATATATAACGAATTAACTAAAATAAAAATATAAAATTGAGGATTTGTGCTTTTAACTTGAATAAAAATAATATTATAGCGAAAAAATACAATTAATTATTTCACAAAATAAAAAATATATAAAAGTAAATTTCCATTATCGTAAACTTAATATGAATATATAATAATAAAAAAGTTAAATACAATGGAAATAACATTTTTCTAATTATAAAAAAGGTAGATGTATACCATAAGTATGCATAAAGTAAAAGAAATTTAAAAAAATAAAATAATATAAGAAAATTTTTACCAAAAAAAGTGACTAATATAAAATTTTATATTGAAAAAATATTGTAATTGTAATTATTACCGATATGCGAGTATATCAATGAAATTCTTATAAAAATGTGTAGTTGGAATTATGTCATTATCATAAATATATATCCAAAATGAAGAAAAATGAAATACACTAAAATTTATTCAATTAATGAATATATTTTTTCCGTATTAAACATAGTACATAAAAAAAATTCCATATTATATATATGGTTAAGAAAATTTTAATAAGTTAAAAAAACTTATTTCCCCTTTTTCATAGTTCATAATATAAGAATATTTATCCAATATATAGCATTAATTGCGATTCGCGTGCTTTTCCCCTTTAAATATTTTATCAAATTTTTTTTCTTTCTGATAAATGGTGTTAATTTAAATACATATTACTTTTACAATTTGATTTATATATATAATGAATACAACTGTGCATGTTTCTACAAGAAGATGCATTATATACAAAATAGTATAGAATAATTTATTTTATGTGCTTCAATTCTTTTAAAAACCGAAGCTTATACATGTGGTAGATTTTTATTAAATAGTAGGGAGATAAGGGTAGAAGTGAGGAAATATCCACTATTTAGAAATGCAATAATAATTGATTTTATAATTATTTTCTATATTTAAAGAATAAGAAAAATACTTAATATATATATTCTAAATTTAAGAAGCGCTATTTGTATATTATTAATTTTTTTTTAATTCATGTATTCAAATGGAAGTTCATTATATTACACGATTAAATAACTAAAATTTCATTTTATTTATTTGTAAAATTAATTTTTTCAATTTTTAAAAGGTACATTTTGAAAAAAATTTAATTTCTTTATTTTTTCTAAATATATAATTATATTAAAAATTAAAAACATATGTAATTCATAATATGGTTTTTGATATATAAAAGAATAAAATTGTATACTGTGTTATTGACTAAAGATATAAAAATGGGGTATATGGTTTTTAAATTTTAATATTTATAATATTTACAATATTATATATTATTAATTAAAATAATTTTCTGGTAAAATTTTTTTAGCATATGTTTTTTTTTTTTTTGCATACGAAGCATTAAATGTCTTTTTGCACGATACTGAAATTTCTTTTTAATTTAGTATTTATATAAATAATATGAATTTAATTAATATAAACAGGAAATATTTTTAATATATTGTATTCATATTAAGCTAATCATAATTATGAAAGAGCTATATTCTTAATCTTCAAATCATAATTATTGCTCAAGAGAAACTTTTATTTATCAGTTTTCTAGCCAGATGTATATGTTTATGAAAAATCTAATAAATGAAAAAAGGTATTTTAAAATAGATGCATCATAAGAAAATTATTTTTATACTTATATACACGTAAAACTACTTCGTTCTGTAGTCATGCAGCACATTAATAGCATTACATAAGTTTTTTCTTGCGAAATTAGTAAAAGTTCTAACTAATAAAACATATATAAACTTTAAAATTGTGAAAACATTAAAGATAACAATCATTATATTATATGTTATTATAATTCATGTATAAAATAGTTTATTAAAACATATTTTGTATTTTCGTTTAGTACATACTTATAAAAATATAATGGATACTGAAGAAATGCGTAAAATGGTAGTTTCTTTTTGAACTATGCAATTGCTTATAATTTTTTAATTATATTATATATTACTGAATTATTCTGGATACATAATATAAATTGATTCCTTGAAGCAAATGTTTACATATTTTTGTTTTCTATTTTTAGTATCCCTTTTTAGGCGAAATATGGAAAATGTATGATTCATTTAGTAGTTCTGCGAATCATGATGGCAGTAGTGCTTAAATAATTTATGTAAGATTATCATAACAGGTGATAATCCGCATAAGCAGAAAAATATGGAACTTTGCACGAAACTTTTAAGAAATTTGTGGTCAGTATCTAATCACCAAAGTAATTCCTGGACAATTGCTGAGAATTGTAAAAAATTGAATAGTTGGTTATTTTATCAGATGAAGCCACATATGATAACTGAAGTTCTTGAAAAAATTTTCCATGAATTGGAAAGAAAACCTACTGAATTTCCTATTACCAATAAATGTTTTTATTATCCATATAGTAAAAACGTTAATGAACCAGAAAAAATAATAAAATTAGAGCATTTTGTAGATAATATTAGTACTATTAAAAATACTCTGGAAGAGGGTGATCCTTCAAAATATTGTTTATGTAAACGTTATGTTTATGAGTGTATTGATATATATAAAGAATTCAATGAAAAATATTGTAATGGTGCAGGTGACAAAAATATAAAGACTTGTGAAAAAGTTACAACTTTTTTTAATACTTATGAAGGGTTTCTTCCTGGTGAACCAAAAATAAGTAAGGATACTAAAGTGTTAATATTCACAGAAAAAGAATATCTAGGAAAATGCGCCCCAAATGTAGAAGAGAGGGCAGTAATGTCTGTCGCAGGTAATAATTCACGCAATGGAGACAGTACTGTTGTAGGTGGTGTTACTGGAACTCTTGTGGGAACATGCTTCTCTTTGCTAGCTTTGTACAAAGTTATTGCATATTTCATTTATAAGAGTAAATCAAATAACACTTCAATGTTTGTTCTACATTTTCGTATAAAATTGGAATAAGGAAAATATTGTATTATATGTATATAACAATTTCCCTTTTTTCATTAGTTTTCCCCATTTGGACCCATGTTACGTTCTAGATTGCAAAGTTGGAATAGAAAGAACAGCGTTTTAGATAAAGAGAAGGAATTTTCAATTGATGGAACTGGAAATCATAATACATATTCGGATGACATGGAATATCATATACAATACAATTCGCTATGAGGTACATAATTATAATTTTATATTAAATTATATATTGTTTGTCAAAACAGTGTATAGTTACCAATAATTCAATATATGTATTATTTTTTTGTGAAAAATAAACAAATAAAATATTATATAGCCAAAATACAATGTATAAATAATATAAATATAAAAAGAGAAGTGCAAAAAATAATGTAATAAAAAAAAATGTTTAAATACCTATTTAGAACGAGAACTCGAATATTTATTTTATTAACAAGAAATTAAAGGAATATAGAAATTTCATATAATAATATGATATAAATAATTACAAGTAATGATAAAAAATAAAAAATATATCGAAATTCGATCTAATTTATATGCGTATAATTTATATAAATCTTCATACTAAAAGGAATAATAGGGTCAATATATATTCAAGAAAAATCATAAATGATGTATAAACATAAATATAACAAATAAATATGCATATTTTCAACATAGACCACGAATGATAAGTTAGAACATCGTTTGATATTTGCATATATATAGATAAAAGAGCATGTATTTATATCTATTATATTAGAATTCACAATGTCGTAGATTATATATTCTGTATGAATTCATTTCGTGATTAAATTACAAAAAATATAGTAATTTGTAGAAAATTACTTAATGGAATGAAATAATTAGAAATATATCTAGAAAACTGGAATATTTATATATGTACTATTTTATTACTTATAATATTTTTAACAAAAAAAAATAACATATTCATATAATATAATTAGTAAGAACTATTTATTGAATTTATATGAAAATTTTTACAATAGCAATATATAAATGTATTCACATATATGTTTTTTTTTTTATTTATGTAAAAATATATTAGATAATGAAAGGGGGTAAGTTGATATATAATTTTTGTGTATAAATTTTATATTTAATATTTTTTAATGCTTTTCATTCAGAGATATTTTATACTAATTAACATTTAATTAAAGATTAATAAGCATATCAAAATATAATTTGTAAAAAATTATCAAAAAATTATATATAGAAATTAGTAATCACACACAAACACTAACATATAATACGAACTTAATAAACAAATAATATAAGTTAATTGAGTTGTATATTTCATCAATGAATTACAAATAATACATGAAACATCATGGAATAATATTGCTATAATAAGCACATTTAAGAGTATAGAAATATAGTTCGTATGAATAAAATATTATTATTATAAAAATAATAAATTTTATATTTTATCTGAACAATTTAACAAAATGAAAATAATTTATTCCTACCTTTTATCGAACGAGATGTAATAGTTTTTCAGAATATATCGCATAATTATGCTGCTTATTATGTATTTTAATCAATAATTTGCAATTTTATTTTTTCAGTCACTTAATGATATAATAATAAATACAATTAATAAGTTATATTTGAATGTATACCTCAATGTTGCATATGCAAGAATCATATAGTCAAGTGAATAATTTTCAGGACATATATTTATTATCAAAAGAGTCCTCATTATATAACTTTATTAATAAAAGTTATCAGTAAATAAGTAGATTATCATTTAAAAATACGCTTTATTACTTTATATAATTTCTTAATTTATTATTTAATATTTATAAGTCATATTTTAATTTCTTTTTTTTTATAAGTATAATAACAGAAGCATTAGATATTTTATCTTCTTACTTTTGTGCTTGTATACTAAATTTATTTATCCAGTGCTAATTAAGTTAAAAAAATAATAAACAAAATTTGCAATGAAACATATATTTAATATCTAATTTGAATTCATTAATTATATTTTCCTGAAATAATTTTTGTGAAAATCAATATCCATTATAATTACACAATATGTGTTTTTTCTCTTTTAACAAATGAACTCATAAAAGATTATTTATGGGAATTATAACATATTTATATATATGATAATACTAATGATAAAAATATATATATATAAAGGATACATCTAATTAAAATTGTGCACTAATATATATTTAATATATCCAAATGATATAATAGAGATATACAAGGAATATATTATGTAGATAAGAGAAATGACCTTTAAAAAATAGCATAAAAGCATATATAAATTATAAACAATATATTTTTTATTAAATAACATAAAATTAATACAGTATAATTTCTTATTTATTTTTCTTATTTTAACAATAAATTCATTTATGCAGTATTCTATAAAATTTCAATTTTAGCATAATATATTGACATAAAATTAATGAAATTGCAAATTTAATTTAGTGATAAAATATAATGTGTACATATAAAAATAAATTATTTGTATAAAATAGAAAATATATTTCTAATTATAATGAATAAAATCATGTTATTATGTAATTAAAAAAGTAAAAATAGCCATAAAAAAACATGCAAGGTGAAATAGGTATAATAGACATAAAATAAGTGCATATATATGTATGTAATTGAATTAGTAAAAATGCATGCACTAATTAATATTCTATAAACAAAGTATGTACACGTATTAACATTTCATAATTATGTTTTTTTCTTTTTTTTCCTCTATTTATTTTCGCATTTTTTCCCAATAAAATATTTTATGGATATAATGAATTTAGGAATATTATTATAAGAAGAAAATTAAATGGCATTCACAGAATAGTATGCAAATTGTTATATTTAGTTCACAGAAAAAAGGACTTATAATATATATTAATATTATGTACGTTATTATATTTATCCCATACATACTAATATAGCTCTGCTTTTGATGACATCATTTAATTTATATATTCTTAGTATCGATGACAATTACAAAACCATATGAATAGGTATATTGTACTTATTTTTTTTTTTTTTTTATTTATATTATATTTTATATTTGTGAATTTATTTAATAATCTTCTTTGTATTAAATAGATTAAAGCAATACTCTAACTGAAAGCAAAATTTATTTATTCATTTTAATTTTTTTTTAACTATATTTCAAAATTTTTAAAAGGTTTACTTCTAGTTAAAACATATAAAGAATTGGATAACGATGCGGATCAAGGTAGTTATAAGAGTGAATGTATAAATATCTTAAGTTCATATAGGATTTATTTTGAGATTTGTGATCTTTGTGTAAAATTTACTAGAAATTTTAAGAAGTTATCTTAAATATTAAAAAATTCAACTTAAAATCATTAAAAATGTTGTGCATACTTGAACTTGTTGATATTCGATGAAATTAGAATAATAATAATTACCAGGAATATAGTAATATATAAAGAAGATATTATTATTAAACTTAGGATGATCTGGGTAAATATAAATGGTATGGATCCTCTTAAACGTGAATATGAATACTACTCGAGAACTCATTCATTAGAAGAATGGAAATAATTATATGATTTGTATGATTATTTTGAGCATCATGCGTCTATTGAAAGTATTATAAGTGAAGATAACACTAATTTTCAACAATATATTCTGTACGTTACTTATATCAATATAATATATAATGAATATAATGACAAATGTACCATTAAAAAGATTGGTAAATTGCCAGATTTTCTTAATTTTAAAGAATTCTTCAACAAAATTCAAACCTTAAAAAAATTACTGTGTATACAATTTCAAATAGATAGAACATCTTTTGAAATACAAGATAAAACTGGAAAAGCAGAAAATTCTGCTGATCCTGGTTATGGTCATTCAGGAAGTTCTTTACTTAATGATATGACATATTATGGTAATACTAATGAATTAAAATTTGAGCCTCATGAAATTATTATATTATGTCTTACTATATTAGGAATATTTTCCATTACATTACTTATATATAAGGTAATCACTAATCTTTAATATAAAGTAAAAAATTCTAAATCTTTATTAATATTTTTTTTAACAATATAATAAATATATTATGTTATATTATTATTTTGTCCATTAAATTACACCGCTTGGATCGTTGTTATATGAAACAGTTTTAAAGAAGATTAAAATTGGGCGTTATATAGATTATGAAGATGCACAGGAATTTTTATCGGATAATTCTCTTAGCATATATTCAGGGATAACTC
This sequence comes from Plasmodium ovale wallikeri, assembly GCA_900088485.1. Classification (NCBI taxonomy): domain Eukaryota; phylum Apicomplexa; class Aconoidasida; order Haemosporida; family Plasmodiidae; genus Plasmodium; species Plasmodium ovale. Next base: position 376,044 of record FLRD01001914.1, on the reverse strand, counting down.
CTCCTCATATGACATGTCACCCTCAGAGAGATTAATTGTTTAAATATAGCAAATGTTTCTTGTTATTACAAATAAAATTAAATAGGAAACTATTATATTATAATACACAATTTTTATAAGAAATAAGAAGGAAATTCAAATGATTTATTAACCTAGAGATCAAGGAATTGAAATAGCTTAGACAGAATGCGGGTCATTAGAAAACGAAATTAATATGGATATTACACATTAGAAATGTTAGAAAAAAATATTTTAGAAGAAAAAATTAAGTCTATCTTTGTAAAATATGGATCACATAAATATGTTAGAAAATTTAAAAAATTAATGAAAATTATGAAAAGGAATATCAACTAAAATGAATATACAAAGATAATATATTATAAAAAATACAACGGAAACAGTACAAATTCAAAATATTATTATTATATCTATAGAAAAACAATATAGTTTATTATAGCATTAAAATAAAAATAAATGAAATTACAGAATTATAAATCATAATTTTTTCTTGCTATAATTAATATTTCTTAAATATGGGTGATAATATGTACAATTTGTATAATAATAAATTATTTCATATAAAAGGAACGGTGAAAAATATTATTATAATAGAAACTATTTATACATACTATTTGCCGCAGAAAGCTTCAAAATAAACATATTTATATAATATAATTCCTTTAAATATATATATATATTGAAGGAAAATTAAAAACAAAAATACCTGTGATATTTAATGTTTATTCCTTTTTTCATAAAAATGGGTAAATTTTAAATGCATATTAATAATTATATTTAAACAACAAAGTGTTTTGAATGAACGTGAGATGTTTAATTATTAAAAATAATTTATTTAATAAAAATACATATTATTTTATTAAAAATTTAATAAAAGTAAATATATGCAATTTAAATGAAAATTAAGTTATGAATAAAATATTTATACAAAATTTTGCATAAATATATGCACAAAGATTATTATACATTTATATTTTTGAAATGAGGCAGTCATAATATTTAACAATAATAATACCTTTTTGTTATTTAATAATTATTATTTTTTTTTAATTATATTGTGTATAATATTTTGTTTTTTTAAAAATATACCCCATTAGTTACCATAAAGAGAAAACACATTTTTCAGTGATTTATGATGCTTCCATTGTAATTCATGATATACAATAAGTAAAATTGAAATAAATAATATATATATGATTTTATATAACTGTTCATATGTAACCATTTAACAATTTTTTTTTTTTTGTTTCGTCATAATGTAGCATTCGTTCATTAACAGTAACGGTGATGTATAATCATGCATAAATTACTATTTTATTTTTTGCAATCAGTGCATTCATTTTAATGACTTTTTAAGTAGTATAATATATTCAAATATTATGAAAATGATAACAAATGGGAAAAGACACATATTTGTTTTTAAAAATATAACTTTCCTATACTTATTTATGGGTATAACTAATAAATTCTTTCTTTTTTTTTTTTTCATGGGACAATTTCCTCATATGTTTTCGAATAAACAAATTATCATTATTTATATAAGTTCTCTAACACATATTTCAATATATATAGATATATAAATAACTGAATTAATTTCTCTATATTTTGTTTTACATCCCACATTTATATTAATTAGACAATGCAATAAATATGATATCTATTAGGATAAAATAAAGAATATTTAAAACTAGTAATCCATTCTCGTAATTTTCTTTGTTCTTGTATTAACAACTTCTTTTATTTTTTATTTATAAATATTTTATATATAAGATTAAAAATTATTATAAACACACAAAAAGTATAAATGTAAATATTTCCATAATTATCAAAATTCCATATGAATGAATATATAAAGCAAAAGAACGGAAACGGTTGTCATTTCTTACAGTTCATGAGCGAATGGTAAAAAGGAAATAAACAAAATAATTGTTAGTGTATAATTGGTTAAATTGGAAATACTAATGCAAAAGAAGATGTAAACAATTTTAAGGTTAATTTACGAAACATACAAATGAAAAAATATTAAAAAAACTATCTTGTATTTTAATTGTGATAAATATTAAATGAAACACAATACAATATATATAATTCTTTGATAAGATTATATAAAATTGAATTAATTTTTTTACGGAGTGTTGAAAAATGAAATTAATAAGAAAAAAATGGAAGTTAAAATAGATATGAATGGCATACACAAGTTTGAGGTGTTTTTCATTAATTGTGTTCATCACTGTTAATAAATATTGTATAATGTTATATACTGTTGTAAACTATAACAAAGATCACGTATATTGTATTATTAATATAAAGTATATTATAATATTTATATTATCTGTATATAAATATATTTACGACAAAACTAAGTAAATATATATATAAATTTTAATATTCTTTATAAAACTTAAATTAAATATGTGTACCAAAGTTATTTATCACGCTCCAGCTCGCTAAAATCTATTGCCATATATTTTATTGGAGATAAATAAAAAAAATTAATAAATCATTGAATAAATTAACAATAATATATATATTATAATGATAAATTTAACTAATACCATAAGTCAACACGGCTATAGGGTTGTAAAAAAATGTTAATTCATATAATAATTCAGTTTTTCCTTATACATTTCATTATTTTGTGATGTCTTATTGATAAAAAATAAAACATATAATTTTATATTATATAATTCTAATCTTATTTATTATAGAAATTATATAATTTGTTTAATAACTGATGCATATGGAGTAAGGAATATTAAGAGGCTCTAAAGATATAATGGAGAGTAAAATTAATATAGATATTATACTAAAATAATATGTTATATTTTTGTAATTGACTATTTAATAATTGATAAAAATATTAGCATGTTATATTTTTATAATAAAATTATAATATTATAATATTCCTTCATTTTATGAAAGATAATTGTATCTTTTATAATGCACCATAAATTTTAACATGTATAGAGAAAAAATGATAAGAAACCTAATAAAGTATACTGATCTATTAAAATAAAAAATGAATATGTCTATTTTTTTTCGTGAAGTACATATTTTAAGAAAGATGAATATCTTTATATATAGTATTGCGCAAGTTTTTTTATTAATTTACAGCTAAAATTATAAGCTTTGGGATAAATGAAAAATATATGAATAAAAATTATATCTTTACATAATAAAAGCATATTATCCAATTAATTATATGAAGAAAGAACAAATGAATAAATAATGAAGTCAAAATTTTGTTTATAATATTATAATTCATTTCAAAATTTCTCTATTATGTTAATCAATGTTATTATTTAATGAAAATTATAACTGTAAACCTGTATTTTATATTATAAGGAAAATTGAAAATTTTATTATTCTATACAGTATACATTTTAATATTCGAAATTAATTAGATACGTTAGAGAAAAAAAAAAATTTCTTGTTTAATGTTCCATATACATAAATGAATTAGTGATAATTTTTTTTACTGTTATATATTTAAAATACCCTAGAATCATAAAAGACCTTCAGCAATGCTTAGTCAAGTAAGTACCTATGCTAATAAAAACTCTATTTAGTACATATTTGTTGGCATATTTCATATTCTGGAAGCACCAGAACATATTTATTTTATTAAATAAATTATTTATATATTTTTATTACTATTTAATTTTCAGGATCAAGATTCATGTGAATTATACACTGATATAATATTTAATGAGCTAAAAGAGAATGAAGATGTGAAGAGATATGAATCTTCTTGTGAATATATATTATCACATTATGATAAATATCCTAGGATTAAGCAATTATGTTTGAATGTAGCATCATACTTAAATAATATAGGGAAAAAAACATTAGATGATAATATTGAGAAAACATATTGTTCATATGTAAAATACTTGTTATATGATGAGATTATTAAAAATGAGGAAATTACCAATCATTATAAAATTTTGAGTTCTTTTAATATTCCATGGAATACTGTTATTTCCCAAGGAAATTTTTCTGAAATGGACAATTGCCGGCCAGAATTTCCTAATATTCATATAGATTATTACGAAAAATGGAAAAAGTTGTTTGATTATTGCATAAATTATGATCCTATAAAAGAACAGCTTTCATCTAAGAATTCTTGTGCTAAATCTTACTGCCAATATATTAATGAAAATAAAGATTTATATACAGAATTTACGGAATTATGTAAAAATCGCGATGATAAAAATTGTCCTTCTTTTTTTCAGGAATGCAAACAAAATATACCAAACAATATTTTGGTTTTACCTGCATGTGAAGTATATAATAAATCACTTCAACCCCAACAAGATAGAGTTGAAGAAGTTACGGGACAAGCACCAGCTGTTACTCTTCACATACAACATGAAGATCACTCTGCTTCATCTGATCACATGCAAACATCCCCTTCGTTACATTCTAATACTGCCATGTTAACGATTTTTCCTACTTTATCTGTTTTAGCCACATCTTTACTTATGTATAAAGTAAATATGTATTTAGATTTAGTTTTTGTATATCATAACATACCCTCTACCATTTATTTTGTTATAAACGTGTAGTTACTAAATAAGCATATAATCACACATTTATAACTTTCTTATTAGCTTACTCCATTTGGTTCTTGGTTACGTCCTCACTTACAAAGAATGACAAAAATAAACAACATTTCAGATATAGAAGGCACACAATTATCATACACAAGTGAATATAATGATATTAACTCAAATGAAGGATCATATAATATAGCATATTATTCTGGAGAAAATTTATAATTTACATTATATAAAATGTAGAGAAACAATTCGTGCAATTAGAATTTAATAATTAAAAACAATTGAATTATATAAAATAATAAAAAAAAAAAAGAAATTTAATTTTCACTAAAGAAAAACGCAGCTTTAGAATGTATAATATGCTATCGAAATTGCAATAATGATATGTCCGTTGTATTAATAAATAACAATTTTGTAACTTACTTTACATGATATTGAGATAAAGTATAACACATAAATTTAGGAAAACATTTATATAAAAATAAAAATTTTATAAATTTTATATGCAATTTTATTGTTCTTTTATAAGCAATTAAACATAAAAATAGAAACTCGCTGAAGCATGATATAAAATATATTCAAATTTATACTGGAAAATATATTATATGATTTTCTTTTACATAGAATATATTGCTACATAAATAAATACTAGTGAAAAAAAATATGTAATGTATTTGTGTATTTCATTTTTATTTCGTTATAGGAATTATTAAAATTACCTTTCATAGTGTTATGTGTATTTTAAGGGTACGTCAGAGTAATATTATTATTAATACATACTAGCCATTATAGTTTACCTACAAACTATATAATATTAATTATATTGTTTTTTATGAAAATAAAAACATGTATTTTTATTTAAAAATACAATATTATCAAATTACATTTTATAATGGAAATGATAAAAATTGTGTTTCTATGAATATGTAGTTAATATTATATAGATATTTTGGCATATTTTTCGTATTATTTGTTATATTATGTTTACAGTTAATTAATTGTACAATTATGATTATTATTATTTATATTAAAATAAAAGAAATTTTTTTAAAAGTTATTTTGGCAATTTTACTATATTATAACAAAATGAGAAAAATATTCTCGTAGTAGTTAATGAACTGTGCTAATCATGAATGTATACATTCATGTTATTATAAACTAATTGTAAGGAAGCAACAATGTAATTAAAAGTTATTAATCATGCTTTAGTTTTCTCTTTCATGCAATATATTTATTGTTTTTTACATTATATTTTAATATTACTATATTTTATTATTTATTTTAATTTAATATAACAAATCTTTGTTTTTTAATGTTTTCATCTTACTATATTTTATTTCTTTATTTTTATGAATTTATGTAATATGGAAATTAGACATTACATCTGATATAAATGAATAAATACTTCTATTCTATATTTTAATAATTTTACAATTATTGTAACTAGTGCTTTGTATAAATCTATACAGTAATTGTTTTTACTTATTGTATTATATTAGTGTAATATATTAATGGACTATTTATATTGTATTAAAAAATTAACTTTAAGATATTGACAATATTAATACTTGATTTAACAATTATATGTGAGTTTTCATTTATTATAATTGTTTTGATATTAAATTTAATGCATTGATTAAGACATGCTCATTCAAGATAATATATAATATATTTATAATGTATATAATAAAAAATATCTCCTTGCACAATTATTTCTTATAAATGAATATATAAATTTTAATTGTTATTAAAATGTTTGTAAACACATATTTAATAATTTTGTAAATTCCATTAAAATTTATATATGTTTATTTTACATTATGGTTGAAGTAATAAATATAAATAATAAAAAAAGAATAGTGCATATATTAAATTTAGAACAGTGCATCTAAGCAGAAAATATTTTAACTTCCATCAAACATTCATTTTGTAAAATATAACATCTAGTTAAGGTATAAAATACATATTAATGGAATATTTAAAAATAATATTTTTTAAAAATTAGGGATAACATCATTTTTATTATTATATTTCAACATGCATTAAATATATATGGAAAATTTTTATTTTTTGATAATTCAACAGTTTATAAGACACAATTAAAACGAAGGTATTTTTATTTTATATCAAAAAAAAATAAGATATAAAGATAACAATTTTTAAAAAAATATTAATTTAAAATATATAAATTATATAAAGTATCATTACTTCTATAATTTAAATTCATCAATCACAAATGGTTTTATGCAGTATATCTTTCATTTTATCTTTAAAATTAAAGTGCTTTATTTTATTTTAATAGTATTTTATTTATAACAAAATTTTTTTATAAATTATTACACATAATATAAGTGAAGACATACCAAAAATTTATTACGCATGCATATTAATAAATTTTTTAAAACACCTAAAACTATATGTATTCTTATCCATTTAAGGAAATGCTATTAAAAAGAAACTTCAAGGCATAAGAAAAGTTGTAATTTGACAAAATATTATTGCATTAAGCAGAATGAATTAATAAATTCTTTATTTGATATTATATTAGTGTACGAAAAACGAATATAACATACAAATAGAATCATATATTTGAGAAAATTATTCCATTATCATTAAGAAAAATTTAATAAGAAAAAAAATAAAAAGAAATGGATAATTAATTTAAAGGAAAAAGCACTATATGATTGATAAAAACAAATAAACTAAGAAGTCTATGGTTATTAAGCCTTAGAATTGGAGATAATTCGTATATTTGGTATCTGTGGTAATATTAATAGTAAATGGTGAGTATCAGTATAAGGAATACATAATGCAAAAAAAGAAAAAAATAATCCTGATGTATAATAGAGTCATAATATTTTTAATAATTACGTTATAATAAGGATATATTTTATTAAATAATTTATATATGTATTTTTAAATTAAATACAGTTTTGGATGATGTTTATCGTACAATACCAGTACATGTGATATGTTTCATCAATTTTTTATAAAGTAGAACGGAAGGAGACATTAATAATTTTACATTATGATCACAATATATAGAAATGCACAACTTATAAAGAATTTAGTAAAAACAGATAAGTAAAAATTAATTAAATTTATACGGCAAAATATCATTAATGTATATATTTATATACGAAGTGATACACATCTTTCATTATATATATTTAATAATACAGAATATGATCAAAAATGAACTAATATTACAATTATTTTTTAACATATCTTTATATTTTTCAATATATATGAGTAAAGTATAAATAATTATCTTTTTTAATATAAAAATTTTTCTGTAATATATCTAGGAAAAATTATATATTACCAAAATTTCATTAAGCTTATATTATTGCATTGTTATAGATAGTTTTACAAAATTATAGACAGAATGCCTTTTTGTTTTGACCTCATAAATAACCTAAAGTACAATTTTATATATGGATATTCATGAATTTTACAATGAAATTATAAAATATTTACTTTTATAAGATTTCTATTTGAAGATATAGAATTTATGTTCATTATATTGGTATTCTTTCTAGTAGATATCAATAGATTCAACTTGATTTTATGTACTTATATTATGTATTAAAAAAAATTCTTACAAATTGTAAATATATTTTATACATTTATATTTGTATCGTTATTTAAGAATGAGCCTTTTAATTCGCTGCTGCCGTTTTTTCCCTTAAATTTATTCTCTTTTCCTTTAATTTCAAGTTATTTAGGGGGAGTAAAATATTATATTCATATTATTAAACCATTTATCTTGTGTGAATTAGAAAAAATCTTATATGAATTTTAAATTACTACGGTTTATTTATAATACACTTCCAGGCATAAAAATATGTTCATTACACATTTTAATTATTATTTTTTCTCATATTTGTAATATGAATACCTCTTATTTACATCTTTATATAACTTAATAAGGAATGGATATTTGTTATTTTATTAAAAGTCTTACGGATTCAACATTTATTATGAGCAAAATTATCACTTAATTTAATGAAACACTAAAAGTTATACTTTATATTATATTATGAACATAATACTTAAAAAATATAATTAGCTTAAAATTCAGTACAATTAACAAATATTATATAAACTTATAAATGTTTAAAATGTAAAAATAGACAGGAACAAATCCTATTATTAATAATAGAAAGAATTCCAAAACCAAAACATGTAGTTCATATAAATTTTCAATTAATTTTATAAAGTGCAATAACAAAAAAAATACACACCTTGAAATTATTAGAAGTATTAATACAATAAAGCGTCTAATGACTTCGTTAATTATATAAGGAAAAAGTAATATATTGTGTATAATTTTAAATAAAATTATGAAAAGAAAGAATACCATAATCTTAGATATATAAGTGAAAGGAAGTTTTGAATGACAAAAAGAATTAATATACATTTAAAATACTATATGTAAGTTATTTTAATTTTTGCAATTACTAATAAAATGCATTAAATATTTATATTAAATTATTACTTAACGATTTTGTAGGTCACGGAATGAATTAAAATATAAATATTTCTTAGAAAAGCGTTTTCTCTTTAAAATATACATAGGCAGTGTATTTAAAAATATTATTCAGGTGTAACATTCTTATATGTTTATTCACTATATGCTGTTGTTCATAAGATTGTATGTAGAACAATGAATACTTGGTTTTTATTCAATTTTAAATATTTCTATTAGGAATCAATCATATAAATCAGACGAAGTACTGAATGATACTTATGAATTATTAAAATTTTTTGCTAAAATTAAAAAAATTATATAATAAATGAGCATATAATAATTAAAATAAATTTATAGAATATAATTCATGTTAAACATTTAAGTAATATATCCTCAGAACAAATGTTAATTGTTGTCTTTTATTATTATTTTAGTGGGAGCATATATTATAAGAAGAAATATATTAATCACCTATTGGATAAAAAATCATATAACATATAGTATTGTGCATAATTAACATAAGTTAAATTACATATGCATGATATTGTATATATATTTTAACGTAAACTAAATATTAAAAAATATTAAATTATTTTGTTGTGGCTTTTTTTTGTAATGCGAAATAATAAGTTTATTAATCATATAATAATTAAAATTACATATATATACGGGTCAACATATAATGTCGATGAATTAAATGATTACTATTTTTAAATGCAATTCATAAATTTCACTTCCATAAATTTCCATATTTTAATAACACGATTCTTTTTATTTTTTTCTTAATGTATACATATAAATTCTTTCAATTAAAAAAAATATATATATTCAAAAATAACAAATATTCGTATAATTATTTTTTTACTTTATTTGCATATAAGCACGCCGCGAAGGAAATTGTTTTTATTTAGTATAAAATTGATACTATATTTTGTCATATCTATTTTTCAATATTATTATAATTTTTTGTATACCACTCTCGTGAAAACAGTTTCCATATATATATAAAATTAATTTGGTATTTTCTTTTTCATGTGTGAATTATTGAAAATGAATATTTTAACAAAACTAAGATTACCGAATTACTTATTAATAAAAAGATCATTTTATTTATTTTATCGAGATACGTTTAAATGTGTTTCTTTCTAGATTAATGATATTTAAAAATATGTATTAATACTAAGCTTACATTATTTATATACGAAAAATAAACCACTTTGTAATCTGAAATTTAGAAGTAAAATTAATACATAAATACTGCATATAATATAAATTTAACATGATATATTTTTTATATAGAATTATATTACATTACTGCGGTTGTTACTTCTTTTTAATTATATCATTTCCATGGAGTAGCAATTCTATTGTTAGTTGTGCAGATACAGTAAAAATAAAGATGTTCGATCCCTCGAAGTGTGTTTCTATTAATTTCTCAATTATATTAAATCATGAAAACATCAGATAATATGTCAATTGACACCTTTTTATATAAATGGTGAATAGGAAAACCCTATATATTTTAATAACTCTCTTTTATGATATATTATAAAACCTCACAATATGACTAAAGTACTTTGAGATTTAATGCATTATAAATTATTTTTAATATGTGATACAATCGAATATTATATAATATATTATATAATTAGTTAAAAACAGATTAATATCTATGCTTTTTTTTTTCTAATTTTTTATTTGAATTTTCAGATAACTGAAGAAAATTTAGCGCCACAAAAATTTTATAGTCATCTGAATTTAGATCAAGATGAATCGATATTGAAAACTTTAAAGTCACAAGCACCTATAACAATATTTCTTGATGATGTAAAAGTAAAAAAACTTTTGTCTAAAATTGTTAGAAATATTAGACTTATAGATTCTCATTATTCTGATAGCCGAGAGAAACGTTGTAAAGTTTTAAATTATTGGGTTGATGGTCAAATAAATGAGTATGAGAAAAATCCTGGAAAAGAATCTATGACGTCATTAAAACAGTATATTGATTCTGTATTTAATGATATTTTTTTAAAAGAATCAAAAAGAAAAAATGTTTGTACTAGGCAAGAAAATGTTTATGGAACTACACAAAAGGAATTAAAAAAAGAATTGGACGAATTCTGTGAAAATAGAGAATCCCTTAAGTGTAATATATGGAAAGGTGATGATGAATGCGCAGAATATAATAATTATATTAGGCAAAAGAAACAAATTTTTACTGAAAAAAAAACTAGCTGTCAAAGTAATGATTGTCATATAAATGACAATTGCACGTTAATAAATTTAGACTTAACATTTCGAGAAATAAATTGTAGTGGACTATACGATCAGAAAGAATTACAAAAAATGGAATATACTACATCAAAGTATACATCTCTTGAAATTGGTTTTTTTATTATTGTGTCACTTTTGTTATTTTTTTGTATTTACTTGTTTTTATCTAAGGTAATAAAAAACTTATTATTCAAATGTACTAGTATTTTTACTATAATTTTATTAATTTGTATTTATAAAATATTCATTTCTATAAATGATATATCCCTTATTAATGTTTACTCTTCATTTACTTAATAGTTCACGAACATTGGATCAATGATACGTAATCGATTGAGAAAGAAGAATATAATAAATAAAAATATGGAAACAGAGGACTATGAAGAATCACTAGGATTTTCTTCAAATTCAATGCCTATAAATTCGAATGATAGATCATATTATATTGAATATAATTCTTTGTTATATTAATTGTGGTATACGTGAATGCGAGAGAGTTGTTTTAGAACAAGAAATTTTAGTTAATATCAAATCTCAATAATTATTCAAATATATTAAGACGAGAAAAATAAATAAAAAAAAAGCGTAAAACACATAAATTAACATAATATATATGTGTAACACGTATTAATTTTTGTATAGTTAATACAGAAACATAAATTTCTCTATTGATTATACTATAAAAAATGCTCAACTAAAACAAAGCCATTGTTTACATATCTTATAAAAAGCATATATTTTTAAATTAATAATATGTATAATAAATAATATATTTATTTCAAAGAAGTATGAAGATTAATGGCTTTATTATATGTAAACTTAACACATTCTAAAAAACTGTAAGTTCATGTAAAAGCGGAAATTGTAATAATTTTTTAATGAATTCCTAATAAAACAACGGTATAAAAATAATTTAGAAAAATGGTGAAAAAGACACAATTATGACGAAGTTAACAGTAAAAGAAAATCTTACATATATTGGATGCAGTAAAATATATACAGAAAAATAAATTATACTATTAAAAATAAGTCCTTAACAATATAGTACTTGTAAGTGATTTATATGAAAATAAAATGGTTAATTATTAATTTTATTATGAAATATTATGAGGAAAAAAATTATCAAATAAGAATACAAAATTTAAAGTATAAAAAAAATGCTTCACTAAATAACAGTTGGAAAAAAATATATTTTATTTATAAAGAATTAATAATTTGCTTATACTAACTACAGTAATTTCTGTATTACAATAATTGTAAAAAAATGTATTTTATGAAATACTCGCTTTGTAAAAAATATTAAACTAACCGTAAGATATAAAATAATTTATAAATAATACAAAACTTATACAATTTAATATATATATTTAACATATATAAATTAAATATTCTGAAATACTTAATAATTTCAATATAGAATTCATATAGATAGCAAACATAATGGGAAGTTGATTTAGAAAAATATTTTACCTATATGATTATATATATTATTAATCTATGCATTATTTCGTGCATATATAATAAATACACGTATTCACAAGAATGAATATATTGATATAATAATATCCAGTTATAACAAAAATTAATAATAACATTTAAAAAATTATATGTAGCACTCAGAACAGAGTAATACTAATGATTCTGGATTAAGGCTATTTACAAACAAAAAGTATAATTATATTCTATTATTTAAAATTATTTTAAGAGGTAATTATTAAATATAATTTAAAAAAAAATTAAACTAGATAGTTTCCATATATGTAAAAGAATCATAATATGATAATAAATAAAAGAAATATCAACACCCTTAAATGAGTATATTAAAAAAAAAAAAAAAATTTGGAGAGATGATCAGAATATACATTGTATTTCTGGAAACTGCTGACACTAATATATATCATAATATCAGATATATTAAAAAAATAATAGGAACGGAATAATTACATCGATATAATTCAAATAATTTTTAGAAATTATGTAAACAAAAAATATTAAAAGGAAAGAAATATATATATACACTAATTTTTATTTTTTATTATAATGCACTAACATTAAATAAAATATTTGGAACTTGTTTTTGAATGGCATTTCCATTTTTGTTTAATTTAGGTCACTTCCTATATGACATTGATAATTTTTAGTTCAAAAGGAAAATTCATAAATGCCAATTTTATTGTAAATAAAATCGTTTACTATTATAATAATAACATAATTCATCACATAATAGTCAACAAAAAAGTACATTTTAAAACATATTAATGAACTAATGAAAAAAAAAATAATAATAAAACCACATATTCGATAATTTTTTTCATGAAATATGTCTCAAAAAATTATGGTGTTCTTTAATTTTACAAATAATATAAATATATAGACGTGCACTTCATAATCTCGAAAGGTTATTACATTATTTTACTGCAAAAAATTTATATAATATATAGATAAATATGTAATAGAGTATTTATAAGAAGGAATAATAAATGTATATTACGATGACTTCTGTTATAACAATTAAAGCACCTTTTCTAAAATTATGCATAATTAATAAAAAAGAAAGCTAAAAAATTGTAAATAAGGTATTACAAAAACTAAAAATTATTATATAAATGTGTCAATAATATGATTTATTAAGTTCGATAAAGGTATGTACATGAGCTTTTCCAAAATATGTTCAAATCTTTAATAATTTGATATTATAAAACTAAAATAAAGAAAAACATTGGTAATGGAAATACAAAAATAAATCAAAAAACTGTAGGTTTTAGTAAGAATAGTATCTATGATATTAATAATTAATCTGTTATTAATATATCATTAGTTATTTTTATTAATATTATCAGTTGTAAAGCATTATATATTTATAAAATTACATATATACATAAATAAGTTTTAAAATATATTAAATGTATAATATAAGATAACAAAGGGAAAATAATGATATATATAATGTATTTAATACTTATGTATAATCATAAATATATTTATTTTTTAGGCATATATATTTTCCTAATATAAAGAAACTAAGATAATAATATAGCAAAATAAAAATTTTAATTATAAAAATGATACATTACGTATTTTTTGTATAAATATACATATTTCTACGTTAAAAAGGAATAAAAAATAAAATGAATTTAAAAATTAGAAGTGTTCTGTAGTATTAAATAAAAAAGTAAACAATATATGACATGAATATTGTCAGTTTAGGCGTGCAAATTAAGGTGGAAAGCATGTTTATATATAATACTTACAATTATATATTTTACTATACTGAAATAAGATATTTAAAGAAAATATAGAAATAATTAATTATATGTTTATATATTTCTTGAATAAAATGTAATTATGTACTATATTTTTAATTAAATAATAGAGAGATAAGGGAATTAACGACAAAATGTACACTACTGCAAAAAAACATATTACTTATTTTATAATTATATATAATTTTTTTCTTAAATGTATGTTAAAATTTTAAGATGCATTATCTGTATTACATAGAATTTCTCTTTATTATAATTTTCATTTGGATATTTATTATATTACTTATATAAGGTCATTTCAGTAATTTTTTTTTCTACTTATGTTCTTAATTTTTGCATTACTGGAAATTATTTTTTACAAAATTATGTGTATATTCTATTATTTTTATTTAATATGTAGATTATTATTTAATAATAAAAATACTATATATTACACAAAGTGATTTGTGATATATAAAAGAATAAAATTTTATGCTATACTATTGAATAGATTGATGAAGTGTAAAGGATAACATTTTAGTGTTTTCGTATTCATAATATTTAAAAAACTAAATAATAATAACTAAAATAATTTTGTAGCAATGTATTTTTTTATTTTAATTAAGTACTTTTTATTTACACATTATTCAATGTATTTCTAAAATATTTTTCCTTTATATATATGTTTAGTAGTTATATAAATGAAATGGATTTAATGTATAGAAAAAATATTTTTGTTATAATAATACCAAATTAATTTATTAATAGTTATAGAAAAAATACATTTTTATTGTTAAGACTATAACTATTAATTAGGAGAAAATGTTTTTTATATATTAACTCTAATAATGCATGCGCTTATAAAAAATACATTAAAAGAAAAAAAATATTTAAATAAATGTATCATTAGAAAATGATTATCATTTCTATGTTTATATAAAATTAATTGTTCTATATTTATATAAACTATTAGTAACATTAATATGTTTTTTTTTTTCCAAAGAAAATTGAAAAACATTTTTACTAATAAATATTTACATAAACGCTAAAAATAAAAAAATAAAAAGATATCCTATTTTATATTATATATCATCACAATTTATATACAAAATTGCATGATAAGAAATATTTTATATTTGCAATTAGTAAATAATTATAAAAATAGAATGGAAACTGTAGACATGCGTAAAAATGTAGATTCAATTTTAACGCTATAATTCGTTAGAATAAATTAATTATTTACCCACTTCTATATATTTCTCGAGACAATAAAAAATTGATTCTTTTAAATAAATGTTTATATCTTTTTATATTGCAATTTTAGTATCTCTTTTTGGACAAAATTTTGGGATGTTTATGATACATTTAGTAGTTCTGCAAATCTTGATGGCATTAGTTCTTGTAATCAATTATGCGACACCATCATAACTGATTGTAGTTTAGATAAGAAGAAGAATACAGAGTTTTTCAGAAAACTTCCAAGAAATTTGTGGTTCTTAACTTTTCAAGAGATTAATTATACTATATTTGCTGAGAGGTGTAAAAAATGAATTAGCTGGTTATTTTATGAAATGAAGTTGCACATGATCGCTGAAAAAGTTATTGAGAATATTTTTAAAAAATTGGAAACTGAATCTAGCGTATATTCTATTTCTAATAAATGTGAATATTATTCTTATAATAAAAGTATTAAGGAACCAAAAAAAAATAATAAAATTAGAAAATTTTGTAGAATATATTTATACTATGAGAAATATACTTATAAATAGAGGCCCTTTAAATTATTGATCATGTCGATATTATGTTCAAGAAGGTATTGATATATATATATACATAAATGAATGGAACTTATTTTTTTACCCAAAATGTCGAAAATAAAAACACGTGATAAATTGGGAGAATTTCATAATGCATATATTATATATTTCTCTAATGAATCGAAAATAAGTAACAACATATCATCTTTTATTTTTCCCGAAAAGGGGTACCTATCCTAATGTACACCAGAAGAAATAGTTAAATCGGTAATTTCTGGTATAGATGATATCCCCATTGTATGTGGAGTTACTGGAACACTGGCAGGAACCGGTATCTCTCTATATGCTTTGTATAGGGTTAATATATATTTAATTTACAAAAGAAAATAAAATGACAAATCAAAATTTACATTCTTTTTACATACTAAATTACGATAATAAAAGTTCTATACTTCTATATATGTATAATTATTTCCCTTTTTGTATTAGTTTTCCCCCGCTGAACCCATTTTACGTTCTCGATTACAAAGTTGGAATAGAAAAAACAACAGTTTATATGAAGAGCAGGAATAGTTATTTGATGGAACGGTAAATAATAATGCATACTCGGATGATATGGAATATCATATACAGTACCATTCGCTATGAGGTATATAATAAGAATATAATATTGAACTATAAATTGTTTGTTAAAGCAATGTATGATAGTCACCACAACAATACGTTTATTATTTTATTGCGAAAAAATAATACCTAATATATTATATAGCAAAAATATAATGTATAAAATGATGTAAATACAAAAGTGAAATGAAAAAATTAAAGGAATTCCAAAAAAAAATTTTAAATATTATTTATAACTAGAACTTGAATACATTATTAACAAGAAATTAAAGGAAAAAAGAAATCTCACATTCTTATATAATATATATAATTGGAA
Organism: Plasmodium ovale wallikeri; assembly: GCA_900088485.1. NCBI lineage: Eukaryota > Apicomplexa > Aconoidasida > Haemosporida > Plasmodiidae > Plasmodium > Plasmodium ovale. The sequence continues at coordinate 358,777 of FLRD01001914.1, read as the reverse complement.
ATAATGATAAAAAATAAAAATAGGGATACTTGATTTTATTCATATAAATATAATTTATATCAATCTTTAAATACGATACAAAATTTAGTCAAAATATATTCTAAATAATTCATAAATAATGTATACATATGAATATAATAAATTAATATGCATATTTTAAATATTGAACACAAATGTGAAGTTAAAACATACTTTGTTATTAAATATATATATAAAAAGACGATTATATTTATATCCATTATTCTATGGCCCATAATGGTGCATATTATACATCCTGTATTAACTGATTTAAGCATGAAATTACAAAATATATAGTAATATATTTAAAGTAACTTATTCGAATGAGATTATAAGAAATACACGTAGAAAAATAGGGTATATATATAAAATATACACAATTTTATTACTTATGTAATTTTTTGACAAAAAAAATTACATTTTCATATAAAATAATTAATAACGTCTATTTAAAAAATTTGCATGAAAATGTTTATAATAGCAATATGTAAACTTACGTATAGATATATTTTTTATACATCTTAAAATATATAAAATAACTAAAGGGAACAAGTTTTTATATAATTTGGGTATATAAATTCTATGTATAATATTTGCTAATGTTTTAGATTTAGAGGGATTTTACTTTAATTAATATTTTATTATCGAATAATAAGAATAACAAATTGTAATTTGTAAAGATATTAATGTCTTGTATAATTAGTATATTGTTTAATTTTCAATCAATATGCTAATTATACAGAAATGTTTAAAAAGAATATATACCATATCTTACATAATTCAATTTCCACATATTTGCAATGTCAAAAACGCTACCGTTAACTATACTGAAAATCCCATAAATTATATCATTAATAGAAAATATTAATAAAATATATAAAATATGCGTATATAAATATATTTATAGTAATACTAAGTAAAATAATATATATATTTTTATGTGCTTCATGTATTTATAACAAATGTGTACATCGTATTTATTTATTGTTCTCATGGGTCACTAAAATATATAATCATCTATTTTATTAGAGTTAAAAAGAAAAATAAGAAAGTCTTTGAATAAATGTTTAGAAATATATATTTCTTAATAATAAATTTAATTAATAACATAAATATATGAATATAACGATGCAAAAAATGTTAATCAATACAATAATTCTAAATTTTTTTTAACCTTTCTATAATTTTAAGTTTTTCGAAAAAAAAATAAAACAAGTAATTATACGTTATATATATGCACTCTTATTCATTATAGAACTTTTATAAATTGTTATTTAATAACTGATATCAATGATGTAAATATTTTTAAGAGACTGTAAAGGTATAATGGAGAGATTATGAAATAATTATATAAAAAGGATAGTAATATTTATATATATGTTATATTAACATAATATATTCGATTTTCATATTATAATTATTTAATAATTAGTAGGAACACACTCATGTGATATTATTATTGTAATATTATAATATTTCATAACTTAAAAAAAATAATTATATTTATTATAATGTTTTATAAATTCTTAAAAGTAAACAAAAAAAAATGATATAACGTATAATAAAGAATAATGATCAATTAAAATAAAAAATGTAGATGTCTATATTTTACATAAAATATGTATTTTAAAAAGAAAAATTTCTTTACATACAGTAACGAATAAATTTCTTTATTAGTTTATGATTAAAACCATAAACGTATGTATATATGGAAAATAAGAAAATAAAAATTATACATTATTGTTATAAAGGAATATTATCCAATTAATTATATGCATTAGGAATAAACTAATAAATATATAAGTCAAAATTTTATTTTATAAGTTTATTACTCATTTTAAAATTACTTTTTATTTTATTAATCTATGTTTTCATTTTATTAAAATTAAAATTGCAAACATAAAATTTATATATCTGCACTCTTACAATTTATGTAATAAAGAATAATTCAAAGTACTTCTTTCTAATATATGCTTTTTTTAAAATAAAAAAATAAAATAAAAACATTGCATAACACGCAAAATTTTGGTGATTAAGCTTCCATGTATATAAAAGAATTAATGAATTTTTTATTGCGTTTATTAGTTAAAATAACCTAGAATATTAAAAAAACCTTTAGCAATGCCAAAACCAGTAATTATTTATTCTTATAAGAATACTATTTAGTACATATTATTTGTATTTTGAATATTTTGGAAGAACTAAATAGGAGTTATTTTATGAAGTAAAATATTTACATATTATTATTACTACTTCGTTTTTAGGATGACTTTTCTTGTGAATTATATACAGACAGAATACATAAAGAGTTAGAAAGTAATGCGAATTTAGATAGCTCTAAAGAGTTTTGTCAATATGTAACATCTATTAGCAATAGTTATCCAGGAATTGAGAAAGTGTGTTGGGAAGTAGCATCTCATTTAAATCATATAGGGAAAAATATATTAGATGATAATAACGCGAAAACATATTGTTCATATTTGAAGTACTTGTTATACGATAAGATTATTAAAAATTACGACGTATCTAAATATTCTTTAATTATAAGTTATTTTGAAATTCCATGGAATAGAATTATTTCCAGATATGGTTTTTATAATAAGGAGATTTGTCGACCGGTATTTCATAATATGGCTAATGAATATTACCATAAATGGAAAGAAATGTTTGATTATTGCACAAATTATACTTATATACGAAGCAAACTTTCAGCTAAGGATACTTGTGCTAAATCTTACTGTCAATATATTGATAGACATAAAAATTTATATACAGAATTAATGACAATATGTACTATTGAGGATGATAATAATTGTACTCCTTTCTTTACAGATTGTCAGAAAAATAACCCAAGTGAAATTTTAGATTTGCCAGAATGTGAAGAATATAAAAGATCACGTGATGACCAACTCAATACAGCTGATGGAGTTAGTAAACAAGAATTATCTACTGGAGAATCTGATTCACAGGAAGCATCCCTTGATTTATCTACTTCCATGAGCACATCATCTCCATCATATTCTAATTCTGCCATGTTAACGATTTTTCCTACCTTATCTGTTTTAGCCACATCTTTACTTATGTATAAAGTAACTATATATTTCGATTTAGTTATTGTATATCATAAAATACCTTCGACCATTTATTTTGTTATAAACGTGTAGTTAATAAATAAGCATATAATCACACATTTATAATTTTCCTACTAGCTTACTCCATTTGGCTCTTGGTTACGTCCTCACTTACAAAGAATGACAAAATCAAGTAATAGTTCAAATAAAGAAAGCAGACAATCACCATATGCAACAGAATATAATTCAAATGATGCATCATATAATATAGCATATTATTCTGGAGAAAATTTATAGTTTACGTTACATAATATATAGGAAAACAGCGTTTGTAATTAGTATATAATAAATGAAAATCGTTAAATTATATATAATAATAAAAAAAAAAAAATTTTAAATAGTACTTAAGGAAAAGGCATCTTTAGAATGTATCATATGCTATGAAAATTGCAATAATGGTATGTCCGTTGTATTAATTCGTAACAATAACACATTATATTGGAAATTTTAGGCAAAGTGTAATACATAAATTTAGGAAAATATTTATATACAAATAAAAATTCTATAACATTTATCTTCAGTTAAAATTTTTTTTTATAATTAATCAAAAGTATAAATAGAAAAGAATTAAAGTATGATATAAAATATATTAAAAAATATTCACTAGAATAAAGTTTATGATATTCAGTTACATAAAATATATTGATATATAGATATTTACTAGTGAAAAATTATACGTAAAATAAAAACATAACATGAAATGTAAGTAGAATTAACTAGAATACTCTTAATAGTATGTGTAGTACGAGTGTAGATAGTAATATATATTAATTACAAAATATTTTCTATTTAAAATACATGGATATCAGTAGGAAATAAAATAAATAACAGAACACGAATGAATATTTATTAATTAATATTAGAAATTACAGCAATGATTATATACAAGAAGGAATTTATAATATATTTACATATATATTGTTGATTTTATTTAAGTTTGTAATATTTGAATCTTATAAGGAAATATGTTTCAAAAAAATTCCTATATGTCATTAGTGTAGAATGTAAATATGTTGAGATATCTTATGTTCGGAAACGATTACACGAAAAAAATAGTCATAAAGAAAAAAAGACCGAACAAAAATATAAAAAGAAAGAATATGTTATACTGGAAAAATATTGTTTACAAGACTAATTAGTTAATAGAAATATAATTTGTCAAAGACTGCAATTATAATGAAAATTTTATTTTATTATTTTTTCCTTAATTTATTTTTTTTTAATTACATTATATATCCCATTTTATGCTTTATGTAGTTTATAAAGTAATATAAGCACATTTATAATACTAGAGTTACATTTAATATTAATATATATTAATTATTTCTCTCAATTATAATCCATTAAAATATGTCGAACATTGCTTTCTAATTATATCCTTATGCTTATTATACATCATGATTAATTCGTTTTCCCTTTGTTTATACGATACACTAAAATATGCACAACAAAAATAAATAAAAGAATAAGCATAAAATAAATACAAATTTTGTAATTACATTACTCTGAGGAATATTATTTATAATACATGGATATCAAATATATAAATTTAATATAATACTAATATACAAGACATGGAATAAATTTTAATACAATATGGTAAGTTAATATTACCCAAGAAAAAAATTAGTATAAAATAAGTAATCGAATTTTTTTTATTTTAATTATTTTTCTTGGTAATCATTAATATAATATATTTTATCATTCAAAATTATATATATTACTAGAATTAGTATATTTTACTTTTATATATAATGTAGTATGAATATAAAATTAATGTATTATTTATGGATTATTTCATCAAATATATAAATTAGTAGTCATACCATGTCAACACTATTTATAATATAATACACTTATTATTAATATATTTATTCAATAAAAAATGCGTAATGTATTCTAAAATCATAAGGATTTACTTTATATTAATATATAAATGTTTTTATAATATATTTTTAATTGACTGAAAGCAAGACAAGCTTATTAATGTTTGACGCAATATTAAAAAAGTATAAAAAGAATATATTAATAGAAAATTAAATATTATTATCTTATAATAAATAATTTAATCAAAATGCAATGTTGAATATTTAATCAGTGTATTTTATTACCACGTTTTATTGGAAGAATAACAAATAGAAATAAATAATAAAAAATAAGTTGCGCTCTCATAAATATAAAATAATTATTTAAGAAAATAAAATACGAAACATATCATGTTGTATATTTTAAGAAAAATTAAATATAAAAAAAAATTATAAATAAATAGTTACACAAAGGAAAGTTAAAAATAAAGTATGGAATTTTTCATAATTATAAAATTTAGTATAACATATAAAATTCATACATATATATTAGCAATACTATCATTTATATTACACTATATTATATCATTATGATTAAAGAGAAATAATAAAAATAACACTTGCAGTGCTTGCAATGAAGTTACATGAACAAAAAGAAATTTAATTAGGAAGAAAAATATTTATTTCATGTAAAAGTAAATTTAATTAAACTATTATTTTATATCATCATGAATTTATTTTTTAAGATGTAACGTTTTCTTTTTTGTAAATAAATTAATTTTTCTATATTTAAATAATTACTATTTTATCCAAGAAAATACGAAAAAAAAAAAAAATGAGGAATCAAATTTTATTACATGGAATTTTAAGAAAAAGGAAAATATGTAAAATAATAATAAATACCATAATCAAATCAATTAGAATATATGATATATATGAATTTACAATCTTCATTATAATTAATGTTATTTCAATTTTTCTTTATAATATTAGTTATTATCCGTGTATTTGGTATATCTTAATGATAAATATATCATATAAATCATAGAATTTACATAGAAATATTTAACACATATTTAGGTAATAGTATATTATTTATCCCTATTCTCTCTAGTTAAAATAATAGATAACATTATATATTAATTAATAAATCGTAATATCAATTGATCCAATTACGACGAAATCACTGAAAATTATATTCCAATTGTGATATTTTTTCTTAACTTATAACAGTTATTCTAAGATTATATATAATATTTATTTTTTTCTTAAATATATATACGGCAAGTTTAATAATTACATAATACTGGAGTATTATTTTATTCATGTGAATACGCTACAAATATTTATTCACTAGTAGTATTAGTTAAAATGTTAAATAGAAAGGAATAATATTTAAAAAGAAAAAAAATTATGAAATAAAAATATAGTCAAAATTTCAGATACAATATTAAATAGATAAAATAAATAACCTTAATTATTTATTGACTAGATTACGTTAAACATATTATTTAAAATATTATTTTTATTATAAGAATTAAAATATATTTATAAATTTTTAAGTAATATGAAATAGTATACCGTAAATATATAAATCGCAATATGAACAATATATTTTAATGCATATGATAACAGATGATCAAGGAGAAAAATACATTTTCTTGTCAGGAGAAAAGAAAAAAATATTTTTTATATGTAATAATTTATTATAAAATATAAAAGAATGTTACATCTATGAAAACATGCCTCTATATTAATTTAAGCAGATACTGAACAGAATTTATGCCTTTAATTAAAATTAATGTAAAATAATAGATTAAACACACAAATTATTTATGTAGCATATATATGCTTTATATGAGAATTTTTAAATATAAACTATTACTTCAACTTATATATTGTTTTTTGGTTTCAATGAAATATATAATTACTTTGCAGTAAAAAATAAGTACCGTCTTATATAACTATAATGGTTTTAAATAACGATCTTTATTATATTTATTTCAATATGTATATATATATTAAAGCAATGATATTCCAAAAAAAATTAATAAACCCTTTTCTTTAGTGTTTTCTTATATTAATATTACAATTATAATAATTATATTAAATAATGCATTCAGGAAATGTTTTTATTTATAAAATCTAGGAAAAATGGAAAAAGTATAAATATTTTAAGCAATTATGTCATTTTTACCTTAGTTACGATACATTTATATCTTATTCTAATAGATAAATAGTTGTTTATAAATTTAATATCTTATTTTTTTTGTCATTTTCATATTTTTCCATAAATTATCAGAATACTGATGAAAGAAAATTACCTCCATATATATTTTATGAAATGTTGAATGATAAGAAAAAATTAAGTGAATGGCAGCGTAAGCTGAATGATCATGTTCCTTCTTATAATTTAAAATATGAAAACTAAAGTTTTTGTTGCTCAACTCTTGAAAAATTATTATTATGTCCTAAAAAATTACGATGAGCTTGTTCTTGAAAAACGTTGAAGGTACTTGAACTATTGGATAGATTTAGAAACAGAGCATTATAAATCTCTCGATAAGTTTGCACAAGATAGTGAAAGTGTATGGACATCCCTAGAAAGAGAAATACCTAATACCTGTCAGAGAAATGGGCTTTTTTATAGTAATCAAGAAATTAAAATAAGGAAACTGCTATATGATTTATGCTAAAATATAAATATATTCTTTTCTAAGACCGGAAGTGAATATTCTTGTGAAAAGTATATGATTGGATTAATAATAAATATAAATATTTTTGCTCATGTAAAATGTAATATTTATAAAAATATTAGCAGTCCTTATAGAATAGAACAAAACCCTTTCCGTAAATCTGATAATTGTTTCTTTTTTGGCATTCATAAAAAGTTTAATTATATTTCCTGTGATAAATGTAGACCTTCATTTAGAATAGAATAAATAAACGAATGTTCAAACATAAAAACACTAGATATAGAAAATCCAAGATGTGAGAGTCTTAATGAGCTTAGTAATTCAGATATTTCAACGGGGAGTGTTGCGTTTTTAGATGTTTCAACATTTTTAGCAATTCTTTTTATTTCCTTTTTCTTATATAAAATAAAATATAACCTTAAACACATATATGTATATTTCTTTAATATAATTTGAATTAACTTTATGTTTTTATACATATAAATTTCAAGAAATTAGTAAAACATATATTTGTACGAGATTTTCTTTAATACTTATTAGTTTAGTCCATTGAAATATACGATAAATGATTATTTGGCAAAAATAAAATACAAAAATGTATGGATGAGGTTGTAAATATGTTATTAAAAAGATCTTTTTCAATTACTAAAGAAGAAAATGGACAAAATTATGTTTCATACCATACATTATGAAATATATTACATGTTTAAAATAGTTAATATCAAGACATCTAGAATGTTGTGTTTTACTAATTGTTAATAAATGGATAAGCTTATAAATTTAATAGGAAACAAGAAAAAAAAAAAAGACCAAAAATATATATATGTATATATTTTTTAATATAGTTAATATAGTAAATTATTTATTCCTATAATTTTTTAAAATTATTATATGGAATAAAATTATTAAGAGTATAATTATTTACAGAACTTCTATATACAAAGGATTAATCAGAATAAATGAATCTGTAATTTAATTTATAAATAATTAATAAAAAATATATAATAATTAAATAACATTGTCATTTTTTTGTTTGATATTTTAAAATATTTTAAGGATATGAAAATTTTTTTTTAAAGTAATTTTTTACTTATACTTATTGTTTATATTTTTAAACGGTGTATATATATTTATTTTCTTTGTTTTTTGATAATATTTTTTTTTTAAAAAGATTCTTTTCAACTTATCTCATTTGTTAAACAATTTATTGCATATTTTTACATATCTATCTCATGGAACATATACACAAAATATTCCTTATTTTTTGTTTCTTTCATATTATTGTTCTTTAAATTATGTCCTTTGATAACTATTATTACAAAACATGCTTAATATTTATATCGTAAATACATATAATATATATTGAATGTTATCTGAATTTTATACTTTTACAAACACGAACCCTACATTTGAAAAACAAACATATCGCAGAAACTATTTATGGTTTTCATTTCTTTAAATAAGTAATATATTTTTAAGGATGTCAATTAGTATTATAAATATAAGATATATTTTTCTTAATAGTCTTTTTATTAACTGTATTAAAGCATATTTTCACAATATAATTAAAAATATTCCATTATTTTATTATATAATAACCGTAATAAATTTAATTAACTAGTTAAATTATGCACGCCTCCTACTTATTTTTAGAAATATGTACATATGTAATTTGTTAGAACATAATGTTAATATGAGTCTAATTATAATAATTATTGTAAGAATTTATGCACCAATTATAATTTAAACATATATATTCGTTATTTTAACAAGGATATTTATGAAAATATTCCCATATTTATAAATATAAACAATATAAATAAACAAAAACATCACTAATATAATATATTTTATTAAACAGAAATATAATAATTTAATATTTACATATGTTTAATAAAGCTAAAAATGAAAAAATTCTTAATTTTAATAATGTATCAAAATTTTGAATGTGAATTTTCAAAAAAAAAAATATTTCTTTTTTATTTATTATGTAGAGAGCTTACTGAATTATGTATATGCAATGGCATTTATTAATTTAATCTAATATTGTTTTGAACGTAAGTTGAATATTTTAAACCAAAAAAAAAAAAAAACATTTTCCAGTAAAACAATAAATATTATAATAAAATAATAAACACCTCACTTTGCATATGCATAACAAAAAAGATCAATTTAAATATAAAATAAACTACAACTCTAGTATAATAAATAGTAATTAAATAATATATTAATAAAGAAATTTATAAAATATTTTTTTTTTTAAATGCTAATATGTGTGTATACAAGTCAATAATGTATCATTCTATAATACATTTTAGTAAAAAACAAAAAACACAAAAAATTATTGCTGTTAACCATATATAAATCAATTTTACCATAACATAATAAATGAAATCAAATTTTTTTATAACACATAAAAATATTTTGACTTCTATAAAAAATATATAAATTTCCATTAATAGTTAAATTATAATGAACTTTAGAAGCATAAAATAATAATAATTGTAAGACATAAAGTTTTAAAAACATTTTTCATAACATAAAATATATAGTAAAGGAAAAATATCAATAATAAGAAATATATGTGAAAATAATTTTTTGAAATAATATATATAACTCATACATAGATATATATATATATATACTTTTTATATAAATTTCCCATATCTGTAATGATATATTTATACATAACTATGTTATTTTTAAAAATTATTAATAAATATAATGTTGATATGTTAGTAAAAGATTTATAAATGTACAAAAACTAAAAAATAATAAAGTATAACCTATTAATAATAAAATTTAATTAAATTTATATAAATTGCATATACAGTTATACATCATATATATTATAATTTTGGAGAGGATGCAAAGAAAGTGATATATGTTCTAGGTCGTACTTTGTTTAGGTTTTTCAGGCTTTGTCATTCTAATACTATTATTGAAAAAAAAATAGCAAAGCATAATGAAAATTCTAGAAAAAACATATATATAGAAGATTTTTAACGAGTGTACTATATATGCATTGTAACGCTTTTATACAACATATAATCGTTATTATAATTTACTTATGTTTCATGTTATATTGAAGTTACGTAAATCTGTGTCCATATATTTTATCATATTTATTATATATGTAATAAAAATATTTAATAAATATATATATAATAATATAACAGTCCAAATGTGTTATAAAAAATATATAGAAATAACATTATAAATAGGGAGATAGGATAATATAAAGTTAACCTGATACGTGAATATCTTTGAAATATGCTTATGAATTATAAATAGTAGTACATATATATACTTGTTTTTTAAGTAATGAAAAGAAAAATTTTCCCCTATTTTAATCATAAATTTCTTGAAAATATTATATATTATTTCTTTGTAGTATTCTTTTATTCTATATCACAAATTTTTAGATATTTTTTTGCAATGTGTAGTAGTAAATATTATAAAGAATATAATAAAACTTATGAAAAAAATACATTTCTAATATAATTAAAGATAATTTTCTTTTTCTGTTAACAGTGCTTATTGCAATAAATAATTTATATATGGTATAAAAATGGAATTTAATGCAATGTGCGTTGGAAGCCAAAGGTTGGATTATATATATTTTCGATACAAGCAAAATTACTATTATATGTTTCTTTAAGGAAATATGTGTGTATATACATTTAATTTTCTTGTAGCTGTACTTCATCAATATAATTATATTCTTCTTTTATAATTGAATAATCCAATCTTTCTTTATGTTTTTTTAATAACTTGTAGAATGAATTTTATTATGAAGTAAAATTACTATTATAGTTTTTAACTGAGAAACATTTTAATTGATGTTCTGATATAAATATATTCTTACAGATTTAAATTTTATAAATCATAAATATATAAATTTCAAAAATTCTAGTATATTTTATGAGTTCTCAGAATAAAACATATAAATTTAACTACATTATTATTAGCTTAGTACGCTTACAATAATTATAAAATATCTTTCTAAAATGGCTGAAATGGTATTTTTATATTTTATGTTAAAACAATTATTATTTAATTTGAATGAATCATCTTCGTTTACATTTAAGAATTGAATAAATGCATATTGTTTAAATGAATGTTACTATAAATATAATTTTTTAATTTATTATTTTCAGGAAGTAAGTAAAATAATTAAAGGTATAGAAAAATTTATTGTTGAAATGGAAAATAGAACTGATATAGATGACTCACAAAAGTTATATACATTTGAAAACAAAAGTATGGTTGATAGTTACTTAAATTCTACTCTAATAGAGCTACGTCAAAGTTATAAAGTATTTGAATCTAATTCAGATTTTGTAAGTCATAACATGTATTGTAGTTATTTAAATTATTGGTTAAATAAAAAAAAAAAAAAATATCTGCAGTTAACTGGAAACCCAACTGAAGGTAATTTTCGAAATAAAGTTGAAGAATATTACACGAATACAAAAGATATTGTTAATGGGAATGATGGTAAATGTGAAATTGAATTCAATGAATATTCTAATCAAGAATTAACAATAGTTAATGCATTAAAAAATTTATGTTATATTTTTAAAAAAATTAAGGCGGAAAAAAAAAATAAACATAATATAAATGAATGTTTTGCATTATACAAATATTATTACAGCACTATGAATCGTATATTAGAAAATATTTTAATGCTTAACGATAATACAAAGATTAAAATTAGTAAATTAATAAAGGATATTTCCTGTGAAGAAATTCAGCTATCTGATCTTTCTAAAGATATTCAGTGCGAATATGAAAATAATTCGCAATATTTATTAATAGAAAATTGTGAAAATGGATCTTGTAGCTTAGAATTTACAAAATACGATGATAATTGTAACTGTACTTACAATGATATATTTCTTTCTATTTTTGTTACAATTTTAGGGACACTTTTTCTTAGTTTCGTTTTATATAGAGTATAAAATGTTTTTCATTTGAAAAATTATATATATTCTAATCCATTTTCAACCCCAGTTTTTTCTATAATTTAGTTATTACAAAATTAATATATATTACCAATTCCTTTTATTTTTTTTTATTTTAGTTCACTCCTTTTGGATTTTGGATAAATAGACAAATCGAAAGAAAGAAAAAACTTCTTAACAATTTAGGAGAAGACGATATGAAAGAAATTTTGGATGATACACCTGAAGGAATTCATGAAAATTCCCAAGACTTCCCATATCATATGTCGTATTATTCTCTGAAAAATTAATAAATACATTATTATAATACAATCAGTTTAATTAAAATAGTGTATATTTATGAGGATGATGTGTATTTTGCATTTATTACTCTAAGAAAACTAAACAAAATATATTTTGTTAACAAATAATTAGTATTATACCAAAAATTATTATAAATATTTTTATAGGCAGTAATAGTAGTAGTGTTTTATGTATAATAAATAAAATAGGAATTATTAATATAAAAGAATTTCACAATTAATATTCTATAGAAAAATGGGAAATATATTTATTAATAAATCTTTTATATAATATATTTTATGACCATCATGATAGTTTAATATCTAGTTAAATAACTGAGTGTATTAATTAATAAACATAAATAAATTATAAAATTGGATTTATATATTAGAAGAATAAATTTCCCTTATAGAAAATTACAGGTAATAAAAATGTAAACACATAATAAAAATAGTGAAGACAAAGAAAGACACGAAAAATAATATCTATAAAATTTTAATGTAGTGAATATTATTCGTTTAAATTTAGTTAATGCATAAATAAGCTATTGTAGCTATGTCAGATGTAGTGTACAACTTATAAATTAGAAAAAGTGATTTCGATATCGAGGCATTGATTTCATTTTTAAATATATATTTTTTTAAACATTTATTAGGTCAATAAAATAAAAAGTAAATAAACTAAATGGATTTTTGGAATAAATGAACTTTGAATAAATATAACTCTGATTGCATGCATGCGCTTTTTAATTTAAAGAAAAAAAGAGATATTTATTTTTACTAATATGTATTTTTACACCCGCTTTTTTGCATATTAAATATAGTAATGAAGTTGTAATGTTTTATTATATATTTTTATCTTTTACTCAGAAGTATATTAATATTTGCAACTTTGAGTTTTTCAATAAGTAGTGTCATTAGTTTTTGCATGCACTATTATATGATTTCATAGGTTAATATAAGGTGTTGCCTTATTTTTACGCATAATAATAATATCATTTGAATACTGTACGTTAATTATGTCTTTTTTTAGCGGGAACATGGAATACATAATTGCTTGAAATGTTAACAAATAATTATTATACATATTAGAGTAATGTTAATAAAATATTATACAATAATTCCTATTTTATTATTAGGTTATGTAATATCTATTTCTATAAAAGTATTAAAGGAAACACCTTTTTCCAGGCATTTTAAAATTTAATGTGTAAAATTAAAAATAATTTAAAAATAACTAGTAATTTTATTAAAACTAATGGGAAACATTAATTTTAAGGTAATTTTAATTTAAAGAACAATTGTTATTTCATCCATTAGTTACGTAAAATACACATTTTTAGTTTAACAAAATAAAATTTATTTTACAAATTTGGAAAATAATATAAAAAAGTAAGAATGAAATATGAACTACTATACTTTCTAATCTTTAAATTACACAAAAATGTACCTTTAAAAAAAATTATATATATGTGTTTAAAAAATTAATATAATGATACGTATTTTGAATTAATTGTTAACGAGTTTCTTGCCATCAAGCATGAAAAAAAAATATATATATATATTCCTTATAGTATTAATAATTAACATGGTGACTCGTTAAATACATTTATAAATATTAATAATATTACCTTCATATATTTTATAAAAGGATAAGGAATAAATGAACTACAAAAAGTGTAACCATATATTATAAATTTAAATAATGTGTTGTATTATAAATTAGTGAACAAAAACATTTATGAACATAATGAATTGGATATATTATAAAATAGTCGCTTATGGACAATCATAAAAATGAAAAATACAAATAGATTCCAATATATATATTGGAGAATAATATTTTAATGAATAATTAATGATAACAATGATTGCAGAAAATAGTGTAACTAGATTAATGAAACTATTGAATTACCGTGGATTTTTATAGAATTTGATCTTCCAGTTTACGTGCTGTTCAATAATATATAAAATTGTGTGAAATATGATATAATCATTTATTGCTAAAATCTAAAGCAAGCAAGAATGTAAAGCCCCCATCAATACACAAGGAATTATAGCCATATGTCCATCACTAGAAGAATTACATAAAGCCATTATATTACCAGATACAATATCAAATTTTTATATTAGATTTTAAATAATTTTTTTGATATTTGAATTTTTTAAAGAACAAATATATATAAAACATATAAGTATATTTGTGAGACCAAACTTTATTATAGTTTATTATTATTAAATATAACTATTGAATATATATAAGTGCTTTTTACTTATAGATTAGCTTTTCTCTAGTTAGATATTTGTGTTGTATTTATTCATTAAGGAAAAACCTAATTCAATGTATAAAAGACATAAAAAATATATACCAATTATAGGAAAACTATTCTGTTTATTTACATGAAAATAAACAAAAAAAAACCATATATCATACTTTCCTAATGAATGTGCATAATCAACGAACAATTCAGAACATAAGATTTATTAGTGTAACTAATGTTAAAAGGTTCCAAATGATTTTTATTAATATCTTTAAAAAAGAAAAAATGACGAAAAAAATTCATTTGAAAAAAAAAAGAATGTACTAAATATGTATAAAATTATTACATTAAAGAAAAATTCTTTCATAACACATTTTTTAATAAATACTTATTAAACTTAAAGCATATACTGCTTTTTCGATTGTGGCCTGATTATTCATTTGAAGAATGAAGGTGAGAAAAATAAAAGAATATATGTAAAAAGATGTAATTGAGAATCTTTTACAAAATTCGTCAGAAACAATAGTATCTAATTTTTTTAACTGTTCACTATATATAACACACCAAAAGATGCAAATTGTTTTTTAATACAAATTTCGAAAACTACTTTTTTTACACTAGGAATTATATAAAAGTACATGTGTGTGAGATTAGACATAATTTATTTGATAAAGTTGAAAAAATATAATTACTTTAAAATTGTGAAACAAGTTCTGTTAAATTAATGCATAATATTATATTAAGTAGGAGCAGGAAAATATATATATATAACAGTACAAAAGTATGTTTAAAATGTATGTATTATAATAAGTCTTAATAAAAATAATGCATATATTAAAAAGAAATATTATTAATTTATATGGAATATATTCAAAAGTATTAAAAAAAAAAAAAATTTAATAAGAATATATATAGATATTGAAATAAAAAATAAACAATATAAGCTTAGATGTAAATAATAATAAAGCAATTTTTCGAATATATACGTTTGTAAGCAAATTTCTTTTTGGAAATATTGCACCTATTATATAAAAACATAGCAAAAATAAAGAGTTATCATCAGTTTTTTCTAAATTGTAATGAAAAAAATGTGTGTAATATTTTGTAAAAATAGTATAAATGCAATAAATTTTTTTTAAATAAAATAAATATTAAATTAAAAAAAAGTATTAAAAATAAAATGAAAACTATGAACTGTTCTATAATTACCAAATAAAATTATATATTAAATAAAATACTGTAATTGCATTATCTTATATTTTTCCACACTTAAATGTTTTTCATTTTACACATTTTATATATATTTAAAACTTATAAATGTGATATAAGAAAAAATTGTTTCTTTAAAATAATATTGAAATTTGAAAAAAAACATTAATAATGGTGAACTATAAATGTATAAAACAGAGTTATTCTGGACATAAACGCAATACACTATAATTTATAGTATTGTAATACTTAAACTATTTAATTAATTCATTATATCCTTTATTGAATATTTAAATTATGGACATATACGTTGATATGAATAATAAGAAAATATAATGCTTATATCAAATTTATAAAAGCACACATAAGCAAAGAAATTTGCTGACTCTCAAAAAACATACAAATTGTAAAATATAACATGGATTTAAGGCTTAAATTATTTATGAATAATAAAAACATAATAATTTTTAAAGAAAGAAGATATATTATTTTTTGTTTTTCTATATTTAAAGATGTATAAAAATATATATTGAAAAATTGTTTTATTCAGCACTAAACAATTTTTAATACTCAAATGGAACTTATATATTTTGATATTTGATACACGCAAAAAAAAATTACTAGCATAATGTTTTCTAAAAATATATTAATTTAACACAAATAATATATATTTTATAAAATATAGTGAATAATATCATATAAATTAATTAATCGTTAATGTTTTTATTTAATACATCTTACATATTGTTCTTAAAGTTAAAATTCTTTGTTTTATTAAAATTTGTTATTTACATATAATATTTTTATTAAATTTCAATCATTATCTAATTTTAATGAATAGATGCTACAAATTTACTGTGCACATATTTTGAAAAATAATTAAAAAAAAGAAAGATATACGTATTAATTTCTATTTTAGAAAAGCTCATAAAAAAAAGCTTTACGGAATAAGAAAATGTGGAATATAACAGAACATATAATTTGGTGAAGTACAGACTATTAATATCAATTGAAATGATATATTTAACATTATCAAATAAATTATACATAATATCTAAAATTTACATAAAAATGTACCGAATAAATTATAATATTAGCCTTAATAAATAATGAATTTAAACAAAGCAATGAATCCGCACAAATTAATTTGAGATAAAAATATTATAACAAAAAAAAAAAAATTAGTAGAATACCAAGTTAATGTACGGCATATGTTAAAAATAGGATGAATTCACATATTACATATCATTCATAGAATTTATGAAAATTTGTAGTCACTAAGAGAAATATTGAAAGTAAAAATAGAAATGCAATTAAAAGAATTTCCTTTTTTTAGCTTTTTACATTTAAAAAACTACATTATTGTTGAACACTTTATTTTTTAAAAGTAGAACAAAATCATATATTTTTCTTTAAATTGGAAAATAAAATTTTATTAAGTAGTTTCCTTTCTTATTCGGTGCATAAATAAAAGAGAAATATATTCGTTATGTGTATTAATAAATGTATTTGAATTTAATTACTCTATTAAGTATGTTGCAATTTTATATTTTATTTGTTATAAAAGTTAATAAAAATTATATATTCATAATTATATTGTATTCCATGTATAATATATAAAATTGCTTAGATTATTACGTTGCAATAATATTAATACAGAAAACGTAAAAATTAATATAATTTGATTAATATCTTTAAATAAAACTTTTTTGTCTTATTGAATTATTATAAAATAGATACTGTAGGAATATAATGAAAACGAATTATATGAAATTAAATGATAACACAAAATTTATATTTCATAATAATATTATTTTAAGTTTAAGAAAAAATTGAACTAGATATAATTGCCTATTTTAGTATATACAGATAAATTTCATAATATTTTTTATCATTTATATATTCAATTATCTGTGCACTATTTTAGAGAGATAGAACAGATCTCCGCGCACTACCAATATAGGATCCTACATTTTAGAACTTTCTGAAAATATTGTTATTCCAAATAATTTTTTGTATTTTTTACTTTTAAGGATGTTTATTCATTTGCATTAAGACAAATCAATATTTATTAATATGATAAAATTTTTTTTTTACGAAATATCAAATACTTATATTTATTTATAGTTTAGGCTGTAAAAAAATGGATAAAGTATCTTCGCAATTATAAGAAAATATAAATACTTCAAAACAATACAAATAAAGATATAATTAATTCAAGTATTATAAATTTTACTTATATTTTTGTCTTTAAAAAATTATTAGTCGTAAATCTTATGAAAATTTTACTGATGTTTTTTTTTCGTATATGTTGAGTCAATGTAATATTATTTTATTTAAAAATTAAAAAATATTATGTTTTATGGCTCATAAATAAAGCTAAAAATAATATTTTTGTACTATATAATTTTAATCATCTATATATTAT
This sequence comes from Plasmodium ovale wallikeri, assembly GCA_900088485.1. Lineage (NCBI taxonomy): Eukaryota > Apicomplexa > Aconoidasida > Haemosporida > Plasmodiidae > Plasmodium > Plasmodium ovale. The sequence continues at coordinate 339,981 of FLRD01001914.1, read as the reverse complement.
AATTATGCTTAATAAAAATCTAAATAAAATTTATAATTTATATAAGTAATCAACATAATAAATGGTATTATAAATGAACTATAAATATTAGTAAATATATATATAAAAGAAAAATTAAAATTTCTACCTATTTACTTATAAATAAACATTTGTGTTGTACAAAAAATATTTAGTATAACAGAATTTATATATGTATAATAATAATTTTCTATATTATGTGTTTGCTATTGTATAGTAAATTACCTTAAGTTTTCGTATTTTTATTTTTATATAACTTTATTTACTAATTATTACGTTTAAATATCTTCCTTTTAATAATGCAACTATATTTTAATTCTAAAAATCTATTCAAAAAAAGTGTTTAATCATGAATACTTTATTCATATTTATAAATTAATAAAATTAAATACATAATATATATACAAATGGTGCTCAATGAAAAAAGAAAAACAAAAAAAAAAACCGTATAATCTGAATAATTTTGTTACTTCTGTTTATTACTATATTAGAGAATATGGATGAACTAAAAAATATTGAAAAAGTACATACACATATACATTTGTCATTGTATATATAGTTTACATCATTTATCGTATGTAACAAATCGTCAATTAGATGCTAAAATTTTTATGTATAAGTAAAAAGTTATTTTGTTATTTATATTTATACTTATTTGCAATTAGGACCCACAATTAAAAGGCTTAATTTCATTTAAAACTTACGATGAACTTAATAACGTTTCTGATGAATATGAATGTAATCACTTCTGTAATCCATCAAAATATTTAGACGAACATTTCACTGGATTCAGTGATAATTGCAATAAGCTTGCAAAACGTTTAAAGTACATATATGATACAAAAATAACTCTTAATGATAAACAAAGATTATGCAGATATTTATCATTCTGGATACATAAAGAATTCACAGAAAATGATCCTAATTTTGTTAAGGTAAGATATTCATATCTCCCATATATGTACAATCTTTTGCAAACATGGAATAATATGAATGTACAATTGTTTAAGCCAAAGGAATATACTTGTAGTCCCGAGTTTTATAATATTAACATTGAAGATATAAGGAAAAGGAAAGTATTGTATGATTATTGTAAAAATTATGAACAAATGAATACCGAAATTTTTAGTTATACCAATGCCAACTGTAAAAAATATTATGATTATCTGAAAGCACTTCGGAAAATTTATAGAAATTTTGATAAAATTTGGTCTGAACATAATAATGAATTTAGAAAGACTATTAGTGAATGTGAAAATAATAATCCCGATTTGTTAATAAAGTCACAATCGTGCAGAGATGAAAAAAGTACAAGAGGAACTGAAGAAAATGATGACGTTGATGAACATGAGTTGTTGATTATGCTAGAGGATCAAAGTAATTTACATGGATCAAGTGAAAATTCTAAAAAAGTAATGTTTATTATGTTACCTCTTTTTGGAATTATGTTATCTTTTTTTTTTTTGTATAAAGTAAGTACATAATGTTCACAATTATGTGAGTATTTCAAGTTATTATTAATAATTTTTTACAATTGAATATTCATAATTATTAATCAAATATTCTATATAAATCTATTTAAAAATTTTTTCATAGTTTACTTCAGTTGGATCGAGATTAAATTCATTTTTCCTAAGGAAAAGTATAAATCAGAGTATTATAGGTGATAACGAAATAGATGAATTGTCAACATATTTAAATGAAAATTCCAAAAGAGGTATGTACAACGGTGATATGAATATAGGATACACTACTTGAAAACACTTATATTAATATCACTCATAGTATCTATAACATCAAACAAAGAATAAAAAAGTAAAAATTTAATTTTATATACTTAAATTTATCTATAGACACCGAATAAAAAAAAGAAAGGAAAAATGTATGTTTATCCATGATAAAATATTAAGTATATATATAAATAACAATTAAATGCTAAAATTACATAGATTGAATAAAGTAATGTAATTAATATAAAAACCACACATTAAAAATTATGGATTTATTAAAAATATAAATAGAATAAAATTCAAAGGATTAATATCAATTAAAATAAGATATTTCAAATGTTGAAAGTTTTATATTATATCACAAAGTAGAATACGTGCACTGTATATCCAGTAAAAGAAAAGCATTATGGGTTAAAAGATAAAAAAATATGAAGTGTCTTTAAATAAAAATGAATAATTATTCAATATTTCAGATTAATCTAAATTTATAACAGCATTTTTTCAATGCAATATAAAATATGTAAAAGAAGATATGTATTAAATTATAATTTTTGTGTGTAATGTATATTTGGAAATAAATAAATCGCTATTTTAAATAATTGTTTAATTTGTATTAAAATATTTACTCATTTTTTTAAAATTGTTTCATCAAAAAACCGTTATGCCATTAGAATATATTCATCTTGTAATAAATGTATTTATAGTATGTATATATTTTTCCTAATTATATTGTTTATGTTATTATTTATATTTCTTTAAACACATTTACCAAATTGTTTATTACATTATATATCAATAATATTTTTTATTTATTTAATAAATAAAATTATAAAATATAAATTCTTATTTTATAAGTATGAATAGACAATATTTTACGTTTATATTATTAATATATGGATTTTTAACTAAGAATTTAATATAAATATATTTTTTTGTGTGATGCCATGGATAAATACAATACTAAATGTAGATAAACACAAAAATTTTTATTAGTATTTCATTAAATTCATTATAAAAATTTATGTTTTAGTATGGTTTAAAAATATTCATTTTAATATAACTGATTCCTTTTTATTATTTTAAATTGTTTTGGTATCGACTTAATCATTTTTTTGTAACAAATTTATTTTCCTATTAATATATCATTTTTTTATCTAAATATAATTTTTAATTATTATTATGTGTATTTATAATATTAAAATTAAATAAAAGAAAAATGTATTATGAAATTATATTGTGTATGAATATAACTTTTTATTCTGTTCAATTCTGTCATTTGTTCATTATACTATATTGATACATGTAAAATAACTATACTGTGAAACATAAAAATGAAGCAAAATTTACCTTTAATATGAACAAAGGAAATTATTATAATACTTTTCATAAAATTAATAGAGTTCTCAAGTAAATGAACACGAATAACACAAAAAGTTAGAGTGTTATAATGTAAATAATGGACACATGTTGCATTGTACATACTATTCACTTTTTCAGATATACTACATAAAATTGAAATATTTTCCTTACTTTATTAAAAATGTATACGCTATAAAAATTTTTACATAAGATATAATTAATTGATATATTAAATTTTATATATACCATAAAAACAATTATAATGTATTTCAGAAAATAATAAATATATATATATATCATTTATGTATAATAAGCATATATAAATGAAATTATATTTAAAAAATTATTACTTTTATCCTTACAGAGGGATATGTATTAGATGAATAAACAAAACACATGTTTTTATTGTGTACTCAATTCCATAAAGACATATTTTTGGTAGTACTAATTAATATATATAAATAAAATCGTTTTTAACGTTACTATAATTTTTTAAGAAAATACAAATACAAAAAAAAAATTTTTTAATAAATAAGTTTGAAGAAAAAATAATAAAACAAATTAACAATTTTAACAAAAATATAATTAAGTAAATATATTGCAGTGGATGATAAATTACATTATTAGAATATTATTGAATTAATCTTATTGCAAGTAAATACAATGATCAATATAAATAATATATATGTATAATCACAAATAAAATAAATTTGTATTAATATACAAAATAATACGAAAATAGAAATAAATAATAATGTTTGTTAATATAATATGTAAGAAATAATGTATATAGAAAAATATCATAAAAGATATAATTAAAATCTTAAGTAATAGTTATAGAAATACATATGTCATGATAATATCTAATATAATATTATCATTCTGTGTAAACTATATATATAACTTATGTTTTATTAATTTTATCTTAAGGATATTGAAATTTATATATAAAAAATTATTAATATCACTTATTGTATATATATTTATAGTAAGAATTGGAGATTAAAAATAATGTGTACGATAATATATAAAAATGCTAATATATGTAAAACATACATGCTTGTATTCAGAATATCCAATTTTTTTAAGTACTTCAAATTCATTGTTCAAAAAAGAGATATCCTCTTCTTGATACATTTAAAATATTTTATAATAAATTATTTACACCATAATAAAAAAAAGAAAATAATGAAATAACACAATTACAGAAAATAAAGAGAATAAAATATCTTATACCCTCTTTAACATATTAAATGCAATATATAAATAATAGTTGTATATGAATAAATTAACATTAGAGTAATTTATCTCTCATGTGTTCCATATGCAAAAAGAAGTTTAATATTAATTGTTCGTGTTATTAATAAGACATTTATTTGTTTGCTCACTAAAAGTGAAGAAATTCTAATGGAACTATAAGATTATCTTAGTAAATTAGTGATAATGAGCAAATATGTTAGAGAAGTATAAAAGGGAGATATAAAATGAATTCTTTAAATATACAATAGTAAATTTTTAATATATTTGTTTAGCAATACAAAAAAATAATTTTAAAAGTTCTTTTTTAATTTTTTAACATATTATTGACTTATTACATATACAACGACATAGTATAATTTTTCGTATTTTAGCAAAATGAAAATTTGCTATATTAATCAATTATTAAGAGAAAAAACGTAAATAGTGTTTAAAATACTAATCAGCATAATGAATTCTGTAGAAATTACATAATACAATGATCATATAATTGTGACCGTTATATGAGAAAATACTTTATGAAAATAAAAAAGAAAGTGATTTCATCTTTATATATTGTTAATAAAAGTAAGAAATATGAACACAATAATATAAATAAAATATTAAAGATATGTATATTATATTTATTTTTTATATAAAAAACAAAGAAAATATTAATAATTTATTTTATACATATAATAATTTTTTAAAAACAGAGTACTACATTACTCTTTAATTACTGTGAAAGTTAATTAGATATACTGTTGTTTATTCCAAATAAAAAATAAAAATATAATTTAAAATAAATATAAACATTATTCAATCAAAAAGAAGAAATAACCTAGAATAATATAATGGAAAATTCTCATAAGAAAATTAGTATTTTAATTTTTAGATATTCATGAAAAATTATAAAAAACAAATAAATTATATGTCCCTAATTTCTAATAAATGAGAACTTATACTGAGATTATACTTATTAATATTTATCATATATATATATACTAATAATAAAAACAATATAACAAAATGGACTATGGAGTATGCATAAAATTTTGTTTTAAATCATTACTTATATATCTATACCTATAAATTACATTCTTCAACAAAAAATAAAAAAAAGTATTTTTTCAAAAAAAATATTTTCGTATATATATTTTGTATTATTTCTTTTGTATATTTAGGAACTTTTTTTGAAAGAATTTAATTCACGTATACTTTATGATGAATTGAACAAAGAAATTACTTCTGGACAAAATTCTAATTATTGCAATGTTATGAAAACTACTTACTCCGAATATGAAGGAATTTATGACATTTGCAGAATGTTTGAGAGAAATTTAAGAAATTTAGACAATATATTGAATAAGGAAAGCGATACTATTGATCGCTGTAGATATTTTAATTTTTGGATACATGACGAATTAAGAAAAAAGCTTAGAGGAGATATTAATCAAAAAAGAACAGATCTTGTTCGTGAATTTTTTAAGATAGGGAGTAGTATTAAAAGAGAATCATTAAAGCATAATTGCGGATATGATTACAATTATCATATCACTTTGGACTTATGGAAAGAATGGAAAGATTTATATGATTATCTTAAAAATTATGATCATATACTAAATATAATTAGCACTAATAAATATTTATGCCGTAATTATAAATCATATTACACTTATATTACAAATATATATAGTAAATACAAAACGGATTGTTGCATAAAGAATAATGAGTATTGTCCAGCTGATTTTGTATCTTCCAAATGGTGTAATGAAGATAATTTCTTAACAAAGTTAGCATGCGACGAAACTGAAGAACTCCAACAAAAACGCCAAGATAGTGTTGTATCACCAGTTGATGGGCAGGAAATGGGTAGGGAAGGTTTAATTTTTGGATCTATGTCATTAGGTGATGGTTATTCTGGTGTTTCTAATGCTACAACAATGAATGATTTCGATTATAACAATATATTGTCAGTTGTTTTTCCACTTTTGGGTTTAACGGCTACATTTTTCTTTTTGTATAAAGTAAATAAAAAATAAATTTAGCCTGTTATGCATTTTGATTTAATGATAACAATTATATTTCATTTAAAATTCATATGCATACAAGGAATATCTTTTTCATTTATTCGCATTTTCCAATTATTATTGTATATATTAGTTTACTACATTTGGAACCTGGTTACGCACAAATATATTACGGAAAAAGAGGATTAACTATATTCGGGAAGAAAATGCACAGGAATTATTAGAGGATGAATCTTATCCTTCTGGATTAAGTTACAATGACAACATTTTTAATGTACCTTATATTTCTGCATAATTTATACTAATATCAGTTAGCCTCTGAAGATTTTTACCAAAAAAATATAATAAGAGCATATTTTAGACTTTAATATCATTATGTCAATAAAGCCAAATAAAAAATAAATAAATAATCATACGTGAAATATAAAATATAATTAAGTGTAATACAATATTAATAAATGTATAATTATTAAAGAATAAGTTCTAAAATACATGCAATTTGTGGATATAACTTGGAAAATTTATATTGACATTGGAAAATTCGCAGAAATTCAATTAAAACATATAAATACATAGTTATATATATTCTACTCCATTTGAGATATGTAATAAGCAAATTATTTTCATAATTGGAGATACAAAATATTCCATTAGTTATTATTGGAAGAATGCAAGTACATTATATATATGTAATTACGTTGGAATATATTAATATCATGTGATATGAAAATAGCTACTATAATATGTATATAAAGAACTTAAGCATTTGTTATGTACGAAATTTTAAGAAAATGATTAAAGGATTCTTATGTAATAAGAGTTAAAAATTTTACAAACGAAATATTACGATAAATGTAAATATCCCCATATATTACAGAATAATATATGTTTGAAATGAATATATATGAATCTGTTAGAGAATAGTGTTTAATTATATAAAAAACATATAGTATATTATCATGTATAACACAGAAAAAAAATATCAAAATATGATAAGACAAAAAAGGAAAAAGAATTACGTAAAAAAAAAAAAATTGTTGAAAAGAAAAAGAAAAAATAAATAAATTATAATATTTATATTAATGCAGATACAAAAAGGGATTAATAATTCCAAAATATTATTTTGTAAGTATATTTCGTATTGCATAAGAATAATGTATAAAATAATAAATAATATTAATGCATGTCATAAAATATTGTATTCCCTCTTATATTTTGTTCAACAAGTCCATTCTGAAAACAATATCTTTATATGAAAAATAAATATAAAACTTAAAAGGAAGTATCCTAATTTTTTCATATAACATATTTTTTAAATGAAATACTTAAAGTAAATATTTCTTTATTTAATATATTTTAAAAATAATAGTTCGATATAATGAATGCTAATATGAAATTTATTTTTTTATATATTTTGTTATAAATATACTATTTCATTACTAAGAAGCATGTTATATATATTGAATAAAAAAAAATTATAACAGTATTTTACACGTTCAGCTTTTATTATTTAAATATTTATTAATTAATATAATTGTTGGAATTCCTTAAAGGGTGAGATAAATCAGTTACTATTTTAATAATTAGCGTAATGTATAAACTCCTTAAAGTCATCGCAGTTGCTATCATATTTACATATTAATGTATTCATTGAACGGCATTTACAAATAATTCATATAATTTAGGATTTTTCTAAATGAAAACATAATACAATAAGAAAAATATTGAATAAAAATGATTTTCTCCTTTAGCAGAAGGATTAAATATATATTTATATCTCATAAATTCTTTAAAAAATATTTTAATTAATATATTATATTTTAGTATAATTTTTTTAGTTTTATAATAAATTAGTATACTTATCATGCACATTTTAAATAGGAACAAAGAAAAATAAATAAAAATAACGAATAAAATATGATAACAATAAAGACTTATGATGTGATACAAGTACATAAATCATGGGTAAAATATATAACAGGAAGAAACATAAAACATTGTAAATATATTAAGCATAATATAATTATAACATATAAATAAAAATATATTTAAAATATGCTACAATTTATTGCTATTTAATTTTTTTTTCTTGTAAATAGTTCATACTTATATATAAATATATCTGTATTTGTCATTAATTATGAATTCTATATATACATTGTATAATTATCATATTTTTCATACTCACAATTATGCGGTAATTTAACATAAATAAAATAAAGCGTAAAGTAATTTTAATAATATTACATTAATTATATGCATGATCACTTTTAAACATAAAGAAACATGTATGGCTTGTATTTTCCTAAAATATATGAATATATTTTTTATATATAATATTATTTTGGTGTCATCATTAAGTTTATTAAACCAATTCAATTATTTTATATATTTTTTAATAACTTTTTAATATTAAAAAAAAGTTTTAACTTATTTTCTTTTGTATTATTCTTTATATAAAAATATGAATTAATAAATAATTCTAATATGTTTAGGTAAGTGCTGAATTAAAATAGCATTGATATTTACTGAGTTTCTTCATTAAAATAAAAAATTGGGAGAGATAATTCATGAATAGGCATAAAGAAGCTACGTCTTATATAATTCAACAAATATATGAATAAGCTAACGAATAGTATATTCATAATGAAGATATTCTTTTTTAATATTATATATTAGCAATATAAGATAATGATTATTTTTTTAAAAATATACTTACGTAATCTTTTCATAATTAATATAGCACACTTTATAAACGTATATATATGTCTACTTTGAATAGAATTGAATTAATATAAATAACAATTATTTTCAACTATAATAAATTTTTTAATAAAAAATATATATACCTTCTACATAAAATAATGGCTTTAATGTTTTGTCCTTTTATTTAGATATAAAATTGAGTAAAAAATATTTTTATACATACATGAATATAATTTATATTTTATAAATACACAAATGAAGAATATATTTTTACTTATTAAAATATATATACAATAATATAGTAATTACATATAAATATTTTTATAGTACAATTTTTTTCTTATATAATTGGTGTTGCAGCTATTTTTTTTTTTGGTATTAATACACGTATTTTTTTTATTTTTACTTGTAATGATTAAATATATAATTTTTATATATCAAAATGCATACTATATTATAGTACTCTTAAAGTAATTAAAGATTTATTTTGAATGAGATAAATTTTTTTCCGGTTTTATTAATAATAGAACAAGAAGACAACAATAATATTAACATCTAATGTTACGATTTAATTTTAACATAAGTGAGATGCACTCCGTCATAATATTACTTAACATAATTGTAATACTTTATATTTTATCACCTCAAATAAAATGGCAAAAGTACTTTCATTTAAAAAATTATAATCTTCATTTCCCAAATATATTTAAGCGTGTACTCTAGCACATTATAAAAATTATTCTTAAAACATTCTAAAATGATCTTACTTTTATATTTATTTTTTATTTATTTCATAGAAAATAGATGAGGAATCACTTCCTCCTTATATATTTTATGAAATCTTAAATAAAAAGGATGATTTGGAAAGTTACAAAAAGGATGTTCATAATTACACTTCCATAGTTATTACAGGAAAAGATACTTTAAGAGATATAGGAGCTCAGCTTATGAGAAATTATAAGGTTAACCTTCCTACATATAGAAATATGAATTTTGAAAAACGTTGCAGAGATTTAAATTATTGGGTACACAAAGAAATAAGTAATTACAAATCAGAAAATAACATAAAAGGTATGTTCAGTGATGTAGATACTTTTATCACTGAAGTGTGGGATAAACTGCAGGGAGATGTTTCTCCTCCTTGTAAAAGAGATGAAAATAATTTTCCAATTGACCTTATGGATATAAGAAAGGAATTGGATGATTTCTGTACAAATAGAGATATGTTCATCATGTCTAGTTCCAAATGTCAGTGTTCATGTACAGATTTAAATGAGTGGATAAACGAAAAATATGATAAATATTTTTCAGAAGAAAATTGTCCAACATATAAAAAAAGTTGGGAAGCTTATACAAAGAGTGATGGTCTTTTCCACATATCTGAATATTGTTCATTTTACGACATTTCTAAAACATTTCCTACATTCAGATGCAATGGTATCCCTTACTACAGAAAAAGAATAAAATCTATAACAAATTGTGAAAATAGCACCATATCAAATAATAGAGAAAGCACACAATATTATCGTGACACCTCACATAGTCAACCAGAAACACCTATGTGGACCATTATGATTATTCTTTGTTTGGTTTTTTGTGGATCCTTTTTTATTTTTTTTATTTTATATAAAGTAATATATAACATTCCGCGTAATTATATTATTATATATACTAATATTTTAATAATTATTATTTTATCTAAATCAATGTTAAAATGATATATATAAAATATATTACGGATTTTTTCTTTTCCTTATATATAATAGTTTAGTCCTTTGGGTTCACTCATGGATAAGAGTAATTTAAAGAAATACATTACAAGAAGATATTTAAGTGATAGTAAAGTTGATTTATTCAGAAATAATTTAAATGATTTTCATGAAAATACAAAAAAAAATAGGGAATATATAGGTTATCATCCTATATGAAATATATTACCTATATATTATATTTTATAAAACATCAATAGGATAGTAATTCCTACCTTATAGAAGTGTCTAGATGAAACTATGAAATTAATGAATAACAAAAAATATGGAGAAAAAAAAAATAAAATACATAATATTGTAAAAATTAATTAGTAAAATAAATTATTTATCATTATAACTTTACAAATTGCTAAATAGAATAAAATTAGTTCATAATTATTTGAAAATTTTTTCTAATTCAAGCAGGAATGTAACTATTCCCCATTTTTTATATAATCACTTATAAGAAAATATATAAGAAAAAATGTGCTCATGCAACTTTCTCCTTTATTTTAATGTTTTATTGTTAGATAAGAATATATGGATTTTTATTTCTACTTGTTTATGTTTTAACAAGGTGTATATATTGTTAACTACCTTTTTTTATGAAAAAAATATTTTTTGAAAAAAAGGTATTCTTTGGATTTATGTGATATATGTATGATTTTATAAAACGTTTTTATAATTATGAATTATTTTATTATATCTTCTTCATAAATTATATACATAAAACATATCTTATGTTTTGTTTCATTCATTTTAAAATTATTAACATAATAATTCCTAAATATTCGTAGATCCATAGATGATTTACAGTTACACATTAAATACATTGACAAAATATATGTGACAAGATATAATATATGTAATAATAATTTTATGTGTTTTGCATAACTGATTTAGGATAGCTGAATAAATTAATCCGCCAAATAATGAAAATATTTAATTTATTTTATTAACAATAGCTTTTTTAGGGGTATATATATATATATAAGGCGATTGTTTTTTTTATTAATCATGATAAAAATTTGTCAAATTATGAAAAGAAAAAGGTTATTATACATCAGTGCAAGAAAATACTAATAGTAGATTTTTGTTATTCATTTGAATATTCTAAATAATATTTAGTAAATTGTTGCATGTTGTTGCGAAAATGTCAACACTTATAGAAATATAAAACTGGTTCTATTACAATGTTGAATGATTCTTTAAGATATATGTTTTTTCTATTCAATAGCATTTAAACTATTAAGAATATAAGTTTAATCCTTATTATTGCTAGAATGTAATTAATAGGATTATGTATATATGAATATAAAAACGAATTATTTAGAAATAAAAATAATCACTTATCCTTAATATAATGCGTAGGAAAAAATTATAATAAAGAAAATTATAGAAAAAAAAATTTAATGATACATTTGCTACTTAACTGGATAAAGTAACACAATTTTTTGTATATAAGTATGAATGAATCATAAGAATAAAAATACAAATATTGCTTAAGAAAAAAAAAAAATTTCTTATTCTTTTTCGAAAAATTCATTGTATGTTAGATAAAAATATTCATACATAAATAAGAAAGTTAATATATATAATCTCGAAAAAAAAGGAAGGTACTATAATATACGTAAACTAAAAGCATGTAAAGAGTAATTTTAATATAAATCAAGCTTCTTTAAAAAATGAAAGAGATAAAAAACTGTTTTATTTTATAGAAATATTCCATAAAAAAAAAGAAAAAATTGAAATGCAGATTTTCATTTTATTATAGCAATATGCAGCTGTTTAATACTATTTATTATGTAATATATATTATTATTCTTTTTAAAACATATATGTCATTAGTACTAAGTATAATATATCTTATGACACTTCATAATAATCAATTTAGCTAATTCTAAAAACTAAGAAAAAAGGTTTTATATTTTAAATTTGGATGAATAAAATAATTATTATTGATGAAGAAATTATTTCATTGTTGTTAAGTAAATTTACAAAAATATCACGAATAAAATTTTGATGAAAATTTTCCATTATATATATGCATATTTGTATTAATACATCAGGTAAATCATCTCCTCAGTGATGTTTTATTAAAATGTTCTATGTCTTACCCGTTTTATTATTAATGAAAATAGAAATTGAAAGAAACAAAAATTTATGATGAAATAAAAAAAAAATATATATTTAAATCACACTATTAACAAATATATAGTAGAAATATATGAAAAATATTAATTCATTTTTATCACATCATATAATTATTATTTTAATTCGATATTGATTAAACTTTGTTTTGTATCCATTAAGGTACATCTTAAAATATATTAGTATAGACAATACTATATGTAAATACAAAATAACATTAATATTTTATAAATAATTATAAAAAAAATCAACCACAAAATCATTCATTTATGAAAAATACATGAATACAAATTGTTAATGTGGAAATAAGGGAACACAATAGATGGATAATATATGAGCTCCTTAAACATTAAGACGCGCAACAAGTAAAACCTCCTTATACTATAATTATTAAATCAGCAATGAGACATTTTTATGTTTAGTTATTATTTAATTTATTATATTTTATTTCATTTTTAAGATTCCCATTAAAATCATGATATATTAATTAAAAAAAATGAGTAAATTTTGTATGTATAGCATATTTATACGAAAAAACTTTAAAGAAACATGCTACTGGAGAAATATTTATTATTCTTCCTTAAAATTTAAATTTAAAAATATATTTTCTAATAATATATATTATGTGATATTCTTAAGAGGAAAAAAATAATTCCAAAAATATATTTTACTACAAAATATACTTTTTAAAATTAGTGCATTAAAAAATAGCTTTTCTGCAAGGTAAATCATTAATAGAATTATATATTATACTAGTGAATATAGTATATAAATATAATAATTTATATATGTTACCAAATTATGTATTGACTGTTCTAATCTAAATATTTATTTTTGTATTTCATATAAATATAAACACTAACAAAATTTATTATTTAATTATTATTAACGGATAATTATATACTAAAAACCTTTAATTTATTATTTATGGGAATAAAAGGAAAAATTTTTAGTAACATGTTATGTTATATTACTTTTTCAATATGGGCATTTACATATTTGTTTTTATTTTCCATTTTATAATTATATTTCATCATATACAGATATTTTATTTGAGCAAATACAATATATATTATACATAAATATATTTGGAAGTATATTCAATGTATAGTATTGCAAAATTGTATTTACGTAGAATAATTATATATATTTCATAAAAAAAAATACTATTTTATATATATTGCACCTTTTACTTTTCTCATTTTGATAACAAATATTTAAATAAACTAAGCAAAAAATAAATAATATAAAATATTTATAAAATATATATTTTTATTTCAGAAGTAAAGCTTGAAAAAATATTTATATACTGAATCATAAACAGTATAATATATAATGAAAATAAAAAATGCAAAGTTAGAAATATATATAAATAATGAGCATATTTAAAAAGTAGTTTTGTTACATTAAAATATAATATTTTTTAAAGATTTTACAAAAGGTAATAATATTTATTATATTATTATTACACTTAGAGAATATTACCAATTATGTATATAAATATTTCCAAGTATACGTAATTTTAAAGAATTATATATTGATATCTATTATAATATTCATTAACTAAAGTTTATATATATGTATTTTTCTAATAGTTTCAATGTATATAAAATATAAGCAGCATATATGCTAGAAATATAAATAGAGATATATCATGAAAAAAAGGTATAAATTGGAGATCTAATTGTTAAAATATTTTTTTAAGATACAGAAGTAAATATTATAGAATAAATTTTATTAAATAAAGAATATTTATTGAATAATGTATTCTAATTATATTTCCATTTATTTTGCGTTCATCTACGAATATCATAATTTTTGTAATGTTATAAAATGAATATTCTTATTCTTGAAGAATAATATATTAATAATAAATAAGGATAATTAATCAAATTTAAATATTAAAAGTATAAATATTTGAAAGTATTTGCATATATCCGACAAAAATATAAATACTCATTAAAATATATAGAAACACACTCCAATACTATATTATTAAGAGAAATAAGAGATACGTAAAGATATATGTTGAATAGAAATAGAATATTTAGGCTAACTATACTTATAGCTTTTTTAAATAAATAATTTATTATCACAAATTAAGTAAATTAATATATAAAAGGATATATTATTTATTAATTATTTGTGAAGGCATAATTGTTTTTAATTAAAACGTTATATATCTAGAATAATTATTAAAAACTTTGGTGCATATATTCTGTAATTTAATTTAAAAATCAAATACTCTTTCCTACTTTATCCTTTAATATAAATTGCAACCATTAATATTATGAATAGTTTTTTTAGCCATCATCAATATAATATATCTATAAATGTAAAACAATATACTTAAATTTGTTGTAATTAATATTAATAATATATATATTACACAGGGGTACAATTATATTTAATTAAGAGCTATTGCTTCAAAATGGACTTATGAAAATGGCACAGGCAATTATTATTGATTTCTTATTGACATTATTTTTTTATAAAATAAAATTAATTTGTTATTTATCTCATATACATTAATTATTATTTGCTCAACTTGCGCATACTTTTTTTTTTTTATATACTTATAATTTTTAGAAATACTATGAAAAAGAATTACCTGGAAATAAATATTCCAATCAGCTAGAAGACAGAATGGGGGTGGAGAATTATAGGGATGCTCAAACTTTTAAATATGTTATGAATTCCGCCAATCCAGAAATAAAAGATATTGGTGAATTGTTTTTCAAAAATTATATGTACATAAAAAATAATTATTATCGTATAAATAAGGAAAAACGATGCAGTGATTTAAACAATTGGTTAGATGAAAAGAAAGATAAATACAATATAGAGCAAGTTCATGGAAATCAGTGGGAACTAATCGATAATCTACGTGCAAGAATAGAAAATGACAGGCTATATGACAAAAAATGCCCAAAGGAAAATAGTGCTAAACCACTAATATATAGGCGTAAAAGGATAGAATTAGATCGCTACTGCGAAAATAGGGATTACCTTAAAAATAAATGCCAAAATGTAAGTGTACTGACTCGTCCAGACAATGAAAATTGTTTAAATTTGTCTGAATACGTAGATAAATATTACAACATATTTTTAAAAAAGTATCCATGCATAGAAGAAAACATTGAAAAAGATGAAGATCCTTACCATATTTCTGATGATTGCACATTGTATGATAGGTCTACAACATTTCCTATATATATATTCAATAATAATGATATACAAATAAAAGCCAATTCAAGAGAGATTATTAATAAATGTAGAAGTGATCCTACATTTGAAGCATCACGTGAAGCAAGATATAAGGGTGATTCAGAAATGTCCGAAGAGCAAGTCGCATATTCCGATTTTAAGATGGTAGATTACGTCACCTATATAAGTTCAACTGTTTGCGGAATTGTCGTTCTTTTGTTTGGCTTATATAAAGTAAAAGATAAAAATTTATGAAAAAATGAATGAATATATTGGAATAGTAATATTTTATTTTGAGGAGAATTTTAACATTATAAATAAAAATATATTATAACTGTTTTATTTTAATTTGCACAATAGTTCACCCCTCTTGGATCATGGTTACATAATAGAAGAGCAATGGAAAGAGAAATCAGATTGAATATGGAAGAAAAGGAAACTCAAGAACTTTTAGACAATTCATTGGAATATATGACTTCCAGTTCAAGTAAAGAAGGATATTATTTAACATACCAACCGTAATAAAATAATTTTATTATAATTAGTCTTTCCACTACTACTATTACACTATTAAATGTCATAAGATATATATTTTTTTATCTATGAGTAATTAAAAAATATAAGCATGTTGTGACATATCAACATTGAGAAGGAAAATAATATTATATGAGAAACGATTGTAAAAATATTTTGTAAACAAAAATGGAAATATTAAAAAATATTCACATAATTACGTTTTTAGCAACAGTATAAGTAAAAATATAAGATAAAATAATTAAATTATATAAATGTATATTATATTATTATGCGTTTCGAATATAAATGAAAAAAAAAAAAAAATTAAAAAAGCATTTTCACTTAATGATCTAGGTATAAGTAAAAATTTGCATAGTAGAACAGAGCATTCCATCAACTACAAAAAATAAATTAATAGTAATCGGCATAAATATGTAGAAAGAATGGTGCACTGACAGTTGAATATAAAAAATAAAAGTATAAATTTATATATATTTACAAATAAATACGAATATGTGATTAGGTTACATATGAAAAATAATGATAAAAAAGCCTCATAACCATAAAATAATGAGGTATATTCAAAGTAATTTCCTTAATATATGTATAAGAATGTTATTATACTATAATTACCATTAAATAAATTTGAATAGATGGAAAATGCATATAAATGGATTTTCCATAAAAATATTTAAAAGATTATACAAATAAAGCTGTTTCAATAATTTTTATAATAACGCGTGTTAGAACAAAATGTACGATATATAATATATCATTAGAAGAAAAGCAGTTTTGTTGAAGAAATATTGTAAATGATTATTATTACGATAAATAATGCACCTACACATCAAATTATATATGATAAATATTTATTAAGTTATAAAAACAATATTCCATAGTATATCTTCTTATATATTATTATTTAAATATATTCTATTTAATAAAATCAAATTTCAGTAAATATAGATAAAGAACATAATATAAAATATTCATAAATTACATAATACTGAAAAAAAATTACTTCAAAGTGTGGTTCTTAAAAACACCAGAATAAATTTGAAATGTTGTAAAAATAGAAACATTAAAACAAAAATAATATAATTTAGTAAAAGACTAAAAATACACATGTTCATATTATTATAGCTGTAGAATGTTATTTTCATTTATAGGTGCTCCAAACAATTAAAAAAAATTAAATAATTCATAAAAATAATCGAATAAAAACCAAAGAAACATTATTTTGTCTATAGGGTAATTACAATATAATTAAAAACGTATATTACTTATGTATATTTATTAATATTGTTAATTAGCTGAAAATAAAAAATATATTAGCAGCTATGAATGCTGATATGACTGAATATCATTAAGATGTTTCATATATGAAATACACAAAAAATGAAAGTTATTTTATACATTTCAGAGTTAATTTTCTACAATATAAAAATTAATACTAACATACTTCATTGATTTTTATATTTAAAGATAAATGTACATTTTTGCATTAATAAAAAGATTTTAATAAAAATATAAGAAATTCTAATGCTCAAAGGTTAATTACTTGAAATGAATTAACGGAACTAACGTGATATTTTCAAATACTGTGCTTTCATTACATGTTTTCCTGTGTATATAATAATTTAATTGCATAATTCAATACGTAAAAACTGCATATATATATATTAAAAAAATGTATTAGTTGCATAAATATTTTAGAATAAAAATTATAGATTACTAAACTAGTGTCAAAGGCATTTTTAAAAAAATTAATATTTTGTTAATGTTTTCCTTATATTTTTATATACATTTATATAGCAATTATTTTTAATTTTTATTTATTATTTTTACTGACATTTATATATATATATTTATACAGGATAAGTACATTTTATAATTTATATTTAATAAAATTATCTTATTATTTAATAGCTATTTTTCATTTATATATATATAAAAAATTCACGAATAAATAGAGACTAGCATTTGCAATACATTCTAGTACATTAAATCAATTATTCAACGAAAATCTTCGTTATTACTTCCTTACAATATATTCTGTTAAATTAGAAACATAACTGTAAAAGAACAGTTTTGAATTCCTTGTAATTATTTAGGGGAAAATGTTTAACTAATAGCTTACAAATATTAGTTTCTTAAAGAAATTCTTTATATTGGTAAAAATAAACATAATATCATAAATTATTTTTCTTTTCTTAAAATGTTATTCGTTTATAATTTTTATTAAATCTAGTATAACACATGTTAGATATATTTAAGCAGCTATTACCGGATTTTTTAATTTTTATTCAACATATACACTAATGAAATTATTTCTTTGATAGTTATATTAATGTAAATAATATATTTTTTAAGATAAATTATTAAATTATATTTGTATGAGTCAATTGATGTATATGCATAAAATAATGCAAGGTATATGTTTAAAGAATAACCATATTTTCGTCCCTTTTCCAGAGTAAAACAATTATAAACAGATATATCTGTAATATTTCATTATTTATTTGAAATATTTTAATAAAAAAAGATTAAATATTATAAGAAAAATATAAAAAGTTTTAGCATGAAAACGCTAGTTAGCGTAATTATATATGGAATACCGATGAAAATAATATGAAGATAATAATAAATTCATTTTTATATGTAAATAATACATAAAATTTGGTGATTTCTCATGCTCTCTTTAGCATACAGTAAATAAATAAGATAATATTTCTAATAAATATAAAAATGGAATACATATTGTTAAGAAAAGAATACATTATAAATCTCATAATTTTATTAGTAAAATACAACGTGAATTATACCACTGTTATCATAAAAGTGAATGGAATTAAATAAACATGTATATATTCACATAAAAATATAAAAAATATACATGTTAACTAATATAATTAATTGGAAATTTAAAAATAAGCTGATATACTCTAAGACTTACTATTACTTATATATAAAAAGAGCCATCTTAGTTACTTTAAAATGAAATTTTTTAGCTTAAATTTATAGAAAGAAGTTATAACGTAAGGAATAATAAATATATCGATACATTTAAATATTTATACTTTTTATACAGTTATTAAATGAATTACATTATATACCCATTATAAAACATTTGGCATATTTCATTAAACCGTTTGGTATTTAATTATTTATAGTATATTACATTTTTATAAAAAACTAAAGAAAGAAAAATAAAACAAAAATAATCTAAAATATAATGCTGAATAATACATAAAAATATATGAATATAAAGGTAATTATTCATAAACTACTAAATTTTACAATAAATATTAAAATTTTAAATTAATAAATTAATTATACAACCTAAGAAATATTCTATTTTCATTTAATATAATATAATTCTCATTATGTTAATATTCCCTCATAATTATCTTTATTATTCATAGATATATATACTAACTAATGATATGAATTCATATACATTAGTTTTATAAAATAATACATATGTTCCATAAATGATATAACGTATTATATTTATTATTAGTAAATTATAACTTAAAATAATTGTAGTAAAATTATAAAAATCATGTATATTCTTATTTTTTAATAAATTAAATATATATTAGTTGACATTTTTCCGGGTATTCTTACATTATTTTATGGAACAATAATTCAGTGATACTATTTCGATGCATATGTTCACCTAATAGAACTAGCAATTATTCAATAATGCTTTGGGTAAAAAAGATATACGATTTTATTTTGCATTACATTTTATTTAGTTCTTATAAATATATATTAATATTTATAATGTTTTTTATATAACTCAAATACATAGTAAAATTTAGGGAAAGGTATTATTATTTCTCTGAGTTAATAAACGTAAGTAGAGATATCATTTTACTGACAAAGAAAAATAAAATGATTAATATAAAAGAATGAAAAAAAGAAATGATTAAATTATATATTTATATGTAGTTAGATAATATTTTACATGCAATATATGCCGTTATTATTATATAATGAATTTTATCATAATTTGTAGTATAAATTCCCTGTATAATGCTATATTGTAACAAGATAATGATGATTATTTACAAAGTATATAAAAAATATTTAGAATTAATGTAAAATGTGCATTTAAGTTGATTAGATAAAAACTACTAAATTAGCAGAAAGATTTGTTCTTAATTTATAAAACACAGGCAACGTAGTTAATTATTTTTTATAGAAATAGAAAAAAAAAAAAAAAAAAAAAAAAATATATATATTAATGCTAATTCTCTATTTGTACGTAATGAGTTGTGAAATATATTGTCCAATATATCATGGTATATAAAGCATATCTCAGCAGTTATATATAAAATATTTTCTAATATTAGTTTTTTTATGTGAAACTATAGTATTATCTAATTTTTTACAACTTTATTTCCCATCTTAATTTTGTTTTAATTAAGCTGATTATGAATATAGAATGAGATGAATACTATTTTTGCTTATTTAATAGTAATTTACGATGTATTTATATTTGCAATTGAATTTTTATTATTTTAAATTATTATATTTCTTTTGTAGATACATCAATAAATTAAAATATTGTTTATATTCTTATATGAATTTTTCACATGAAAAAATTATTCTATTTAATTCGCATTAATATAAGGAAATTTTTAAGTGCTTAACGAAATGTCAGATGTACTATTTTGTTTTATTTATAAAATTTTTTTTGTTTATACATTTAAATGTAGTGAATTTTTAATACAATAAGTAAATTATTTTTAATGTTATTCATAAATATAATTATTTTGTTACTTTTATATTTTCCTGTTTAATACTCAGCATTTAGACGAAGAAAAATTTCTTCCTAGTATATTTTATAAGAAGTTGGAAAAAAAGGAAGATTTAAAAGAATTAAAATCCACTTTACATAAATATTCTTCCATTCCTACTACAGATTGGACATATTTAAAAGAATTTGGAGCACATCTTATAAGAAACTACAAAGATGTTCTTCCTAGTTGTAATAAGTTGAGCTTTGAAAAACGCTGTAGAGATTTGAATTATTGGGTAAAATCTGAAATATATCGCTACGAAAAGGAGCACGACGTTTCAGGAATAATAAACCATATAAGGAATTTTAGTACGGATGTATGGGAACAGTTAGATAAGGAAGTCAGTAGGAGGTGTGAAAGAGAACAAATTTATTATCCAATTGATGAAATAAAAATAAGAAAAGATTTGGATGATTTTTGCACAATTAGAGATATACTGCTAACTAAAAGTGAAAGTGAATATACATGTAAAGCTGTAAATGACTGGGTTGATAAAAAATATAATAATTATTTTTCCAAGGAAAAATGTGAGACATATAACAAAATGAATGCTGGTTATAGCAAAGAATTTGGTCCTTTCCATATATCCGATAATTGTACATTTTATGATATTCCTACTACTTTTCGCAGTTTCAATTGCGGTGGTTACATACCTCGATATAAAATAAAATCTATATCAAATTGCGAAAGAAATATTATGTCAGGTGAATTGTACAAAGCAGTAAAGTCTAATGATTTTTCACATCATAAATCGAATGTCTCAACGGGTACCTCTTTTCTTATTGCCGGTTTAACAGTTTTGGGTATTATTTTTTTTTTCTTCATGATATACAAAGTAAAATATAATGCACTATATAAGTATGTGAACATACTTACTAAATTTTATTGATTTATCTTAATAGGGTACATAATACATAAATATATATATATTTCGTATATTATTACTATTCTTCATTATAACAGTTTAGCCCGTTTGGTTCTTTCTTACGCTATAATATAATGAAAAAATTTAACCTTACGAATAATATAGATGAAGAAGATGGGCAATTATTTGAAAGATCTGAATATTCTCAGTATACTGATCCTGAAAACGAAAGACATCACATAGGGTACAATGCTTTGTAAAATATTATATATGTGTATAGTATATAATAATAACTTAATTCGATTGTTAACTATAATAGAGTATATATACAGAGATGATTACACCAATTTAAGGATAACATAGTTTAATGAAAAAAGAATACGGTTAATGTACAATTAGAAGTAGAATTATTAACTAATATTCTTTTAATTATTGCTTTGTTAGTAAAATATACAATCTCATATTCTCTAAAAATAAATTTCAAACCAAAAAACATATAAATTAGTATTGTTACATATTTACACATAATAGACATTAATAATGTTATTGTTATGTGTGCAATAACAGTATCAACATATTTTCTACTCATTCAACATATTTAAGTATAATTCAATTAAATTTATCCTTTTTTTTCTTCAACATTTTTATGTTTTTTGATATTACAATTTTATACTATAAAAAACAATTAAACTATTTATTTTACCATTAAGTTAATGATTTTCTGTTTTGTTTTGTAATATATTTTATTGAAAAAGTTTTTCTTTTATGAAATATCTCATTTTAACTAATATCGATTTAAATGTATTTCAATATTAATAAGTACTATTATTTATTTTGGGCTAATATATTTAACAGTAATTGTTACACTAATTTATGAAAAAGTATGCATAACTTTAAATTTGTATTTCCAGGAAAAAATTTTCATTTGTAATGTTTTACAAATAAAAATAATGTTTTTATGCAAATAGAGAAGAGCTTTATAATGCCTACGAGAAAGCATTGTGAACATATATATATATATATTATCATCCAATGGATATAAAATTTCAGGCGCAATTTTACAAATATATATAGAATTTAATTAAAAATAAATATTAATTTTTCATATTAATTTTTTTACATTATAGCTAAGCTTAACACAAAATCCAGATAAATATTTTAAAGTACTAATAATATAGGATTATACTAACTCTATATAAAATAATAAAAAATCATATTTAAAATATGTGTTAATACACAATGAACAGAGATATATGCATAAAATTACAAATAACATTAGGATTATCCAAATATTAATATATATATATATAAATATAAATTCTTCCGTTATATCACTTTTCTATGATTCATCTAAAATGTTTTCAATACTTATGATGCAGATGTATTTTATAAATTCATTGTTTCATGTGCATGTACAAAGAAAAATATGTACCATTATTTCTTCATTATATATAACTATAAATATTTCGGAATTCAAAATATAAAACATGAAATAAATTTCATAAATAATTTATCAAAAATATAGATTAAAAATTTATATAAGTAGAAAAATTATTTAATATAATACGCTATTCTAGTATATATCACACATTACGAAAAGGATTATATAAATATATTTTTTTTATACATAAAATTAAAAAATAATTAGAGATACAAAAATATAATTATAAAAACAACAAAATTAAATTTAAAATATACTTTTTCTTATTTTACCATTTAATTATATTACAGTTTTTATCAAAATAAAAAAGCATATTACAATAAATACGCTTTACGAGACGTCTTTGTAGCAGGGTAATAAAAAATAAAAATATTATCGCAACTACGTTGCTAAAATTTTGCCAGTGTATATATGAAAAAATGCAAAAAAATAGAAGGTTTCTTATATAAATATTAAAGGTAATGTGTGCATTTTTATTAAGAATAGACCCATATAATATATTAAAAAGTTCAGTCATAAATACGCAAATAAATATAATAAAGGTGTATATAAACAAGTCATTCATAATTATTAAATGTATAAAATATGTAGGAATATAAAAAACAATAAAAATTTAATCTTAATAAATTTATATAAACACCTGGCTCGCATTTTTCCAAATTTTATTATAATTTTTAATACATATCTTTTATTTTTTAATATTGAGAAACCATTTTACATTTATATAATTAAAAATACATCCGGGATAAATAAATAAATTAAAAAATATATATATATGTATATATATAATACCATTATTATTGTATATTAATATTTAAATATGAAATTATTTATAAACAAAATGATATAAAATATTATTTTAATGAAAATTTATAATATATATTTTTATATTATATTTATATGTAAAAAATATATTTTTTGTAGCTTCTAATAAATAAAATAAACATTATATATAAGAAAACAATATATAATGATAAATTATTCTACATTTTATACTAATTTTCGTTTTAAATATATAGGATAATTTACCTAAACAAAAATGTTTTAACATCATTATAACAATGAAAAATTTATAATGCTGTATTTTATACTTTGTTGTTGATAGAGATATATTTTCATGCCTTTTACAGTTAAATAATAGATTAAACATTGATATGTAATATTTTGCTTATCTTAACAATTGATTAATTGTATTTAATTTTTTTCCTGCATTTATTTAATTGGAATAATATTTTTATATAATTTTATATATTGAGTTCCATAATTAATTAAGAAAGTATTTATAGTAATTAACAAATCATAATATAT
This sequence comes from Plasmodium ovale wallikeri, assembly GCA_900088485.1. Lineage (NCBI taxonomy): Eukaryota > Apicomplexa > Aconoidasida > Haemosporida > Plasmodiidae > Plasmodium > Plasmodium ovale. The sequence goes on along the minus strand of FLRD01001914.1, from coordinate 314,855 downwards.
TATCAATGTAATTGAAACATTGTGGAATGGCTAAATATGCATGTTTATAAAAAGTGGAAAATGTGCATACTTTTTGCAGTAAAAATAGTCAATAAATAATAATAATATTAATAAATTTTTTTTATGTTATTAAATAAAAGTTTACTTTCTATTAATTTAAACAAAATGTTTTATTATTTCTTACATTCGTATTTTAATTTGTCCCTTATCGCATATACATATTTTAATGGTTTTACATTCTTTTAAAATGAGTTATAGAAAAATAAATAATGCTATAAATATATAATTTAGTATATATTTAGGAATTTTAATACATGATATAAATATGTACTTTATAATAATCACATGTAAGTACATGTATCAATGTTTTATGATTCAAAAAATTAAGACATAAAAAATAAAAACTTATAAATATTTGAACAAAACTTTTTATGTGTTCCTTCAAATTGTTTTTTCTTATACTTAACAAATATATTTTGCTAAAAAAAAATATTACGTAATATTTATTATTTATGTTAGTAATTGTTTGTTAATTTTTAAATATATCACTGCTGTTATCTACGTGATAAATTTTATCCTATTAAAAGTTATTATTGAAATAGTTAACAAAAATATTTTACTTCATAAAAAATATAATTCTAATATATAATAGTAGCACTAATTTATTATTAGATTCCTGAGTATTCTTTCATGTCAGATAAGTAAATTCAACGTAATTTATACTTTTATCTTATATATACCATAAATTACAATTTAAAAGTGAAAAATACTTAAAATGAGCGTAATTTTATATTTAATGACACTTATAAGTATACAATTGTTTTTTTTGTGTCATAATATTTATGAATACAATGAAAAATTCGTATTATCTATACATTTTTGAATGCATATTTTTTCAATTGCTAAGATTGTTAGAAAAGGGGATATTCCTTCCAAAAGATTTTTTGATGAATTGAAGAAAAGTATCAAATTTGATGATATTATAAGATATATTAAAAGAAATGATAATTCAGGGAATATTCAGAGGTGGATAGATAAATTTCCTGAATATTTGGAAAATTATTTAAAGCAAAATGAAGCTAATTGGTTAAGTAATAACAAAGATAAACGCTGCAGTGATTTGAATTACATTTTAGATGCTATTATCAATAATATAGAAAAATTCAAATTGTCAAATCTTATAAAATTGATAAATGATATTGATACACATAGCATAAATGTATTAAAGAATCATAAAATTTTAGAATGTTACAGGGAACTTCATGGTACATTTAATAACGTTGAATATTATAAAAAGAGGTTTGGGCTTCTTTGTGAAGATATTGAGTATATTATTTTAAATATTGATGGTATTATTAATAGCCCTGATTGTAAAGCAATTATTGCGAATGTATATATTCGTAAAAATGGACTAATGGATGTATTTAAAAAGATTGAATCTAAACATCATAATGTTTTCAATTCTAGCAAAGAATGTATGCGAAAAATTAATAGATTAAATATAAGAAGGAATTGTATTCTTAAAAAAAATGATTCAGTATTACATGAAGGAGGCAGAGGTTTACAAGACCAAGGAAGGGCTTCACAAGCAGGAGATACAGCCGCATTAGAAGAAGCCCAAATGACGGATGCATTGGTTAGTGAGCCAGATGGAGAATCAGAAGATGACAGTGGTAGGTTAGATTTACTTAGGCGTGAGCTTGAAGAAAAGGAAATGTCACCTAATCTCAAAACTGCACTTTCTGCTGGTTCGTTAGTTGGTGCATCTTTGATATCCTTATTTTTATATAGAGTAAAATAAAACTAAAAATCAAGAAAAACATTATTCTGCAGTAGTATTAATAAAACATATATGTTATAATACCAATAATTTTTAAAAATGCAATGATTAACATTATGCAGGCTACGCCGATAGGATCATGGATACGCTCAACTGTGCTACCAAATAACAAGAATGATTACAATATGCTTAATGAGGGAAATGATAACTTATTATCAAGTAGTATCGATCCTCTACAATTAAATATGGATAACCATGAATATCATATGTCATACAATTCTGGGGGTGGATTCTAATTAGAAAATTATGCGAAAATAATTTTAATTATCATATTTTATTTAAAATATTCCATTAATTGGGTATATAGCTATAATTTTCATTTTAATAGAATAAGAAAAAAAAATTTATTATTTATAAAATATGAGAAAATATATTTGTATAATATGGTATTAAAAAAATAGTATTAAAAATTTTATTTTATAAAAATATAAAGAACTAGAATATTATGCAGAAAAAAAGTTCATAATATAAATATTAATAAAATAATAAAAAACGACTTATAAAAATGATATACAGTGTTATAAAAGAGCATGACAACAACAGTTTTGTAGATTTACTAGTGGATAAACTTCTTATTCTTTTGAATAACATAAGTGTACGTTATTGAAAAATAATAATTAATCTATGTTTTTTACATAAATCATATCAATTCTAATACATATAAAAAAACTAGTAAAACTGTAAATGGATTAATTAAAGCAATTAGATAATTAATAAGTTGAATTTCCTCTATTTTATAATATTTTCAACTAGAATGAATATGAAACTACTTAGAAGATAATTTAAAATAAATACGTGTATTATATCGAAATGTGAACTATAAAGTATTATCTGTGAATTTAAAAACGCATAAAATAAAGTTCATTAAAAAATAAAACTATTATATTCCATATGTATGCGTTGTAATTTGTATAACATTTTTACACAATTTAGAATGCAGAAAAAACACAAAACATATAATATATATAAGAATAATATAAGAGGACTATCTAAATTTTGTAATAAAATTAATAATAGTGAATATAATTTATTTTCTTTTTTTTATTTGTATATTCAACAATTATTTTCTTTTTTAATAAAAATTCATATATGTTTATATTACATTGTAATGTTTAATTACTTAAGTATTTTAAAAAATATTATTCACATATGAAGAATCAGAATTTAGCAAACCTTTTATAAATTTTAATATATAAGAATAAATTGAAATTATATTTAATTATTAAAGGACATATATTACTACATATTTATAATAATTTTTTTTTTATATCATACATGATACACTATTCTGTTTCATGCTACTAATAAAAAATTTTCTTTAAATGATTCAAATTTATGTGGATAGATTAAATATTTACGCTGATAATATATAAAAACTGTTATTATAAAAATGTAGAAAGTAGAAACTATAGATTCGTATTTGTAAAAAATTATTTAATAGTAAAATATATAATTATCAATTTTGTCTTTTATTTCGACGGATTCATTTTGTTGTGGAAGTATAATTATTTAAAGAAAAATTTAAATCTTATGCATTCACTATCGTATATTTTAAATGAATATATTATAAAAAAATGATGAATTAAATAATTATAATTCAGAAAAAAGAAACACATAATAAAATCATTTTTTTAATAATAAAGAAAAAAACAAATAAAGATATACTATAATAATAAACGTAACCAATAAGCAATGTTAACTTTGAGAATTTATTGTAATTATAAGGACCTATGATGTTTTGGTTTAACAGACAAAATCTTTTAAAAAATTGTAATATAAGAAATATAAATACTATAAAGTAAAATATTAAAAAAATAATAGGATAAAAAAAATGTATACAAATTTATTTGAATAATATTTATGTATTTTTTATTTACCACATCATATAGAATAGTAGCCATCCTGCATAATTTTTTAAAGAAATATTAAAAATACATTTGATCTACATTTTATGTGCTCTTATAAAGAATTTTTGCATAAATAATAAGGATTTCATTAATATAGACAGAATACATATTTATTATAATAATGTATAATTAAAATAAACGTAATTAAAAAATGCTGTATCCTTAATTTTCAATCTATAATTACTATTCATGAGGACAAATTTTATAATTTTTCTAAGTTAACATATATGTTTATAAAAAACATATTAAACGAAATAAATGATATTCAAATAAGTGTAATGGAACAAAATTATTTTTATTCTTAAGTATAAATGAAACTAAATTGTTTTATTATTATATAATATATTAATGGAGCTGTGATAATTTTTTTACGAAGTATATTAGAGAAAACAAGATAAAAATAAACATTTAGATATCAATTTAATTTAAAAGAAACCATAAGGTAACGCGTATTAACATTATATGTTTTGAAAATTCATATGTAATACTACATATTCAGACATTTTTTATAGGATCTTTTAGTAAATATTTATAAATATATTATGAATACTAAAAAATTTAGGGAAAAGATAAACTTTATTTTAAGAGTATAATTACATATAATGAATTATTATTCTCGAAACCTAATAAAAATTGATCCTATCAAATAAACATTTACCTATTTGTATATTCCACTTTAAGTATTCTTTTTTAGAAAGTGTATGCAAACTGTATGATGAATTTAATAATTCAGTAAATAAGGCTTCCACTATTTCTTATGATGTCGTATGCAAAATTATCATAACATAAGTTAATTTATATCAAAAGGAAATAGAGAGCTTTGCGTTAATCTTTTAAGTAATTTGGTTTTATTACCTAAGGAAGAGAAAAGAGTTCCCCAAAGTGTTAAACGTTGTAGAAGTTTGAATGAGTGATTATTTTATTACATGAAAGAATATAAGACTACTAACGATGTTATTAGAAACGTTTTTAATGCATTGGGTATCTTAAGTAGAGAAGTTGTTAGTTCTGATAACTGCCATTATTATTATAATAAAAACTATTAAGGAACTTGAGAACATAATAATATTATATTACTTCGCAGATAATATAGACACTATTAACAATATACTGATAAATAAAGATCCTACGCACTAATGTCCATGCATACGATACGTTTATGAATGCTTTGATATATATAAAAAATAAATGAACAATACTGTTGTACTGAACGTAGCAATAATATATGTACTTGTGGATAAACATCATCTTTCCATGACACATATATGTTTTATGCTTCTAATGAATCTAAAATAAGTAACAACATAACATCTTTGAATTTCAAGGAAAATAAATACCTAGAAAAATGCCAACCAGAAGAATTCGAGAAAGTAATTTCTGTTAAAGATGATAAACATGTTGTAGGCGGAATTACTGGAACACTAATAGTACGTGGACTATCTCTATTGGATTTGTATAGGGTTAATATATATTTTGCATACAAGTGAAAATAAAATTCTACATTTATATTTATACTCTATTTACATACTAAACTACGATACTTATGGAGCTGTTTTTATATATTTATAATTATTTCTCTTTTTGTATTAGATTTCTCTCGTTGGGCCCATGTTACGTTCTAGATTACAAAGTTGGAATAGAAATAACGGCGTTTTAGATAAAGAGCACGAATTGTTATTTGATGAATCTGAAAATAATAATACATATGTGAATAACATGGAATGTCATATACATTATCATTCGCAATTATATACATAATTAAAATATAATTTTGAACTATAGATTGTTTGTTAAAGCAATTTATAGTAGTCAAAACAACAATTCATTTATTATTTTATTGCGAAAAAGAAATAACTAAAATTTTATATAACCGAAATATAACGTATAAATAATATAAATGCAAAATGAAAAATCCAAATAAATAATGGATGATAAAAAAAATAAAAAAAAGTTAAAATAATTAGGAGAAAATTTATCTTATTCACAAAAAAATTAAAAAAGAATATAAATAGCACACACTAATAAAATATATAGATTTATAAGTTATCACAATAAATGCAGAACATATGTAAATTATACTTATATTGATATTACCCATATAATACTTTATATATAATACATTAATATCGACAAAATGTATACTACATAAATGATCAATAATATGCACATAAATATTACAAAAATATATGAAATTTTCGATACTCACTATAAATGGAATGCTATAATATCATCTGTAAATAGAAATATATATTTAAATTAACATATATTTATATATCTTGCTTTAGACAATAATGGGAAATATGGCAAGTTATGTATGAATTAATTTTTTTCAAAATTACAAAATATATAGAAATATGTAAAAATTTCTTTACTCTAATATTATTATCCTAAATACAACGACATATTTAGAATATTTGTATAACATATATACTAATTTATTATTATTATTAGTTACTAACAGTTTAATTACTACGTATTCACACATAATTATTCTTAAATTATTTTTAAGTATTTTCCTTAAAAAGTTTACTAATAGGATATATATATATATATATATATACCGATAATTATTATTGTAAATTAATAAAAATCAACTAAACAACACACATTCATATTGTGATATCAATTTCCTTGAATAACTCCTTTGTATAATATTTGTTAAAAAATATTTTTTGATAATTTTTTCTTTAATTCACATTTCAATATAAAATAAAAAGCGCAGCTTATTCAAATATGTAAAACTATTCAAAAACTATAAAAAATTAATATACTATTAAATTATGAAAATAGGTGGTAACTGGAAAGAAAATAGTAAAAAGGTAATATTTTATGCCATGTATTATTTACCTTTTAAATAATGGCGTTCACATATTTTTTACAAAATGCTTTACCTTCGGAAATATAATACATCTAGGAAATAAATAACATTAAAAAATGATAAATAATATTTATAGGTAATGCTTTAGTATAGATTTTCAGAATACTAAATTATTAATATTTAAAAAAAGGGAAATCATTAATTCCAATTTAAGGCATTCATTCAATATATGACACTTGTTACATAGAGTATAATGAATATAAAAATAATAAAATAATACTATATAACATTACTGAAATTTTATGTGAACGGAGAAAAAAAAATTAATCATATTATTTCATTAAAAGATATACATAATATCAAAATGTATATTTACACATTTATGTATATTTTCTTTCTTAATATTGTACATGGAAATATAAAATTTTTTTACGATGATATATATGTTTCCTTAGTATTTGATTATCCACTAAAGAATAATTCTTTTAGCATATGTATAGTAGTAACTACATTAAATATAATTTCTTGTTTATACATTCATATTTATTGATAGTATATGTTAATGCAAAACATGAATATAGGTTATATAATCATAATAATGTTATTATGTATTATATGAAAAGTATAAGACAATGTACCTTATCTTTAATTAATAACGATTTTACAAAAATTATGTCAATTACCACTATTTAATATATTTCTTAAAAAGAAATATTATTGTATAGTTTAATTCTTATTAATACATAAATAAAATATAAACAGAAATTGATGGAATTGCTATATAACTTTACTTTTAATAATTATTTCATTATATAGGAAAAATTAAATATATAAATGTATAAGTAAATTTTCAAAATTATTACTTTACGTATGTGAATATTTTGTAGATAATTATGATTTATTTATTTTTTTTTTTCATATATAATTAAGTTTCATAGAAATACGCAAATAATTTAATCATAATAATCCATTATTTAACAGTAGGTTGTAGTATTTATAAGTATACAATATTAATGATAATGTTTGTACTTTATATTGAAATACATTTCTTGTGTAGTATGTTTATTGTTTTTCAAACATATGAATTAATATACTTGTTTCTATTTATTAATGTGTTGCAGTTTTTTTATTTATAATTGAGATCAGACTATGAAAAAAGTGTAATAATTTTTTAATTTATATCTTATTTTCCCTCACCCAAAAAAAAATTGATAACTATTAACTATGCTAATTTATCATATATGTTATTGGATAATAGATGAATATGTTTAATTTTATATAATTTTGTTTGTATGCAATAATTTTCTTGTTTAATATATAACAACTTTTTTAACATGAGAAATGTAAAATTAACTGGTTTCATAATAATTGGGAAAAAAAGGCGGAAAAGTAACATTTACATTCATTATTTTATCCATTTTATATGCTTTAATATTTTTATAATACGGTTATTCATTCTAATTTAAATTGTGTTTGCAAAATATATTCTGCATTACATTATTAAATAATACATAAAATATTGTGAATCCTCATATTTCCATATTTTTATTATTTTTTATTATCTGTAAAAAAAAATTATATTATGCATTTTAAATAAAAAATATGCTAATAAATTATTTATTCATTATTCATATTTTTAATTAATGAAGTAAATATTTATAATAAACAATTAGATATATTCACAAAAAAATATATATTATTTATTGCTCTATGATTTTATTTGAAATATATAATTATTCCTGTTTGAATTGTTCTGTTGTTAGCACATACTTGCAAATAAATAAATAATTATTTTTTATTATTTGTGTTTTTTCCTGAAAAAGTATTTTCGCCTTAAATTATAAATTACATAAAGAAAATTAAATAAATTTAAATATGGAATATTGCATAAAAATTACTGTTCTAAATTATATTATCTTATTTAAAAAAGTTCGTAATTATTTAAATTGGAATCATATGATATTTAGGACAAAATAATGTTTTTAATACAGAATTTATACAACTATAACTTTTTATAATATTAATCAATGAAGATTTTTACATCCTTTTTTATTTTATAATTTTATCAATTTCAAAAATCATGAATATATATGTTGATTTATATATAAAATAAATTAGCATATTAACATATACATGTTAAAGATATAGTATTAATGCAAAAAAATATTTCATAACGTCAATAAGAATATACAATCTAACAAAATAAATATGACATAATATTAAAGAAGAGAACAACGTAATTTTTTTTGATGCTTTAATATTATACTATTATGATATTGATATATTTTTTATTAAAATAATTTTCACATAGTATATGTTTTTTTATTTATCAGGAATTATTTATTTTTAATATATTATATTAAAAAAAAATTCAAAAGTTTATACATGTTTATCCTTATTTTAAATATGAGCATTTCAGCATTGGTTATAAAACTTTATGATGGACAAATATTAAAAGTACAAAATATAATATATTATATATTTATCTATTAATTCTAAATATTTTTTAAGAATAATTTGTTAATATTTTATGAAATTTTTTTATATAAAAAACATTATAAAAATAACTAAGTATGAATATATAAAAAATAAATACTTAGCAAATATACTTCTTTGTCCTTATACACTATGTAAGAAATACCTATATCTATTATATTGTATGATCATCAAATTATACTGTATTTGTAAAAATGAATATTTTTACAATATGATTATTTTATGCATTATATTATATTCCTAGTTTTAATTTTTTTTAGAATTAAAAATATTTACACTACGTTAAGTGCACTATTCTATTCTTCTGTTGTTACTTACGCATGGAACAGTTTTTATTTAAAAATATTTTCTTGTGTTTTATCACAATTATAAAGAGTTATATAATATTTCAATAAAATGTAAATTTTAATTTATTATATCTAGATATGTAAAAGCGAACAAAGATTAATTACTGAGCTGGGAGATTTCAAACATAATGGGACTTAGTGATAGTGAAGATGATTATCCTTCTCCGGAATATGAAAATAATTCATATGTACCTTTTTATTTTTCATTAAAACAATTAACCATATTATTTTTTATGGATTAATTATTTTTGTAAAAAAAATACTAAAAATATAAATTTATAAATATACAATTTATTCACTCATAAATATACATATACATTTTATTCATTTAGGATACCATAATAAAGGAATTACCTTTAAATCAATTTTATGCAATATTAGACAATGATAATCACACTGAATATACCCCTAATTTATGCAAAGCTCTTGAACAAAGCAGTAGTCATGATAAGGAACCTTTTGCTAATCTTTGTAAAAAAATGGAGTATAAACTTAAGCACCTTTTAGATATAAAATCTCAGTGTAATGGTCTACACCATGACAAAATCTGTGAATACTTTAATTACTGGTTAGCTAATGAAATAAATAAAATAAACCCTAATTCAAATAATATTTCAGGAATTGCACAAGCATGTAACCTAGGGTATATAGCATTTGTTAAAAAAGAATGTTCGTATAAAGCGGATCAATTTAAGAATAATGATTTTTCAAAGATGAAAGAATTTTTTGATTATACCGAAAATTTAAAGGATATAGATAAAAAGGTGCAAGAATTTAATTTATTGACTGGTGTTTTTTATTGCACTTACATTAATAAAGCTGTTAATAAATATAATGAAGTTATAGAAAATGGTTCTTGTCAGAATAGTGATTGCACGTATTATAATGAACTAAGAAGATTCAAAGAACAATTTAATATTCATTATGAATCATTAAATAAAAAATGTTCACGTGGAATAAATTGCATAAGAAAATCAAAAGAAGAATTTGAATCCTTATGTGCATCACTTCCTGGCAGTTCTGCTCAGCATAGTCAAACATATTCCCAATTACCTGAAACACCGGGTGATAATTCTATGAGCATTCCAAATGTTATAATAGCCGTAGTATGTACAATATTATTAATCGGTTTCTTTTTCCTCTTTTTGTATAAGGTTAAAGAAATAATAATTTTTACATATGAATATTATATTTAGTATCAAATAATGAATTTATATAAAAAACTACTATAATCATAAAATTATTTTTTTTAATGTATACTTTTATTATTAATATTAGTTTTCACCGTTTGGATCCTGGTTACGTCCTAAAATCGGTAGGAAGAAAAGAATATTAGATGATATAGAAGATAATGAAGACGAATATTTAAATAATTCGGTAGGTATTAATATAAATTCAAACAATAATAGATACAATATAACATATCATTCTAATTTCCTCAAATCATAACATATAGCATTACAAATAAATAAATTTCCACAGAATAAATAAAAATATTGTGTATATTATTCTTTCTAAAATAATAAAAAATTATAACATATTGTTAAAATATATATGCTATAAATTTTAAATAATCAAATAAATAAATATATATTATTACATTTATATAAGAAAACTAACTCAAAACACGTATAGAAATGGCAATAGGATAATGAAATATACACAAGAGAATATTAATGAAATAAAACGAAATTCAAAGTCGAGTAATCCACATAAAAAAGAATTTTATAAAATATACATATCAAAAAAATATAAAAGAATAAAAGAACTATTTTAAAAATATCATTGTGTTCCTTTCCATTGTATTTAACATAGACAAAATATTTTATAGTTAACTTGTTAATATAGTGTAAGTTACAGAAAATATGTGATGTGAAAAATGGAAATATTTAAACGTGTTTATTCTTAATGGTATCATAAATTGTGAACTATTATTTCTATTAGAATAACAAAAAAAAAAAATAATTAAAAATTAATTCTTATTAAATCATCAATAGATTTATTTTTTATTACTTCATAAAAATGTATGTCACCCATTAATATTTTTTAGTACAAATATTTTACAAAATATACATGTATTTAGCATAATACATGAATATAGTCTTATGTATTTTTCTACCTAAAAATAAATGATTTTTATCAGCTTATTTTATTTTATTTTATTTTATTTTATTTTATTTTATATTTTTTTGTTTCTTATATTATCTATAAGATAATTCCCAATTTTTAGCCAAATGGGGGATTAAATAAATGTTTACTGTGCTTAATTTCCCATGCATATATTCCCACAATTTAGTAAACAAATAAAATTAATGTTTATATTCAATAGTCATTTATGTATAACTTATGTACTGTAATTAAAATATATTATTTCATTTTTTTTATAATTTTTTTAGTTTGTAAATTTTAAATTTTTCTTTGAAAACATATGTAATATGTAAAAGAATTTAATTTAAAATAATAGATTCATGTATATGATTAATAAATATTTTTAATAAGAATAATTTATATAATGGTTTCTGGTAAATATAATTTTTTTCATTATACACAGAAGTTATAGGTATTGATTTTTTTATGTAACGCTATGAAGATCATTCTTCAAGCTATGCTATTAACATATCCATAAAAGCAACAATAATGAAGATAAAATAGTTATAATAATTTCTTTTTTAAGATACATAATAGTTATATCGGCAGAAATGTTAAAAATTTTATTTCTTTTTTCCACATAAAATAAATGTGCTATTAATAATAAAAAGACTTTAATAATATGAGCATATATTTTTTCCCTAAGAATTGCATAAAGGTGAATATATTTTTTATATTCGATAGATGTAGTAAATTTTCTCTTCTCACGTATATAAGATTTAAAAAAAAAATGCATGCATCTTTTTATGAAAAAAGAAAATATTAATATTTGATGTTTCAATTATAAATGAACATGCATATAGAAGTGAACACGATTCGATATTTTTATATGAGAGTTTCGATGAAATTTATTATTTTCAGTACATATAATTTTCTCATGTGAATAATACATGGTTATGTCTGTAAAAATTATGAAAGCGAAGAATATTCCTTGTGCATGCAGCATTCAAATATGATACAATGATTTCTAAAAGAATTTAATTTTGTAAAATTTTTAGTAAGTTTCATATAATCATAAAATATAAGGGAAAAACAGTATATTAAGTACTTCACAATGATATTAATTATTTTTATAATGCTTTAATAATTAATTATAAATAATTTTAATATAAAAAAGGTGCTTATTAGCAAAGAATTAAAGATGCCATAAAAGTTTGCTTAAAATTCATCATAAATGTTATAATTGGAGATTATTTTTTTTTTAGGGAAAATATTACGCAATAAAATCGTTCTTAATCTTCTGACGCTATCACTGGGAAGTGTGTGACTCAATGTAATGTACTCTTTAAAATGTAAGATATTAATATAAAAAAAAAATTCTCGATAAAAAATTTAAAGCGTTTTTCGAACACATACTGTTTATAATAAAATAGTGTATATGAAGAATGTGTAATTTATATACTTGTTACTACAGTTATTTTGTTTAATTCTTTAATATTCATGTAAATAAACAAAAAAGAGCGTACAATAAATATATTTCAATATTACCTTAATAAGTTCAATATTAATTATAATGTAAGATTTAATAGGTAGATAATAGTCATCCTTTGTTTTTTTACTTTACCTTTCCTTTTTATACAATAAAGAAAATATATATAATTAATGCAGGGAAAATGATAATTTTTCTTATGTACACTTATACAATTAAAACTATATAAACTTTTATTAACAATTTCAATATTTGAAGAAATGAATCTAATAAATTGTGAAACAGTCTTTAAAAATCTGTTCAGGAAATAAATTATTTATGAAAGAGTTACATTATACTAAGAGAATTATCGGAATTTAAGAGGTATTTAAATTATTACATTCTTATAATTAGGAGAATGATCTGTAATTATGAGTTAATATAATTTATTTATTATTTATATATGCAATATTAATTTATGCAATGTTCGCTACATTTCAAGTACTGCGTATTATGATTTATGTTTTGCAAAAAAAAATAACGTTATATATTATAATTACCGAATAATTCTTTAGTTATATATGTATTTGACATAAAAAAAAAGGTTAATATTATAATACATTATTTAATTTATAACATTATTTTAGATGATGTATATTATGTATAAATATGCATATTTGTATAACATTAATGCATAGTTAAAATATATTAATCTATCATGCAATATATAAAAGATATGGCTAGACACATGCATAAATATATAATTTAGAAAAATATTTTAATAAATCCTTTTATATACTATTATATTTCGTAAATTGTTATGTTTCTCTTTTTTTCTAATTTCTTATATTAATTTAATTAAGTAAAATGTGTAGTATTTTGTTTCAAGCGTAAGCAAAATTTGCAGAAAACATCAATTTAAAGGATACTTATTTTTTTTATTTTTCATATTTAAGAGGAAAATATAAATATATAAAAATAATATATTTAATATAGTTATTCATGTACATATAAATGATATATATACGATTTTTATTTTTTTTATTTTATTATTGCCAAAAAAAGAATTAATCTTAAAAATGGCTGTAATATTACATTTTCGAATAATAACAAAATTACGATTACAAAATATCATTTAAAATTTTCATTTATTATAAAAAGAAATAAATATATATATTTTTTGCAAACATACATTAAGTATCTATATATATTATATTTTCATTGTTTAATTTATAGGGCATCAATTTAAATGAATTACCTTCACAAAAAATATATTATGAATTAAATAATAGTAAAAGGAAAGTTAATTATCATGAATACTATAGGTTATTACCTAACATTATGCGACTTAGAGGTGATATATTAGATCTTTGTAAAAAATTTTCTACATATTTGATAGTTAATTCTGAACTATCTAATATTGGAGAACATGTATTTTCACCTTGCAAACTTTTGAATTATTGGTTATTTAAAGAACTGTACTCTATATTTAGCACGACATATAATAATATTGAAATTTTTAATGCATTCAAAGTTATATGGAATAAAATTAATGATAATCACTTTAATATGAAAAGTAATAAATGCTTACCTGAGTATGATATTACATGGAGGAATGATTTGGACGAAAGGAAGGAATTGTACGAATACTGTCTTGACTATGAAACAATTCTAGCAAAGAGTAAAAATACGGAAGAATGCAAAAAATATTATGAATATATTAAAGGGAAAGAAAAATTGTACAAAAAATTTGATAACTTTTTTACTATTGAAGAAAAAAAGCTCTCCGATTCATATAAAAAATGCGAGTCCTATAATCCAAATAAAGTCCTGCGTACTTTACCTTGTCATGAGGGTATGAACGAAAGAGAATCAAAAGTAGACATTCTACATCCAGATAGTGAGGGAGAAGGATTTATATCAACATATTCATCTCATGTGCGTGGATCAAGAGAGGATTCAAGCATTGATTCTAATTCATTTGCTCCTGGTGATAATTCCCATATTGGTCATATAGTTGGGTTTTCATCTTTAGGAATATTTTTGATTTTGATAATTTCTTATAAGGTGAATATGAAAGCTATAGTGTATCATTAACTATTTTACATAATTAAATGTCAATTATGAAGCACATTTATTATACGTTATTTATATTTTTTTTTCGTACTTTAGTTTACACCCTTTGGACCTTTGATACGTAACTTTGCGCTTAAGAACGATGTCGATGGATATAATATTGATGAAGACAACATTCACGAATTAGTAGAGCATTCTTCAAATTCATATGACGTAAACGTAGATGATAGAAATCATTACATTGCGTACAATCCCTCATGAAATTCATTATTCCAAGGAAATACACAATATGACTTAAATAAGAGTAACTAATATTACAAAGAATGATTTATGCTTTTTTCTAAAGCAATTTTGATATATATATGAATTATAATAATTTGAAAATAATTATATAAAATATACAAAATTGCGGAATATAGGTTTCAAGTGTAAGTAATGTCCATAAAAGTAGATGTTCACTGAAAGGAGTTACACACCATGGATCCAAATATAATTCAGATCAATAAAATGAACTCATCAAATATAAAAAACCTTCATTAAAATAAATAATAATAAGTTATATATATTAATTGAATTAAATAAACTTATAAATCAAAATGAGAGATAAGAATAAATAAAAGAATGAAACCAAAATATGTAGTCCCCCAGAGGCAACGCTAACTATAAACAAGTGTAATAATAATTTAATAATAAAAAAGGATAGTAAAACATAAAAACGGTATAACACTAAAAAGATGATAATATTCATTACTATTTGTGAAAAATTGAGTGAAATTTAATTAATTTATAATTATATTAGTAATTATATTGCGATGTTTTATTCAGTTCTTCTCAAACATATAACGAATAGAAAAAGATTAAATTTTAAAGAATAATATATTATATTAACCAATTTATTTGTCCTCTGATTTTATAAACATTAAATTGCATAATTTTATTATGTAATATTACATATTCACTGCTTGATATATTTGCTTAAAAATATATCCCACACTTGATAGAAAATGCTTTTTACCTTTACATGAACATAAGTGTGTAATATAACATTTATGTGAATTATATAAGAACTATATATTTTGGGCTGTAAGGAATACCATAATTAAGTATTATTTTAAAACATTTTGAACTTCTGAATGCTTTGGAACTTTCATATCACATATATAATATATCATGAAAAAATTAAAATCGTTAAAACATTTAAAAGTATTAATTTTAAATGAATTAATTAATATTTAAAAAATACACTAATTTAAAAAAAAAACTTCAAATGTTATAATATTAATATTTATTTAATTATAAATATATGTTATTGCACATAAGTGTAGTAGAATGCGTAAATTGTCTAAATACAAATAATAATACACATACAATAAAATAAAAAAGTTGTATTTACATTTACAGTTAATTTTAACATCAAAATTATATTTAAATATACGCTTAAAAACCTTTATGAAATAAGCGATTCTTAAAAAAAAAAAAAAATTAGTCAATTTTTCATAAACATAAGTAATTAATGTTATTTTGCCTACATAATGAAATATTGATTAAAAACATAATATTGAATTACATAAATTTTAACAAAACAAAATATATTAAAACTGAAAATATTTATAAAATACAAATAAATGTCATAAAATGAAAGGTTATTCAACAATTACTGTTACTAAAAACTATAGAAAACTTCAAATATACAGTAATGATTAATATTAATACGCTAGTTGGTCATTAGAAAAAGAAGAAAATGAAAAAGCATAATTAAGAAATTGTAAATTAAGGATAAATGATAAAAAACGAAAAAATATAAATTTACATCCAATATATAAAATATAATAAATATTGAGCAAAGTTGACATTATAAACAAAAAGATCTAAAAATTACAGATCACATAAAGTAAAAATTAATAAAATAAATATTTTTTAAAATAAGATTCAAAATAATATAAAGATTTTTTATATATTATAAGCTAATTATGCATTCCGTAGCACCTATATTATCTACTCCCATCAATATAATTTTTACAAAATATTATTAAGTACTAATGGTTAGTCTGTCATTTAAGTAATGCTAAAACTGTAAAATATAACTTTATCAAAGAAAGAGTATAAATTTAATTATAAAAAGTATTAACAAAAATATATATAACAATTTTTTTCTACTAACCATAACAAAAATGATAATTGTATTAACATTTTATTCCCATTAATTGATAATGTTATAACTATCATAGATATATATAATAACATATACATATGCTAATGAAAAACTCAAGAAAATACACATTAAAATATTTCATTTTTTAAAATAAACTTGTAAATATGTGAATTATATAAGAATTTTTAAATGATATTATTATTATATTATTTTTTTTATGTTTTTTCCCTTGAGAAAAAAAATATAATTTATTTAATATATTATTCAGAGCATATTTTCATACTTATATTTATATTAGTAATTAAATTATATAAATATAAACACAAAGAAGATAAAATACGTTAATTTCATTAATGATATATATATATATATATATATATATAAGAGTTATAATAGAGGAAAGTACAGGTAATACAGTAGAATTGAAAGCACGTAGTTTATAAAACAGTTTTTTGTATATAAAAAAATATTTCCAGTTATTCATTCTGCCTTTTATAGTGTATGAATATCTGTGATTAATTTTGTATGCATTTATGTTACCGATAATCTCATATTAAAATAAACCGGAGTTATATCAATAATATGTTTATTAAAAATGTTTTTTTTTTTTTTTTTTTTGTTCAGTAACTATAGTTCTTAGTATTAGTGTTATTATTGTATAAACATAGAATTAATTTTGTCTTTGAATACGAAATAACATTCCTTTTCAAAATAAATATTTTCTTTTTGAATAAATTATTTTTAAATGTTCTAAATATAAGGAATTAAAGTCTATATATTCATAGGCTATGTAATATACATATATATGTTTAAAGTATTTTATTTTTTTTTAGATATGCACTCTTTTATGCATATGTTTCTGCAAAAATTTTATACTAATGTTTAACATTAATTTTTATGAAGTTTTGTAATGTATTAATAGCAAGTAAAATTTTATTCCTAGTTATAATAACTGAAATTACATGAAATTATTAACACTATTATATTTTATTCTAAAAGAATACTATACTGTGTAAATTACAAAGAAATATGTGGATAAATTCTGAAAAAAAATACATTTAAGATATAATATCTGAGGAATAAAAGTTATTATATTTAACATATAAACATTAGTATAATTACAGTAGTTTTATTTCGTATAATTCGCATATCTATAAGAAATAGAAAGTAAATTCAGACATGAAAGAGTGGGTATATAATTATTTTTCATTAATTCTACAACGTATAAAATAAATCTAAAAGCTTTTATTTATTATCATATATGAGAAACATTTATTCCAATAATATAAAATTCTAAATAATTTCATGATTAATTTTTCTTTTTGAATATATAGGAGACAGTTTTAAAACATTTAACTTCATATGCCATATATGAAAAGCTGAACTATGCGAATGATGTTGAAAAGAATTGCAATGATTGCACTCAAATAGAGCATGTTGATAGAATTTATAATGGAATACATAACCTGTGTTGTCAACTTGAAAGAAATTTAAAAAATTTATCCGCAGTATTTGATCAAGGATACAATGAAACTGAACAGTGTCAGTATTTAAATTTATGGTTTTACTCTGAAGTTTGGAAAAGATTTAGTAGTTTCAGGAAAAAAATTTATGATACAGGCATAATTTCAAGGCTTACATATGTATGGGGTAATATATATGATACATTGTCAAATGTTAGATGTAACTATATATGGCATAATAAAATTAATTTCGATGTATTGAAAGAACTAATAAGTTTGTTCTATTTTTTCAAAAATTATGATATCATTGAAAAAAGTGTGCTTTCTGATAATAATAGATGTCAAACGTATTATGAATACGTTAAAGAAAATGAAGATCTATACAAAAAGCATAAAGATAAATTTTGTAAACACCCTTATACTACATGGTTAAATTATTGTAATACTCATAAGAAATATGATCCTTCTAAGCTATTGTCTAAAATAACATGTAACGATCAAATTTCAAGAAATATGGAGCAATCTGAACCTGCAATTGCACATGTAGAGCCTGAAGTTGGTACATCCCCTACAATACCATCTAATATTGTTTCATCAGTAACAGCCGTAAGTACCATGTCCGTGATATTTTTGATATTATTCCTTTTCTATAAGGTTATAAGGAATTATATATAATATTAAAAATGCTGCAAGATGTTTTTCGTAATTCTTATAAAAAATATATATATTATTATGAATAGAATATATTTACAATATTATATTAATCTTTTTTAAATTAGTTTACTCCTTTTGGATCTTTGTTGAAAGGACTAATACGAAGAGGAAAAATAACAGAAGAAAATATTGATGAAGAAATTGGATATACATTTCTGAATAATTCTGAAACACAGAGCTTAAATTTTGACGGAAGTAAATATAATATAGCATACAATTCCTTATAAATTTCTTAATTTGAATAAAATAAATAACAGAAGGATTATCTGTACAATAAATAAAAAATTTTCAGGGGTATATATGAATTATAAAAGTTTTAGTGTATATAAAACATACAGATTAAGGTAATATGAATATAGTGCTCTAAAATATGATAATGCATAAAATGGATCTTCTCTAAATTATTATAAACACATTTTACACGCTTTATAGTTATTATATATTATATTTTCTTTACTCTTAAAAAAAATATATTCTTTTGCTAATTATGTTCAGCATTTGATTATTTATGAAGTTATTGAAATAGGAATAACAAAATAAGCATAAGAATTTCTTACATTTTTACACTTTTTAATAAACTTATATATAATAATTTGGAAAGAATATAGATAAAAGCATCTATTATTTTTTATAATTATATAATTTTTATTTAATATATATAATAGGTAAATTATTTTATTTATCTTTTTTTTACTCTTTATATATGTTTCCTATGGCTAAATAATTCGTAAATAATACTATTGATTTCTTAATACATTACTATCTTGTTAAATAGCATATTAAGCAAAGCCATGCCGTTGTGTATTATACACATAAATAATTATGTCAATAATATTAAATTGATTCATTGATTCTTTCATATGCAGTTATATTTCTTTATAAGAAACTCGAATATGCAATCTTACTATAGGTAAAATGAATAAGAATATTGTTTTATTGTTTTGTATTTTTGCAGGCTCATAATAGTTTAAAAAGTATCAAATAATTGCTTTCTATGATTAAATTAATTTGAATATATCACAATTAAGTTCAAAAATTATTTAATATAAATATATTACACTAATTAAGAACAGTACAATATGATATATTATAAGGTACGTAAGAATGATAAAATGTAATTTTATCTCATTTATATAATGCTCAGAATAATGAGAAATACTTTCATGGACTAGTATATTATTATTTCATGTATTTCTTAAAAAACTGAAGAAAATATATTTGTAACAAAAAAAATTCTTAAATTTTATTACATTCTTTGAAAAATGAGTAATATTTCTAAAATATATTTTAAATACATGCATAAAAAGAAAAATTTTGTTTACAAAACATAAAAAAGGTCCTTTTATTTTTGTGCATGCAGAATAAATATATGTATAATGCTTTACAAAAAAAAGAATATTTATATAATTATTAATGGATTAGTTTAAATTCCTATAAAATTAATTCTTTTATCCAGTAAAGAATTCTATTTATGAACATTTAAATAGTTTAAAATAATAGCAAAACACTGAAAAGTAAATTGTTCTTATAAGTAATCAAATTATAATAACAGTGTCTAATGTTATTTAGACATTTCCAAATATAAATTTATTATAAAAAATTCATTGCGAAATAGAATATTACATAAAACAAAGAATGAAATATTTTTAAAGTAAATGAATCACTTACAATTAAAAAAATTACTCTGAATATTCATATGTACACAATATTACGAAATAATACATAAAATGTTAATTTATTCTAGGATATATAGAATATAGATAAAAAAAAATTGAAATAAATTTATAAGCTAAATATATAATTAAGTAAACCACAAATAAATATCTTTTTTAAAATATAAATTATCTATTAACTATAAATATTTTTGCTTTTGCATTTACTCTTAATAATGTAAAATTCTGTCAATTGCATATATAATTTAAGAATAAATTAAATTAAGATAAAATTTTAAGTAATAAAATATTTTAAATGGCAAAAAAAATAATAATAATAAAAAATATTACTTAAATTTTATGTAGTTGTTCTTTTTTTATTTTGTGTATATATATTATTATAAATGTACTAAAGGAAGCAAAGCAGTGTATATTGCATCCTGCAAACTTTTTAAATTATTTTTCTATTATTATAATGTTAATTTAAAATAAATGGGATTCAGAAAATAACCAAATAAAATATTTATTTATAAATTATATAGTATAATTTAAATGTATTATTTTTACAATACCTTTTTGAAATAATATAAAAAGCACTCTAATTTTCTATTGTAAATTTCCTCCCATTTTTATGAAATTGTATAAAATTTGTCATTAATATTCAAAGTAATGTATTTCGATTTATAAGAATATTTATGTTTAAACATTATAAATAATATATTTTTATAATTTAATTTTAGTATTAGAAAAGTATATGGAGTGGAGAGTTAAAATAGAGAGATAGAAGAAATTTGTATTAAATATAAAATACATGTAATTTAACATATAGTTTTTCCCTTAGATATATATTTTCATATTATGGATTTTTAATAAATAAATTTAATCGGTATATTATGTGTACTTATAATATTTTGATAATTTGAGTTTTCTTATTTTCATAATAGTTTTGTGTAACACATTATATATTTATAATCTAATTATATATTGATGACATCACTAATAGTGAAAGTGCATGTTTATTTTACATATATAATTTATTATCTGCAATCATAAAGAAGTTGATTTTATAATTTGAAAAATGTATTTTTAATTATAACAAATATAAAGCTGTAAAATTTCTTATTAATAAAATAATTTATGCTACGAATAAGGTGTAATATATAATAATGGAAGAAAGTTAATATATATATAATTTAATGATAATTTTATCTAATAATTATAATGCAGGACATACAAGAATAAAAATTTTACCAATATATTTTCTTTTTTTATAAATTTTTATTCCATTTTTGTGTATCGCCAATTACAAATCTTTGTTTAAACAACGAATATAAAATTAACAAAAAAAAAGTTATACTTTTTCAAGATTTTCTCAACTATATATATAGTATATATGTTTACAAGTATCAGTTATGTTAATTAAAATATTACTTTGACGAATATATAATATATTAACAATTTACATATATTTACTGTATATAGAAACTTGTATATTGATAATTTATTTTTATATATTAAAATTACGCACACTATAATTCGAAGGAGCTATTAAAAATGGTGAAATTATACATTTTAATTTTTGAATAAAATAAATTGTTTTATTCTATTAATTAATATTTCATTGTGTGTGTATTATTATGGAATTAATTTATTATTTTCATGTGTTTATTTCTAAGGAATCCTCTTCACACCCATTGCCTTCAGTAGAATTTTATAATATTTTGGACTCTAAGTTTGTGCCATGTAAATATTGTAAGTTTTGTGACTTAAATATACAAAATTTTAATGAGGTACCAACTTCGGTTATAAATCTTTGTTACAAGCTTGCAAGAAATATAGAAATTGTATCTCATAAAATTGAACAAAAATCTGATCAAAAAGATAAACTTTGCAACAGATTAATTTCTTGGGTTGATGATCAAATAATTAATACTTATGCATATAGTGATAAAGATCAATTTTTTAAAATTATTACTAAATTGCATACAGTATGGAATGAAATTATTAGAAATTCTTTAGGGGGAAAGGATAATAATATATGCAAAACTGGATATATTCCTAATGAATTTGCTAAAAGAAAAAAAATAATACTCATGGATGATTATTGCGAAAATTATTCTATTATTAGGGAAGAACTTGATAAAACAAATGCTGATTGTAAACCTTATTATCAATATCTTAATGATAGTGTTTCAATACATACAGATATAATGCTAGGATGCAAAGAAAAAGATAGTGCAAAATATTGTCCAGAAAAGGGAGAATATTGCATGTATTATCCTCCCAGTGAATTCCTAAAAAAAAAATCTTGTCAGATAATAAAAAATCCTGAATTGATTAAAATTGAAGAAGAAGAAGAAAGAACGGCATGTGAAACTTGTCCATTGTGTCCAATTGCAGTGAGTAAAGGTGATAGTGAATCAGAAGCATGTTTGGAACCTGATTGTGCACCCGTATCTGAGAGAATGATATCATTCGATTTTTCAGATAAACGTGCCATTTTTTTACTTGTATTTGCAGTTTGGGGATTATTTCTGACATTATTTCTTTTTTATAAAGTAAATAAAAAATTGCATTTAAAATATATATATTAAAAATTAACATTCATAATTTATGTTCGCAAAAATTGTACAATTATAAAATGTTTATATTACACACATTGCAAATTTACTTTTAACTTACTAGTCAACTCCCTTTAGTTCCTGGTTAAACACTTTTTTTCGCAAGAAAAGACTATATAGGGAGAATTTCAAAGAAAATGAATTGAACGAATTTGTGAATGGAGATTATGATACTGTAGATTCAAATATAGAGAACAGAAGATATGATTTAACATATAACCCTGTATGAACGTCTTTAAAAATAAATGGTGTTTGAATTGGCAAATATATTATTAATCAGAAAATATATAACATGTGCAGTAATTATATGAAAAAAATAAGGAAAAAAAAAGATATATTGATTGATCAAAAAAAAATATATTCATAAATTGGAAAAAAAAAAATCACATCAAAATTTTTTTAAAAGGAAACGTACTATATATTCATTTAAACTAAAAATAGTATTAATATATTAATAGCATGTAAAAAATATATATATATGAAAAGGTCATAAAGTGCAACACATCCAATTAATATTTTATACTCTATTAAATTAATTCAAAGTATGAAGATATATAATTAACTAATAAAATAAAAATGTAGCATATTTGTAATAAAAATATTGTAAGAATTAAAAAATATAGAGAATATTTAATATAAAAACAAAGCTTAAACTTGTTTGAATATTATAATTATTGCATCTTCATTTGGGGGAAATATACGTTTTATGTTGCTTATAGATAAAAAAAAATTTAATTTATAAATTGAAATATAAATGTGTCTAAATAATTTTCATATTTAGCTTTTGCAGTATATTATATTATAATATTCATAAATTTTAAAAATGAATAATTTTATAATGTTCATTACATTCCATGATTCTCGCTTATATTTAAGGATATCTAAAAAGGAAAACATTATTCACGATCTATATCATGCGGAAAGTAAGGAATAACTAGAAAATGTAGAACTAGTATAAATGAATTGGTAAAATTATTGATGTGTTATATAATAGCATGCTATAGCAGATTCATAATCTTAAGATAAAAGAAAATTCATTTCTGTTAGGAAAATTAATGTTAAATAGAGGATTACTTGGATTATACCTATAGATTCTATAAAAATATAATACCATAAAAATACATATATATGAATGAAAAAACGTAATTGAACATAAATGTATTATAAAATGATATAAACACAATAATTATTATTATTTTTTCAAAATCTTACAAAATTAGGAAGTTACCATAAAAAAGTACTTCACAAGAAAAATAGAGAGAGGAATCACGTATAATTAGTATTAATAACAGTGAAATGTTGTGTGAAAGAGAGCTTAACAGTAATGATGAGCTTATATTCCTTTTCATATATAAACACATCAACGTTACGAGTAAATGAACACGATAGTGAAATGTATTAATTACATACAGACGGAAATGTATAAAATATGTGAAAATTTTTATTACATAGATAAATTTTAGTAATTACATAATTAAAATTAAAGAAAGTATTAGCTAATTAATTACTTTAATAACACTTCTTTGTGGCGTGTTCGAAATAAAATATAAGAGGTATGTTGTATCAGGCAATTATATATAAAAATATATATAGAACAGGAAGAAAAGAAATATAAATTGTAAATTATAAACTTATTATTATATAAAATTCACAACAATCATTAAAGTAAAATATGGTGTTTCACATTTTTAAGGGATAATTAAAAAAAAATGCATACACTTTTAATGAGCAAGAATTAAATGAACTGTATATTGCTATAATTCTGAAAGTAATCATCATCCCCTAGAATAAAACTTTTTTAAAAAGAATACATTTATTCATAATTAATATTAACATTTGCAATATTAAATATAACATATCTTGCGAAAAAATAAAAAATAAAATTTATTTTTTTATTTTATATTGCTAGGAATAGAAACATAGATTATAAAAATATACTACTATAATGGAAATAAGTTATTTTTTAAAAAGGTACTTTTAATTATTATATAAAATAAATATTATATTCACATTTAATTAATGTGTGTCATATACTTTACATGCAATAAAAAAAAATGTACTGTAGTTTATGTAGGTAACACATTTAACTAAATTATTAGCAATAAAACATTATTTTATACAAAATTAAAAAATATACAAAACTGTAAAATTCCCCAAGTGATTATGATATATTAAAATATGTAATCTGATAAATATATTATTAATTTTCATAAAATTATTTAAAATAATATCATGAAGATTATACATTATTTCTTAATCTTTGGATACTTATGATTTTACATTATATAGCAAAAATTTATAAAAATAAAAATATAATATATGTAATTTTGTAAATACAAAATATTTATATAATAAGTGTATTTTAAAATCATTAAAGAATTTTAACGTAAAATCAAACATACTAGAAATATATATACATTAAATTACATTAAAATAATACATATAATTTAATAACAAATATAAATAAACTGTAACGCAAAATGCTAAAACTCACTATTATTAATACAAATTGGAAACAATGATATTTCCAAGAGAATGTTATATGAATAATTTTTCTCTTGTAAGATTTCGTTAATAAGAAAACAGATAAATTTAAAAAATTAAAAAGTAAAATATTTAAGTTTGTAAAGTTATATTTACCTTGAATATTTTACTGTTCATGGGATATAACATCATAGATATTTTTTAAAAATGTAGGAAGAAAAAAGTGTATTTATTCTTTACCATATTTAAATGTAAAATATAATAATTACATAGACATGTAACCATAATAATGTTATTTAAAATTTATATTATTTTTTTTAAATGAATATATGTATATTTTTTTTTAAACTTAAAATGCATATAATATTAGTAACAGAAGTACATGATTTGTGCAAATGTTTTACGTGTTCGTTAACAATTATTCCCTAGAAATTCAAATTTAAATATGAAATGTGTACATTATTTTTTCTCTTATTCCTGAGAAAAAGTAAGCATGTTTTTTTTTAATATAGAACATATTTGCATCTAACCAAAATCATAAAAGAAAATAAAAACTACTATATGTAAAAAACATTAATGTATTATTTTTCTATTCTTTTTAATATATAAATAATACATCTAAATAATTCACTGTCTCATATAATGAAGAAAAGTTATATTATATTAAAATGTACAATGCACCTCTTTTACTTGAAAAAAAAAATTAAATAATTTTTTTTTTTTTCTAGTAAAATTCGTGAACATATAATCATTGAATTATCTATTTAAATGCTTGAACAAACGTTTAAATAAATTATGTGTGTTTATTGTCAATAGATGAATAATTAAAAGAAATGATAAATCACGAATAATAATTTATCATGAAAAAATATCGAACGGAAAAAGTTATTAATCCTTGTTAATTTTAAAAATGAACTTCGAAAAATGAAACAAGCAAAAAGGATTTTAATTTAATTATAAGTCTCAGTAAAACAGTAAAATTAACATATGTGGATTAATTATTACTAGATCATTCTATAATTTAAATAATAAATTTATATCATAACACTGATAAATGCTAATAAAAATAAAGTTTAATCACCATAACAACATTACTCATGAATAACCAATATCATAGCATTAATGAATATAAAAAATTAATATTTCCAAATAAACTTAATATAGCATTAATATAATGTTTATCTCTATATTATTTATTACTAAGGCGCATTTGTGTTTTTGTACTTATAAGGATTATAATGTTGAAAACTTATTCATAACACATACACATTGTGATTGGAATAAGCAATATGAAAAGAAATCGGAGTTAAATATTTATAAATATAGAATTATTAATATATTCATATAAATATTTAATTAGAATTAATTCGTGTTCTGAAATGCATTTTTTCTACCATAACTTTGAGCGTTTAAAACAGTGTTCCAGATACATAGGTTTATATGTATTTTTACAAGTTACTCATTAAATGTTAATAAAAAATGAAAAAAAACACACATTAATAAATAAATATAGTAGAATACATATTTTTACAAAATTTTTTCATAATTATATATACCAAATCCAAAATAATTTATTAAAATTTAAATTAGTTTTTTAAATGTATTATACTTTTAACTTATTTTACTGTTATATAAATACTTATAATTTACTATAAGTATGCATATCAAATGTATGTATACATATATATCTAGAAAGAATAAAATAATATTTTTCTTTATATACGTTAATCCATGCACACAAAAAATAAAAATTTACTGGGTAGAATAGGTAGAATAGTTATATTGATAGGAAATAAAATAAATGTTACAGGAATATATTTCAAAATACTCATATTAAAAAGGGAAAAACTATATCTAATGTTCTTATTTATATAAATCACGCAAGTTAATATATTATTTAATTTAATATTACATATGAATATGTATATATTGATAAAAATATTCTATGTAAATCATAGAGAAGTATTGATGATAATATGAATACATAATGGAAATTATTTAATATTACACTTGTACACCTATTATGCGTATTCTTAATATATTGTAAATTTCTCTAATTAGTGTTATTATGTAATATCAAAATAGTTACATTATAATTTAGTGTTAAAATAAAATTAATGTATTAACTGTAATATTAAAAATATATTCTTAAGAAAAAATTGAACGGAAAATAAAGTTCAATGCATACATAATTTTTATGTACATATTTATAATATAAAAATACTTATAACTAAACATTTTGTAGTTTTATCTAATACTTATACCCATAATTTGTGAATATATATTCAAAATGAGTCGTGATGTATAAGACACAATATCAATTTCTTTACCTTACATCCATATGAGTGTTATTTTCTTCATAAAGTATTAAGCAAAACTCATTTTTTTAATCATTCATATCATATTTTTGCTTTATATATTTTTTTAATTTTTAGAATTACACTTTGATGGGGGGCACCTTCATATAAATTTAACCATGAACTGGATAATACAATTAATCATTGCTCATTTTGCTCTTTTTGTGATAAAAATAGAGAATACATTTTTGGTGAATATGGGCTTAAAATACTATGTTACTACTTTGCGAGAAATCTACAAACTATATATTATTATCATAGTAACAAACCTTTAGAAGATAAAGTTTGTAATGACTTGCTTTACTGGTTGCAAAATAATTTAAAAAAATTCCTTGTAAAAAGGGATAATGAATATACTAGTATCCTTCAAAAATTTAAAGAAGTATGGGAAGAAATTGTTTCAGATGCTGAAGTAATTCCGAAAAATGATTTATGCAGAAAGTCATTTAAAAATTTAGTATCTTTTGATGTGTGTGAAAAAGCGAAAAATGTATCTAATTATTGCGAAAATTATGAATATATTAAAAATGAATTAGGTAAGCAAAACGAAACGTGTGTTGGCCATTATGAATATCTTATTAAGAATTCTAATATATATGATATTATTTCTAAAGGTTGTACTGTCGATGGAAATAACTACTGTCTAAATTATGATAAATGTGATACTTATAATCCTCAGAATTTGTTAAATACAGAAAAATGTAAACGAGCAAAAGAATTCGAATTAGCACGTAGTCAAATGAAGGAAAAAGAAGAACAATACTATCAGTGCGGTCCCGAATTTCAATGTGTTCCTAAGAATTTTTTTAGTACATCAATAGATTATTCAGATTATCACGTTATTCCTTTAATTGTACTTTCTATTTGGTCAATATTTTTAACTTTATACTTTTTATATAAAGTAAAAAAAAATTAAAAAGGAAGATATATATCTATGGTTTATAATATAATACACTGATTACATTTATTGGAAATAAATAATTAGAAAAAATTGTATATGCTTTCTATTTTACTTTAATTCTTAGTTAACTCCTTTTAAATCTTGGATAAATAATTTTTTATACAAGAAAAACGTAATTAGAAAGAATATACATAATGAGGAATTCCAGGAATTATTAGAATCAGAAACAGAAGATGATCACATAAATTTTAACAATAATGAATATCTTATTACATATAATCGTGAATGAAATTATTTTAATTGAAATAACTGCTAAAGAGTTTTAATCGTAACCTGTATTATTAATAAATATGTTAATGTATTTTTTATAATAGTTTATTAAAAAAAAAAAAAAAAATAATATATATATATTACACATTTAGTGATTTCTTTTCATTAATTGGAAATAAATATAATTTCTCTCTATAATGATAAAAACTAATAATATATAATATATTATTATTTCCTTATATAAATGAATTATTCTTTAAAAGTTTATATTATATTTGTGAAGATAATTTAACATTTAATTATATATAAATTCCCTAGTCCTGCCTAATAATTAATGATTACTAGATATCACAAATTTTAACATGAATAATATATAATTAAACTTTGTTCATAATAAGAAAAAAAAAAAATCAATGTCTTTTAGTACAATATATTATATGATAGAAAAATGTGCTTTTTTAAAAACATATACTTATGA
Source organism: Plasmodium ovale wallikeri (assembly GCA_900088485.1). Taxonomy (NCBI): domain Eukaryota; phylum Apicomplexa; class Aconoidasida; order Haemosporida; family Plasmodiidae; genus Plasmodium; species Plasmodium ovale. Next base: position 284,723 of record FLRD01001914.1, on the reverse strand, counting down.
GTTAACGATAAAACGATATTTCATTATAACAATATAAGAAACCATAATTTTGTAAAATTATATTTTTAATTCATTTATGAACATTTTGCTTGTCTTGACGTTCTTATATTAAAAAAGTATAATACGATATTTATTTGTTCATCCGAGAATATAACAAAATAAATAAAGGTATTTAATTAGAAATCTTCGTAATTTATGCTATATTATAATGTTGAAAGTAGTATAATTTATTTATTAAGATTTGTTATTCTATATACGTAAAAAGAAATACCATACTATTATATGAAAAGTTATAAACTAAAATATAAGAAAATAATAAAAAATTAAAAAAAAACCTAAAATATAGAAAAAAATATATTAATACATAGAAAATATGAATATACATATTTATTATTATAAAATTATATATGGTTTCACATTTTAACATTTAATATTTATTATGAAAGAAATTGTGCAAGAAATGTTATAATTAAAAAAGATTGTTTACATACAATTTATGAAAAAATTTAATTGAAAATAAATATATCACAAATATACCATGCACATATAACATATGAAATATAAACTATTAATTTAAAATAGTATATAATAAAATATGAACATAAAGTAAACATGAAATATTTAAGAAGTTTATGTTATAATTATAAAAAATGCATATTACTTACAAAATAAAGTTCAATTATACGAAATAAAATATTTCTGTAATTCATGAAATATGTGCTATAAAGAAATAATCGTTTTTTGTGATAAAAGTATTAATTCTGAGTTTATTTTATAAATTATTTTTATTTCCATATTTAACAGATTTTTACATATTTTTAAAAATATACATATTTATATACTAAATTATAATAAATAATAACAGTATATATCCTATTCAAAAATATTAATATCTTATGAAATATCCGAATTTCACAAGCATTCTATAAATTTCTTTCAATATGTATAAATTGAAAATATATCTATCTATTAAACAATATACATTAAACACATAAATAAAATTATTTCTTTAATATTCCATATATAATAGAATTTATTGCTAATCATTTTTAAAATTTGATTATTTCATGATTAAATTTTATGCGGATATATTTATTGCTGATTTATGGTAAAACGTAGTAATTTAATTTTTCATACAAATACAAAAATCTAAAATTTTGCATATCTACCATGAATTAAGTAAAACGATAATATATAATTTAAGAATTTTGTCTTAATATATGCATATTAAGTTGCCGTGAATATATTAATAGTTTTAAAAAAAAAATTTTAATTATTAATACTTTGTCATAAATTTTGTAATAGTTATATAATAATAGGAAAAAAAAAAAAAAAAAAAGGAAAATATAATATTCTCTTTAAAAAGAACGGGATTGTAAACAAAATAGTATAAAATGAAGAATAAAAGTAATAAGAAATACATATATTTTATAATAATCAAATTAACTATTATACAATATTAGCTTTGTAGTGTTACTGGAATTGTTATGAATCCAATCATTTGAATTTCTTAAACGAATTGTTTTAAAAATGTGAGATCGCCATAATATAAATAATGTAAATGAAAATATGACGGAAATAAAAATTATTACTAAGTACTAATCCATTCAAGTAATAAATATCTATTTTCTTATTTAGTTTTCAACATAAAGCATTGTCTATTATATATATATTATTAAATTAAAATAGAAAGTTCATAAAATTATTTCTATGTTTCCATAATTTGTAATTTACTTATAATTATAACTTATATTAAATGAATATCGATTTTAATTTTTTCCTTTTTAATATTTTATCTAAATGTTTTTAAATTTATAAGAATGATATTATATTCAGTAAGTGGTGGAAAACCCATTATTAGTTATACGTAATATATACATTTATGTACGGTATACTTTGAGATGTGTTATTTACAATAAATGAATCTATAATTAACTCTGTTTTCCTTATATATTTGAAGTGAAACTAACTTGCATGGTTAGTTTTTATTAAATAGAAAGGAGATTAGAGAAGGAGTGTGGAAATTATCACTATAGCAAAATATGATAATAATGAATACTATACATTTGTTATATAGTAATGTTATAAATATTATGTACAAAATATCCATTTATTTTAATTTTTATCTGTGTTTTTACAGCATGATATGTATATGAATATTTCATAAATTTTTTTTTTAATTCTTTCAAAATATTAATATTAAATATTCTTAATTTTTAATTATATATAATTTTTAGAATAATTTTTTATTTTTTTTTTTAAAGAATTATATTAAAAATAATATATATATATAATTCAGCGATGATATAAAGAAAAAACAGAGTTTTTATTACTTTATGAATTAACATATAAGGTATTAATGCACATGATTTTGTGACTGTGTGATTTATATATTCAAATAAGCTGAGTATTTGTTATTAATATTATGTTTCGGCGATATTATGCTTCATGCACTAAAAAAGTCACTTTTTTATGAAGTTTTAAATTTATCTTTTAACGATATTTTTCTTTCTTTAATTTTTATATATTTCTGAGGACAGTACCTTGCGTATTAAAGTGAAACATACATTTTTTAAATAGAACTAATAAATGTTAAATGTGTTAATTTAAATGTTATGGAATTAATCATAAAAAAATTATAATTATTTATCTTAAGTAAATTTCTATAGTTCTTACGTAAAATTAATTACTTACGTAAAATATTTCAAAAGAACGAGGAGGATATATATATAAATACATAAGGACAAATTACTTTACTGAATTTATATAAAATGATTAATTTTTCTATTACATATAATCGTATAAGTAGAATTTCTTAATAATCGTACATATATATATATTTTACAGAAATATATTTTAAGATATAATATTATATGTATACTTTTGTGTATATATATCATATTTCTCTTTATACATTGAAATAATGGTGTCACCATAATGCGCTCTTTCATGAATTAAATAATAATTCTTTATTATGCATATTTACATAGACACTAATATAAATATAGAACAAAATAAAATAAGTGTACATTAATGCTATATGTTTTCATACGAGAAATTAAGTGCGTTAGTATATTATACAGAAGCACGTAGTATATGTTTATTAAAACAAATGAATACTGAAAAATGGAAGAGAGACGTACATTTTTTTAAATAAAAACTATTATTCGTGATGTATTACTTGAATTTCGCATTATAGAAGTAACTATATAAAAGATTTTTTTATTTAAGTAATTGTAAACACATTATATATATTGTTCTCCTTGTTTTTAGTACCCCTTTTTCGATACAATATGGAAATTGTATGATCAATTTGATAAAACTGTTAGTAATGAAGGAAATGTTCTATATGACAGCATTTGTCAAAGTATTATAGAAAATATTAGTGAAAATAACGGGAAACACATAGATATATGCATTAAACTTATGAGAAATTTATGGTCACTATCTAATACTAAATATAGTGATATGCTTAATTCTGAACACTGCACAAATTTAAACATATGGTTATATAACGAAATAAAAAAACATAGTATTCCTGAAGAAACTCTTAAGGAAATATTTGAAGCAACTAATACCATAACTCTTACCTTGAGTAATTATTATAAATGTACTTATTATCCTTTTAATAAAGATATAGAACCAGAAAACCTATTAAAATTACTAAACTTTGAGGCTAATATTAATATTATTAAAAGAGTCTTAGAAGATAAAGGTAATACACACTATTGTCAATGTAAAAACTACGTTTATGAATGTGCTAATATATTTAGAACCTTGAATAGTAAGTATTGTCCCAGTGGAAAAGCAAATAAAGAAAATATTTGTTCCAAATTAAAAACGTTTCAATCTTCGTACTCTATTTCCCTATATGATAAACCAGAGATAAAGGCAAATATACCATCTTTAGATAGCCCCCATAGTGAAACACTTATTGACTGTTCACACAAAGAACAAGTTATTTCATTACAGGATCCTAAAGATGAAAGTGTAAGTAGCAACGTACCTTTTAACGTGCCGGCATTTGTTGGTATAATGGGTGGATTGTTCCCTTTATTATTAATTGTATATAAGGTTAAAAGAAATAGTAATATAATTAGATGATAATATTCTATAATGCACTTTATATTTTATTTTAATGCTCAATTACTATCATAAATTGTCATTATTTTTAAATATGTAATTTCTTTATTTCTTATGTTAGTATACAACATTAAGACCAAAATTGCTTTCTATAATAAAAAATAGAAGAATTGACAATAATTTAGATGAAGAAGAAATACGCGAATTACCATTATATAAATCTGAAAAAGAGCTTATAATTTCTGATGAAGTGAATTATAATATGACATACCTCCCTGCAGCAAATGTATAATTTTTATATAATAATTAATTCAAATTTCATTAGCATAATAGTAAGAAATAGTTCATATAAAATTGAGAATTTTAATTTTATAAAGACAATTATTATATAGACGAATAATATGATAAAAATATAATATACAGATAAATATTATTAAAAATATTATGGAAAACAAACAAAAAAGAAAATTGAAAAGTAAAAATAGAAAATATATTTTAATTTTTATATTATTTTATTCTTTAAATATAATAATGAAAATGTGATATTTCACTAAACATTTTATCCTTCTACTTCGAAATATATTAATAGTGTACATTTTTATGTTTTAGACAAATCGTGCTATTAATTTTTTTATTCATTATTTTAAATGTTAGATTACTATTTAGTAAAACTCTTTTTTGTTGATATACCTAATAAAATATTTGAATAAAACATACTAAATATATGTATCGTTTTTTTAGGAAAAAGAATATGTATTCTTCTAATATTTTAGGAAATAAGTTTAATATAGCTCAAATAATAAGGATAAAAGAGCAAATCATTCTAATTCTTAATTTATTCTTATAAATGCAATATCTTTTTAAATAATAATAAGGCAAAAATAGGTTTCCTTTGCCACTGTTTATAAATATAATATATATAAAGTTAATGTAATATAAAAAATTATATATTTTCCCGAAAATTATATAATGTAGTTTTTTTTAAGAATATTAATTTAGAAAACTCATTTTACGCTTATTATAACATATTAAAAATATACATAGATAATATCGAAAGAAAAAAAAAATTCTCATTTACATAATAAGAAAATTATTTGTAAATATAAAATCATATCCTTAAATATTTTATTATTTAAATTACATATAACTGGATCCATACAATGAGAATATATGCATATTATAAAAAATGATTAAATTGATACAAATTTTAAAACAACAATCAAATGGTATGTTTTATTAATACATGTGTTAATAAAATATTTATATATTCTTTGTAGAAAAGTAATATTATTAAAATTATTATTAGTTTATTTGATAAATTTTTATAATTAGGGAACAAATAATAATAGTATTACTTAAAAATATGTTAAAAAATACGGAATTTATTTTAAAGAATTGTCAAAATAAAGATATATTAGAATTTAAATTATAATTCCATAAAAAATAAATGAGCGCATTAAAATGATATAAAAAATTACATAAATCGAACAAATTCATAATAATAACTAAAAAAAATCTTAGAAATATAAAATTCAAATTAATTAGAAATTATTCTTAGGATGCACATATTGCATTTATCATTTGGTGATAATAATGAGAAAGTAAGTGCATATGCAGTAAAAGAATTTAAATTATCGAATAATAAATATAAAATTATAAAAATATTTGGAAAATATATTAAAATAATGTATTCTCTCTATTTTTAATCAAATTGTGCGTTTTCATTAACGCTACCAACAATATTTATATTGATCTTTATATTATTTTAGAATATTACAAATATTTTCATAGAAAAAAATTTTTAAATTAGAGGAATAAAAAATTTATTGTTAAGAAATTACAAAAATATAAGCATAAATAGTTATCATTAACAAATGGTAATATATTTATAATATTTTATTTTGTATAATTAATAAAATACATTTCTCATGGAATTTAAGCATTTATTTATGCTTTGCGTAAATTAATATTATTAAAAATTGTATTAACTTATGTAAAAAGATCCTAAATACAAATAGGATACAATGTATAATTTATGAATAATTTCGACAAATTCAATATTAAATATGAATTGAAATGTAATACTACATTACTTAGAGTTTTGCCATGTTAAAATTTTTTGGAATTTTATTCTTAAAACAAAAATTTATCACAATTAACATATGTAATATTTTATATTTATTTATATTCCAATATTATTGATTAAATAAATTTTAACATATAATCTAATAATTTGAATGAAACATAACAATAGATGTATAAACCCAAAGATGAGAAATTGATATCCTAAAAACATAAAATAAGCTTTATCAGAATATATTTAAAAAAAAAATGTTAACTAAAATTAAGTAGTTTTTGTGTGGTTACTTTTTTATAATTAAGAGAGATCAATATATAATAACAATATTAAAATATAAATTATACTCTCTTTTGTTTGTAAAAATAATATAAATTAAAATTATAAATACATAATATTATTATATGTATCTAAATATATATACTTTATTAATAATAAAGCATATTTTCATTTTTACATATATTAAAATATGTATTTCCGTATAACAAGAGGTACCTGTTGTACAAAAGAGAAGGATATTAAATCATATACTACTATTTTTTATATTCAATAATTCTTTTTTTATATTATTATTTGCAAAATATATACAGTTGAAAAAAAAAAGAAAGTAATATATACATGATAAAAGTGATAATTTTTGTTATAACTTGTGAAAAATAAAGTAATTCTTAAATAGATAAAAAATGTTTATAAACAGAATTCTTTTATTTGAAATCATTAGATATTTTTGAATAAAATACTAAATTTTTTTAAAAATTAAAATTTGTGCTTATTGTTAAAACAATAACATTTTCACAAATTTTACATATTGAAAAATATATATATATATTTCATATTAATGTTAATATAATTACGATAATTTCTTAAAAACATGAATATACATATTATATAAATAATTTATGCGTTAATTTGCAAAATTAATAAATGTTTACGTTCTCTGAAATAATGTAAATTCAACTGAATTAAATGATAATAGACAGATAATAAACAAAAAAATAGAAGATATGGTATATTTGCATGTTAATTATTTTTATAAAATTACAAGCATTTATTTTTACTCAGTATTATTTCTTAAAAAATCTGTACAAAACATTTTTCAAAATAAGCATTTACTTATACATAGACTTTATTCCTTTCGTTTTTAGCAGAAAAAATTAAGCGATTTACCATCATTCAGCAGATACGCTTTTTTTAACACCTTTGCTGCTAGTGATCCCTATGGTGAATATTGTGAATCTATAAAATATGTATTCAAGATATACCCAGGAATTGAAGAAATATGTAGAGGGCTTGCAGAACATATGTCTTATATATACAGGGATGATAATACAGACGATAATAATGAAAAGGTTAAAGATTGCAGATATTTATTCTATTGGATGCATGAACAAGTTATAAAAATTAAAAAAGATAATAAGAATACATTATATCACTGGTATATACATCATCTTATAGAAGCATGGAAATATATGAAAAGAAAATTAGATAAATCGAATAGTAATATATGTAAGTTGGAATATTATGATACTAATAACGAGAATATTAAAAAGAGAAAAATGCTGTATGATTATTGCGAAAATTATAATGATTTGCAAACTAATATTTTTAGGGGTAATTATTGTGATAGCTATTACTATTATCTTAAAAAAATTGATAATTTACATAATAATTTTAAAGAAGTATGGTCCGTTAATAATGGAAAAATCCCCGAATATATTAAAGATTGTGAACAAAATAAACCCAGTGATCTGCTACAGGCACCATCATGTAAGAATGTAGAACTTTTAGGAAAAAACGTGAAAGTAAATGAAAGTTATATATATGATTGGGATGAAGGATTAGAGTATCTTTTTCATTTTCCACCTAGCAGCGATGATTCTTATGGTGTTGTATATACTGTGATACCAATTTTAGGGATTTTTTTTTTTTTTTTATTCTTGTATAAAGTAAAAACAAATTGTTTATAAAAATATGAATATTCCATGTTATAATTAATAATAATTATTAATTAAATATACATAAGTGTAAAATAAATATATTGTGTAACTTTATTATTAAATTTTCTATTAGTTTACTCCAGTCGGATCTATATTACGTTCATTGTTACTAAGGAAAAAAATAAAACAAGGAGCTATAGATAATAATGAAATAGAAATATTATCAAGCGAGTCAGATATACATACTAGTAAATATTTGTACAATAGTAATATGAATATAGGATACACTTCTTAATAATTCATACATTAATATAATTTATAAAAACAGTTACATTAATTAATGCAAATTGAGGTATATAAATATTTTTAAGCATCTAGAGTTTATTTTTAAAATAAGATAAAATAAAAAATGAACAGTAAATAGATTTACGTATGCAAATTCGTGAAGTGTAACATAAACAAATGTGATATTATGTAATGTAATTGCTTGAATAAAATAATGTTGCTTGAATTAATAGAAAAAAGGCATATTAAAACTTAAGGATTTCTCATAAACATGAAATGAATGAAATTAAAAAGTTGAATATAAATAAGAAAAATAGCATATTGAATATTTATTGTTCTAAATGATAACTTACAAAAAAATATGTTATGAATATCAAAAAGAAAAAGAGTATATAAATAAAAGGAAAGGCAACAAGAAAATGCTTAAAAAAATGAAATATAATGTTTGTTATTTTAGTTCAATCTGAACTTTTAAAAACTTACATTAAATGTACTATGATAAGTATAATGGATGATATGTATTAGACTATAATTATTTTTTCTTATATATATTTTACAATGAATAAATCTCTATTTTAAATAAATGTTTTAGCGCTATTCAATTATGTTTTATTATTTTGTTAATGTGATAGTTAAGTGCAAAAATTATTATATGTTTTTAATAAAATCATCTTCTAATACATGTATATATAGAGGATAAAAATATTTTTCCTATATGTATGTTTTGTGTAATTTTTTTATTTGTCAACATATATTTACCAATTTTGTTTATCAAATTATATTTAAATATGTTTTATTAGTTATTTAAAAGAAAAAATAGAATAGAAATTTTTTAGTTTCTAAAATAGATTAAAAATAATTTAATTTTATATGATTTATACCGGTATTAAAAACTATAGATTTACTATAACAATATTTTTTCATGCTACAATCTAGGTGACTGATATGCTGGATTAGTACAAGCATATAATAATTTGTTCCTATTGTTTTATATTAATTAAAGAAATTTTTATTTTAGTATTATTTAAAAATATAAATTTTAACATAATTAATACCTTTTTATTATTTTTAAGGTGTTATCCTATTGAGTATATCCTTTTTTTTTTGAAAGGGAACTACTTTATATTAATGTATTATTTATTTTACTAATTAAGTGTTAATTTAATGATAATTATGGGTTTTTACAATATCAGTATTAAACAAAAAAGAAATTGTATCAAAATTTTATATCGTATAAGAATATAACTTTTCATCAAATTTAGTTGTGTTCTTTCTTTTTAAACACACTACATTGATATGTATAAAATGGTTTTATTGAGAAAAATAAAAATGAAACATAATTTAACTTTATTTCAAATAATGGGAAAATTTGTGATGTAACTCATAAAAACGTTCGAGTATTTGCATAAAATCCAAATCCCCAATATAGTTAAAAAATTATAGAGTTATAAATTAAATAATTAATACATTTCAACTTCCACGTGGCAACCATGATTATAGATAAATTACATATAATGGAAATATTTGCTCGTTTCATTAAAAATATAACCATGAAATAACTTTTACAAAGAAAAAAAAAAAATAAATAATAATAATACAGTGATTAAAATATTATTTTATATATACATCAAAAATATATTATATTATATTTGAAAAAACAATAAATATATTCCTATGTTTTTTATATGATAGTGCACAAATATAATATAATTCGCAAAAATAATATATAATATTGTGAATGAATAAATATATTAGAAAAATAATGAAGTCATGTATTATTGTTGCACATGCACATTATCTCTTTACCTGAGTGGAAATTAAATACATGTATAAAATTACTTAAAATGTGATTATAACTTTTTAAAGTATAACCTACAAAAAAAAAATATTTACATTTATGTACACTTGAAAAAAGAATAATAAATCATTAAGTAATAATTTCAATATATAAAAGAGTAAATCACTAAATAAAAATATTATAGAGAAGAATAAATCTTTTTATCATATTATAACTTAATGAAGAAAATAGTAGGTAAATATTATGATAAATATATACAAAATAAAAAAGTGTGCAAATAAAATAATATTTTATTTATGTATAAAACAGTACAGAAAATACAAATTAATGATATCATTTAATGAATTAAAACCTAAGTGTTTATGTACCTTGAAAAATATTTTAAAAAATTAAGTGAAAAAAATAAGGTAGTAATAAATTTATAAAATATATATCGAAACAAATTTTAAGTTCTCAAAAATTCTTCCATATGTTATATATGGTTGTATTTTATTCATATTTGCATCGTACACATAACCTTGCATTTAAAATTTTATTAATAATTCTGGATATTTACGTGCACAAGGAGAGATATGAAACTTATATATATTTAATAGGATAATATAGAATGAAATAATAATTTAATAAAAATGCACAAATGTATTTAACAAATTCATCTTTTCATATTCTCTTCTCTAATAATGTTACGCATGCGATTTGTACACTTTGTATATTTATTTTAAATTATTTTATTAAAAAACAAATTTATTTGAATAAAAAGAAAAATAAAATAATGAAATATAAAAAATATTGAAAATGAAAGATAAATAACCTATTTCTTTTTCTAATATACATGTTGTATGTAATATTCAAATAAAAAGTAAATGAAAGTTCTATATCATTATAGTAATTTAATTTACCTATTTTTCAATATACAAAAAGAATAATTCTGTTATATGTTCCTATTTTTAACAAATTATATGCATGCTTACGAAATTAAATAAAATACTATAATTACATAATTATTCTTATAAATTAGTCGTAATGTACACGTATGCAATAATATAGGAGAGAGGCATACAATGCATAAAAAATATTTGATAAAATGGTTTTAATATATATTGCTAAATATACAATATAAAGTCAATTTTAAATATGCAATTTTTTTATTAAATAATTATTGAAATATAACACATTTAATTATATTATTTAATTTTTCTTACTTTAAAAAAAATAAAATTTTAATATATTAATAAATTATTTACGGAAAAGACATAGAAAATATTAAACATAGTAAGCCGGTGTAATGCATTAAATAGAAATTATATAAGAAAACCATCATAAAATAAATTGTTGTCTTAATGTAAAAAAATAAATTTATGATAATAACAAACAAATAGTTTCAACAAAATGCATTGCTAATGTAAACGAAATTCTGATCGAACAAACATAAATATAAAATAAGTATTTAAAATATGTATATTATAATTATTTATTGAAAAAAATAAAATATTAATGATTCGTATTTTGTGTATAATAATTTTTTTTAATGACTATCTTATTTTATTTTATAATTATTATGAGAGCCCATTATCCATATATGTTGTTTATGCGAAAATTATGATAAATATACTATTTCATGTGAATTTGGTTATATTTTTTCAAGAAAATAAAACAAAATAATGGAAGAATTTTAAAAGAAACTGTGTGTTCAAATATATACATGTTATAGAAAAAGAATGAAAAACAATAAATTGCACTTATTAACTTTTGTGAATGTACAGTAAAATATTCGAATGAAATTATTACTCCTTTGCATATATATGCTAATATTAAAAATATCATAATAATATGGATTATGCAATAAAATTTATATTTCTTATTCTAAATATTATTTAAGTCTATACCGTTAAAAATTCTATCTCTTATCAAGAAAAAAGAAAAATTATTTTTCCTGAAGAAATAGAATTTGGCACATCAATTAAGTACTATTTGTATTTAAAATTCAGAAGCCTTTTTTAGAACATTTTACATCAGGTGAATTATACGATGAAATGAATAATGCAAAGGATTCTGAACAATATTCTACTTACTGTATAAATACAAAAACACAATATTCTCAATGCGATGGAATTCATAAAATTTGCGAAATGTTTGTATGGAATTTAAAAAATTTGCCCAAAATATTGGAAGATGAATACGATACTGATTCACATTGTGCATATCTGCATTTTTGGATGAAGTATAAAATAAGAAAAAATATTGGTGCTAATAAAAGATCCCCCGATATCATGCAACTTCGTCGTGGTTTTTTTTCTTTTTTTTTATGGGGTAAAATTTATGGAAAAGAATTAAGTTATAGTTGTAAGTATGCATATAATCATTATACTGATTTAGATTTATGGAGAAGATGGAAATATTTGTATGACTATATTAGTAAATATCATAATTTATATGATATAATTTCTAAAAACCAAGATTTATGTCGTAAGAACAAGACATATTACATTTATATTAAAGGAATGCATGATAGTTATGTAAAAAAATGTTTTAATAAAGGTACAGAATAATGGCCTTATCATCTTAAATTTAAAAAGTTGTGTAATAAGAGAAAATTTTTAACTGACATAACTTGTGATTCATGAGAAGTATAAATACAAGAACCACAAAATAACCACCAAGCACAAACTATGGCACAAGATTTGGATACAGGATTTAAATTCAAGATCTGTAGCATAACAGAACAGTTGTTCTAATGATCCTGGTAATACATGTAATAATAATTCTTACCATAAGGGTATCCTTTTAGCTATGTTACCACTTTTGTGAATAACTTTTAAACTTTTCATTTTGTACAAAGTAAATATAAAGGAAATTAAAGAAATATTGGTTCCGATGATATGCTTGTATTTAATTTTAATTACTAATTAACTGTTATACCGGAAAAAAAAATATACATTCCACATGTTTCATATTTTTCATATATATATTAGTTGTCTTATATTGGAACCTAGGTATGTAAAAATATATTAAAAAAAAAGAAAGATTAATTGTATTCAGGGAAAATTTACAGAAAAATTATTAGAGAATGAATCAGATTCAAGTGGTCTCAATACTGATAATCAATTTTTCCATATATTTTATAATTCTACATGATTTTTACAATTATTAATCTTTCTTTGAGTATACATAAAAGAAATATATTAAAATGTACAACGTTTAGTATGCATTATCGATACACAGGAAAGAAAAGGGTAAGATGGTGCTATATATAGAACAAATAATTTATTTTAAAGAACTATGCTATTAATAGGAGAAGCATTATTAATAAAAAATTACAGATATATGGTATTATTGCTAGTGTACATACAGAAAAAAAAAATTTATTCACTGTAAAGGATTCTCATAAGGATAAATATAACATATAAATATGTAATAAAATATATGCAAATCCGTTAAATATATGAAATATATGCTCACTAAATATTAGCTTTATACAACATATTTTAGCAATAAAAACAATAAAAAAATAACATACAGTTTAAATATGAAATTACTGTGTAAAATATTAATATAATATAGAAAAAAATATAAACATTGCATAATGTATATAAATAATTGAGTTACATATAAAACCAAAGAAAATCTTAAAAAAATTTTATGATTTAAGGGTTAAGTAATTTATAAAACTAAATATCATCTTTAATCCAATTTCTCTCTAAATATTATTAAGTAAATTACTTTTCTAAGAGAATATATATATGATTCTTATAAAAATAGGAATTTTAATCCATAAAAATAGTTCATATTAGAGAAATTATAATTAACACATTTTAATCACTCAAACGTAGAAAAAAACAGAAAAATATATATATACTTGCACATTTATTAAAAATTTATATATTTATATACTAAATTATAATAAAAAATTACTGCATATATTTTATTAAATAATAACACTCTCATTAAAAACGCCCGAATTATATAAACATTATACTATATGTATTATATACGAACAAAATGAATGTTTATTTAGTTATTAAACTGCTTATATTCCATAACTAAGGGAATTTATATTTTTAATGTTATATTTATGATAAAATTTGTATCTATACATCTTAATAATTTACCACTATTTTCTTGAAAATTAAGTACATATTTTAAAGTTTTCTGTAAGTTGAAATGTAATAATATCAATTATCATAAAATTTTATATAGAAAAAAATATGGATATCTTTCTATAAATAATTCATTAAAGGAAAAATATAAAACTCAAGAACTTTATCATAATTTTAGATAAATTTATTATAGCGTAAAAACAGTATGTGTATAAAAATCATTTTAATGTTATATTGACGTACTCTAATATTTTAAATGAATATATATTAGTAAAAAATGTAAAACATAAGAGAATTAGATAAATTGAATTAATAAAATATATACATAAAATTGTATAAAGTACAAAAATTAAAAAGAATAAATATATATTTTAAACTATAAAAGTAGTTAATATATAAGGTTAATTTTGAATAACAATTGTAAAAAGAATGTATCCCAATAATTTAATTTATTAGTCAAAATTTTTTAAATGAATATAATTAAAATCCTAAAAAGAAATTAACAAAAAATTATCACAAATATATAAAAAATAGAAACACTTTTAATTTCATTAAATAATTTATATATATTTCTATATTTAACATTATAATGAAACATAATGTTACGTTACTCACTGCATTAAAGAGAAATAGTAGGTTAATAAACCTATTTCCTTTTTTATATGCATGATAATATCAAGATAGCTAATCCACATATATAATTAATATTTATTTTCATACATTTCTTTTATAATTTATCTATAAAATTGTTTTTTCTTTTTTTTAAAATATAAGCAAACTGAAAAAAATATGGAAACACCACATTATTAGATACACATGATATATAAATTTATGTAATATATATTAAGGTTACATATTTAAAAAAAATTCAATAATAAATTATTATGTATTCATTAATGTTCTATTGTGAAGAATACTTATATTGTAAATTTTTTACTAAATAAAAAAGTTATATGCTACGGAATCGGGAAATATTCATAATGGCAGAGTCCCACAATAATATATTTTGTAATTATTTATTAATTTTGATACATAAAATCGATGTTTCAATTATATTATATAAATTTAATACATATTATTTTATCTTGCAAAATTGATCTTAACATTTATATTCATTTGAGTTTTTTTGTAGATTTAACATTTAAATTTCTTTTTTTTTTATGGTTTTTATATTTAATAATATCTTGCACATATTTAAAAATACTTTTTACGCAATAATTTTGAGGTTTCCTTCTTTTTATTTAATATATGTAATTACATTGAAAATAAAAATTCTATATATTACGCAATACCTTATGTGATAAAAAAATGCATAAAATTCTATTTTATAGCACGGAATACAGTAATAGAGAGTAAAAAAATGTTATTTTGTGATTTTGTGGCTTATTATATTAACAAAATTATAAATTAGTAATTAACATAATTTTTTAGTAATAAATATTTTTAATATAATATGAAATCTTTTATATACTGATTATTAAATTTAGTATTTAACGACACTGCATATACATTTATATTTAGTACTTATATATACAATATATATTTAATATATATAAATTATTTATGTATTATATGAAATCCTAATTATTCTACGTGTGTTTATATAGAAGCCATATCTTTCTTCTTAAAACTGAACTTATTCTTCAAGAGAAAATTTTTATTATGTGTTTTATAAGTAGATATATAGGTATATAAAAAATGTATTAAACAAAAAAAGAATATTTAAATAAATGCATGATAAGTTAACTATTAACATGTTTATGTATAAATAAAACTAGTTTTTTGCATTGCTAATCAAATTATTAAAAGTATTGTTATAAACTGTTTTCTAACGAAATAAAAGGAAAATACATACTAATAAATATTTAGATAATTATTAAAAATAAAATAACGAAAACGATACATAGTATGTATTTACATTACATGTCTTTAAAGTTCATATAAAAAATTGAATATTAATATATTTTATATCTTCATTTAATAAATATTCAAAAAAATATAATGGATACTATACAAATGTATAATATGTCGGGGTATTTTTTAAAAATTTCTTTACATATCATGCATTAATTATATATTCTGTTATTGTATTATTCTTTAAATACAATAAAAATTGCATTTTTTCAAATAAATGTTTATATATTTGTATATTACCTTTTTAGTATTCTCTTTTAGATAATACATGGAATTCGTATGATAAATTTAATAATTCCGTAAACAATGATGAAACTACTTATAATACCGTATGTGAGGATGCCATAACTGGTGAAAATTCATATAAATTGGAAAACAGTATACTCTGCATAAAACTTTTAAAAAATTTGTTATCATTATTTAAGGAATTAAATGCAAGGGAATAATAAATCGCTAATAGTTGTAAAAACTTCAATTACTCGTTGTATTATCAAATAAATTCAAGTATGATTACTGATGATATCATGAATATAATTTTTAGAGCGTCGTCGAATATTCCCGGTAAATCAGCAAACGCTAACAAATGAATTTATTATTATTATCATTATTATACATGATTTAAAAAAACTGAAAAAATAATAAAATTAGTTAACTTTGTAGATAATATAGATTCTATTATAACCATACTGATAAATAAAAATAATCTAAATTATTGTTGATGTAGACGTTTTGTTTATTAGTGTATTAATATATATAAACAAATGAATGAACAATATTTTGTTACAGAAAATTATAATTACACCAGTGCTTGTGAACAAACATAAAATTTTAAGAACACATAAGTTTTATATTTCTAATAAATGTAAAATGAGTAATAACACAACATCTTTGAATTTTACGGAAAATAAATAACTAAAAAAATGCTAACCAGAAGAAGTCAAGTCAGTATTTTTTGGTAAAAGTGATAACAATGCTGTAAGCGATGTCACTTATACACAGGAGGGAACCTATCTCTCTCCATTAGCTCTATATAGGGTTAATATATATTTCGTTTATATGTGATAATAAAATACAACACAGACATTTATACACTATTTACATACTAAATAACTATAACGAATTTGATATACTTCTATATAAGTATGAATATTTCCCTTTTTGCATTAATATTCCCTCACTGGACCCATGTTACATTCTTGAATGCACAGTTGGAAAAGAAAGAACAAGAATTTAGATGGAGAACAGGAATTATTATTTGATGGAAATATAAATCATAACACATATTCGGATGATATGGAATATCATAAACAGTATCATTTGTTGTGAGGTGCACAATAAGAATATAACAATGAACTATAGATTGTTAAAGCAAAGAATAGTAGTCAACACAAAAGTATGTTTATTATTTTATTACGAGAAAGAAATAACAAAAATATTAAATAGACAGAACACAGTGTGTATATAATATAAATACAAAAGTGAAATCAAAAATAATAGAACATGAAAAAAAAAAAAAAATTTACAAGATAACTTATTTGCATTGAATATGTTCAAAGATAACTAAAAAAAAACATTTAGAACAAAATTATATATAAATAGTTCTCAAGAAAAATATAATTTTTTGTTGTAAAGTATATTAAAAATATGGAAAGAATAAGAATTTAGATATTTATAAATATTTTATAAGTTGGAATATTGCGTTTATTCTTTAATAACATACGCACATCAAATTAATATTTCGCATTAGTTCATTTTTAATTAGGGTAAAATAAATTAAGCGCTATATATTAAATAACATATATAATATACTGGATAAACTGTTTACTAATAAAAGAAACATTCAGTTAAATTATAATATTTTAAATGAAATGAAATATGTGAATTCTTATGAGACTCCAATATTAATTGTATCTTAAATATATTATAAGAAAATTACATTATAAAGTTAACCTAATTTTATTTCATTTATTTTTTATTAATTTTTATATATATATTAAAGTAATAAAAATTATTTTTCATATGAATATTAAAATTTACAAGGACACATTCGATTTCACAAACACGTTGATAAAAGATGATTATACATGAATATAACACTATAATTGTAGATATAAGCAGCTCATTTTCTTTTAATGTATTATAACACTCGAATTATTGAACCTCTTCTTTTCATTTTTATTTTATATACTTATATTAAATTTTACGTAATGACTATGAATAAAAAATATATATATTTTAAATATTAAACATTAAGCAATTCATTTGAACATAGAATTATTTTAATATATGGAATACACATAAATTTTAGAATGTTATATTGATGTGATGATTAAACGTATGTTGTTATTATATTAAAAAGATCATTTTTCATAAGTAAAATATATTTTTTTCATCTATTATTTTGAATAACATGATAAAAAATATATAGAAAAACTTAATTTATCTATCGTTGGACAAATCTTAATAACCTAGTGGAACTAATGTATTTTTATTTTTTTTTTCAAAAAATACCTGAAAAAGTACAAATGTAACATTTTTTTAATAAATACTAATTTAATACAAATATAATAAGCTAAATAATATATCTGTACTATTATCATTTAAATTTATCGCACAAATTTATTTTCATTTAATATATCTTATATTTTTCCGTAAAATTAAGATGTTATATTTTGTTTTTTAAAAATAAAATATACATATCAATTTTTTTTTAATAAATTGCAATACTTATCTAGTAAAAATGAAGATACAATGAAACTTTATTACGTATGTTTGATGAAAAATCATTAGAAATATAAAAAAAGATATGGAATCGTATATAATTAACGATGAATTATTAATAAGGAACTCGGAATAATGAGAAAAAGTTCACATTGAGTATAACATTAGGTTAAAAAGAAGAGTTAATAAATATTATAATGTATAGTTTTATTAATACTATATGTTAAAAAATAATTATAGTGCTAATATGGCACATTATTGTGATAATTATGATATTTTCATTAGGAATATATTATTAAGAATAAAGTAATAAAAAAAGAAAAAGCTAATTAAAAATAATTTTTATATAAAAAAAAAAAAATTATACTACCATATTAACTTATAGTATAAATTAGAATTATATAAAATTTAATAATTATAGCTAATTAATGTAATTTGTAAAAATTTGAAGAAGTCAATAAAATTTAAAATGGAAAAAAAATAGATTACTTTGAAAAATAATTTGATGCTATGTAACTTTATTAAAAACATAATGAAAATTTTAGAAGATAAATTTTTCTTTGTGTATTATATATAATTATCGGAAATATTTATTCAGAATACATAATAATAATCATAATTAATTCATTACTCTTTTAAATATATTAAGAAAAATTATTTCAATTGTCTTATAAGGCAAAGAAAACTTGTATATTCAAAATTTTGTTATAGTATGTTAATAATATATAAAAATTCCTTAGAATATTCTTTGTAATAATATTTACATTTGAAAAGTAAAAAGTAATAGTATTTTCTTGCTTTTATAAATAATAATTTTAGGTGGAATTGCTACAAAATAGGAAAGAGAGAAATATAATCGCAATAAAATATATAAAATTGTAAAATTACAAAAATTATATATTATATAACTATATTATTCTACGTGAAAGAAAAAAGTGTTGTATATATAATCGTCTATTTTCGTGTATATATTAAATGAATTTTTTTTTTTTTTTTTTAACGGATTTGTAATGTCATTAAAATGTAAAACATAACATTTTACCTATTTGACTTTGTGGAAACTTGTATAATATAACCTAAAATAGTATTATTTCTTAATATTTTTGAATGTTTTACACTTATATATGTTTATCTATTTAAATAAAAATTAATATACATTTAAATAATAATTAATATTATCTTTAGAAAAATTAATTAACTTATCTATATTTTAAAACAAAGAAATGGATAATGTAATATTGTAATTATATGCAAATATATATAAATTTTAAATGAAAAAATAAAAAGTATGTTTAATTATCATGACAAGCACTTAATCCGTGTTTTCATAAAAAAATAATTAGTATTGCAATTCTCATATTTCTTAAAAATATTTCTTCCCTATATATATTTTTTTAATTCACATATTATATACTTATTTAAATATTAGAGAAATACATATAATGCTATAACCCTTAAAATTTATAAATATAATATTTGCATCTTTATCAATGTAAAAATTTAAAATAAAAAGAAATAATAGTTTCACAAAGAGAAAAAAGGATAATTAGTTATTTTATCAAGTAATATATTATGTTTGGCATTATTTTAAAAAAATAATATATTAGAGATAATATATATAAGAATATTACTTTGCATCGTTTTTTCTTTTTTCAGTTAATTGTTTCACGATAACAGAAATGTGATTACAGTTATATAAATTTACATGAATGAATATTTTTACAAAATTATATATTAAAAGTTAGTGTACTATGATAATTGATATATTGAGGTTTTAATTTTGTCATAAATTTTTTCATGAATTAAAATTATTGATATATATCATATTATTAGTATTATTATAATTCAATTAGAAGTATCATTTAACAATGTATTTAATCATGAAAAAATTCTTTATTATTAGTAATAGAATTACATGCATAATATATTGATAAATCCTGCTAAATTATACGACATAAAATAATAAGTATAAATTAAGAAATTTTGGTAATTTCTTACACTGATCATACGATAGAATATGGATAAACTCCAGAATATTGAAAATGTATATATTATTTTTATGGCATATTTATAGTATATACGATTTTACTTAAGTAAATATACTAATTATATGTTACATTTGTGTAATGTAAGAAATGATTAAATTTCATAATTTTCATTTTTTCTTTTATGTACTTAGGATGCAAAATTAGGGGATTTACCTTCATATAAAGCTTACCTTGAACTTGATAAAATTCCTGATAGTTATCTAGATCATGACTATTGCTATTATACAAAAAATTATGATGTACAGTACACTGGATTTAGTGGCATATGTAAGAAACTCGCAAATGCTTTAAAGTACATATATGATAAAGAATCAATCGATAGCAATAAAAGTAAACTTTGCAGATATTTATCGTTCTGGATACATGAAAAAGTTAGAAATATTGATATTAATAAGTCAAATATTTCATATAAGTGGTATATGTGGTTACTTAAAAATTCATGGGTAAATATTAATGCAAAATTAGTTACGCCGGGTGGATATTCATGCAATCCTGAATTTTATAATATTGATATGCAAGATATCATAAAAAGGAAGAACTTATATGGTTATTGCGAAAATTATGATGACATAATTCGTAAAGTTTTTAAAGATGATGATTGTAAAAATTATTATGATTATCTTAAAAGAATGAAAATATTACATAAAGAATTTAAAAAAGTTTGGTCGGTGGATAATGGTCAAATTCCACATTTTATAAAGGACTGTGAAAACAATGATCCAGCTGTATCATTAATGACTCCATCATGTAGGAATGAAAAAATTCAAAGAGGAACTGAAGAAGAGAGTGAGGAAGATGGAGATTATTTTCCGGTATTCTTAGATGACAATGATAGATTACAACAAGTAGGCGAAAATCCTTCCAATGCCATGTCTATTGTTCTACCACTTTTCGGAATTTCGTTATCTTTTTTTTTGGTGTATAAAGTAAAAATTTATTATAGATAAAAATAACTTTATTCGATGTTACAATTATTATATTGTTTTATTTAAAATACCAAAAATATTAAATAAATATCCTGTATAACACTATTCATCATTTTTTGTTTTAGTTTACTACATTTGGTTCAAAATTGCGTACTATATTACTAAGGAATAATATAATTAAAAGAGCTACACATGATGAATTAACAGAAGCATTTTCAACACATTCAAATGAAATATTTAATGGAGAAATGTACAACGATGATCTGAAAATAGGATACGCTAATTCCTGAAATTAATGATATTATATAAATAACAATATCAGTTGTATTAATGAGTGAATATTATGATTTATAAATATTTCTATATAACAGGAGTTATTTTAAAAAATTCAATAAATAAAAACACAAAATGGAAGGAACTATATATGAACATGACAAAATAACAAATAACAATATGAAAGATATAAATATAGAGAAAAAATATGGATTTAATAATATGATATTGTTGGATACAATAAAAACTAATCAATGTGTATAATATTCTTAAATATATAAAGAAATACATGAAGACAATTTAATGAAAATAATTTTATACATATAAACATATGAATTAATATATATAAATTAGATACAATAAGAAAAAAAAGTAATATAATTAGTAAAAAGGAAAAACTTGAATTATTTGAGATAGGGAAAATATTTATGAAATTAATTTTCATATTCTACATTAATTTGAGCATAAAGATTTTATTTAAGGAATTGTAAATGGAATAATGTTAATCATAAATAAAATAAAACATATGTATTCTTTTATCCATAAAAATGTTTACAATATCTGTATTATTAATTTTTGGAATATTTACAGATTCTATAATTATCATCAGTGAAAATGATTCTCAGAAATTTATTACGAAGGAATAATAAGAAAATATGATGAAATTCATTGTATAAAACATCAAAACATAATTTATAGTGAAATATTTATGAATATGAAATTATGTGTAATGGAAAAACCTGAGAAAACATGAAATATAGTTTATATAATAATTTTGAAAACCAATATGTTAATATATAAACGTATGCATAATATAAGCTACAAAAAAAAAATAAAATAAAATACAGTATTTTTTGAATTATTATTTGTAAGGTATCTTGGAAAATAAATCAACTTCACGAATTATAGTATATATTATTACATTTATAAATTCTAAGATAAGAGTTTTTATGACAGTGCTATTACTTTTTATTGTAAATTTATTATGAAAAATTATATAAATTAAAATAAATTAATAGAAAATATTCATTACAAAATAATGTCCACGGAAATATATGAAAAATAATATATTAATAAATATAAATCGAGTTACGTGTGGGGAAATTCTAATTTAGGAAATACATATTTAATAGTAAATGAACAAAATGTAAACAATTATTCTTATTATGCTAATGTTTTTATTGTTATTTTTTAGTATTGACTATACAAATATCAATATATATTTCATTTAGAAATATTAGTCATACTAATGTATATTTATACGGGGAAAATAAAATTAACATGAACTTTGTACATTTTTTATTTTGTTGTTTCAGTAATTTGTATAAACTTTTTTTTATCTTATTTGCAAACATTCAAATTTATAGTGTTTTTAAGTAACTAAATACATAATGAAAATATTTTAGTTTAAATTCAATCACAAATATGCTACATTTATATTATTAATACATTAATATCGAATTATACATTAATTATAAACATAAATATATACATATGTAGATCTAAATGAATATATTTCTCTAAATGTAGAAATCAACAAAATTTCTTTTCTATTATTTTAAATAAATTCAATATTATTCATTTTAAATATTATAAAAAATTATTTTATTTTTTTTATTATAATTCTTTTTATGTAATTATTTTGAAATTATAACAATGAATATATTTTAAAAAAAATTATCATTATTTAAATGGATTATTTAATCACCTCATCAGTTTAATAATTTAAATAAAGAATTAATGATTGTGGTCTATTGTAATATGAAATAATAATTGAAAATAAATATATTAAATATTATAATTATTTTTTAAGAATCATTGAATAGTAATTTTTTGTGTTCTTTATTTTTGTAAATAATGTTTTCATACAAATAAATTGTTATATAACAAAATTTAAGAATGAAACTAAATTTAATTTGATTTTGATCAACAATTTTAGGATATTACATTTAAATTAGTTAGAAATATTATACAAAAGAGAATGTATAATACACATAAAAACAAAATTGTAATATAACGTAAATAATTAGTATATTTTATATGCTAAATATCATGAATTTTTTCAGATATGCAATATATAATGAAAATGTTTTTCTAAATCTATTAATAATATAACCGTTATAACCCTTAGGAAAGAAAAAAAAAAATATATATATTTATATATAGTAATTAATTTAAAATATATATATCAAAAGGAATTTTAAACAATGTATGAATCTTATATAATATATATGTGGCTTATCATTTTTTTATTTTGTATGATGGACAGTGGTCACTGTATGTAAAATTTTATTAAAAAACTCATTATTTGTGTGTACATAAAGAGAAAAGAAACATAAAATTTTGATTAAATAATAGATAGAAAAGATAATATTTTAATAAAAAATACAAATGTATTTAATCATATTTTCTTAACCAACTTAGACGCATATTGCATATATAAGATGTATTCTATGCTTGTAACTTTTATTATTTTTTGTGATAAATAGGTAATATGTTAAAAAAAAAAAAAAAAACCAATAAATAATGAATTATTAACATAAGAAAAAAAATAATATATATTCTTTTATTATTTACAGGACTAAAATAATATTACAACAAAATATATATGATAACCGTATGAAGTACTAGTAGTTAAGCTCTACTTTTATATATATACAAAAGGAATTAATAATAATAAATATTAATATTCTTAAGAATTTACTTATTTTCATACTCTTCAAATGATTAAGAAAATTAATGCAATTATATAATTATTAAAATAAATTAGTAATAATGCGCGATGCTATCGGAGACATATAAAAGGGAGACATAAAGTGAACAGCACAAATATCTAATAAACAGGTATTAACATATTTCGTTTTCTATAGAAAATATAATTTTAAATATTCAATTTTATATATTTTAATATTATTTAATTATTATAGGTATAAGGATTTTATTTAATTTATCTTGTTTTAAAAAACTAATCTATTATTATATTAAAAAATAATTAAATTAAACGCACGTAATGTATTAAAAATAAACAGTTAGATTAATAAATTACATATAAATTATATAAAAATATTATCATAAAAAGAATATTATCTCTAATACTGGAAAATAAGTTAGAAAATAACAAACAAATAGTTTCATTATTATATTTTGTTAATATAAAAAAAAAAAATTAAAGCAAAAGAACGTAAATATAATTGGAACATTACAAATATGTATATTATACGTATTTCATATATAATAACAAATGAAATATTATCGATTTATTTTAAGCATATAAAAATTTTTTGGAACAGTGAATTAATTTATTTTTTTAATTATTTTTTAAAATTAATTAGCTATACTGTTCCTTATTCCAAATGAAAAATAATAATCAGATTTAAAATAAATATTAGCATTAGTGTTTATTCAGAAAAAAAAATTAATTAAAATATTATAAAATAATGGGAAAATTTTATAAGAAAGATAGTATTTTTACTTTTATATGTTCATGAAAAGGAATAAAAACATATTAATTATACTCTTCTAATTTTTAATAAATGGTAACTTATGCAGGCACCATAATTATTAATCCCTATAATAGGTATATATCCTAATATTATAAATAACATAAGAAAATGGAATATGCGGTATGAATAAAATTTTTATTTTAAATTATTATTTATATATGTATCCCTATAAATTTCAATGCATAACATAAAATGAATAAATGTATTTTTCAAAATATATTATTTTTGTTTATAAATTTTGTTTTTTATCTGTTGAATATTCAGGAATTGTTCTTAAATGTGTTTAACTCGCATAAATTTTATGATAAATTGAACACACAAATTGACTCCGGTGTATATTCTAGTTATTGTAATAGTATAAATAATAATTATTCAGAATATGTAGGAGTTTATGATCTTTGCAGAATATTTGAAAGAAATTTAAGAAACTTAGACAAAATATTAGAAGAAGTAAGAGATTCTAATGATCTATGTACATATTTTAATTTTTGGATACATGACGAATTAAGAAAAAAGCTTAGAGTACATATTGTTAACGAAAAAAGAACACTTCTTGTTCGTGAATTTTTTAAGATATGGAGTAAAATTAAAAGAGAATCATTAAAGCACAATTGCGAATATAATTACAATCATCATATTAGTTTGGATTTATGGAAAAAATGGAAAGATTTATACGATTATATTAAAAACTATGATAGTATAAAAAATATAATTACCAGTAATAGTGATTTGTGCCGTAATTATGAATCATATTACACTTATATTGCAGAAATATACGGTAAATACAAAGAAGAATGTTGCAAGGACAATACTCAGCACTGTCCTTTTTATTTTAGATCTACCAACTGGTGCAAAGATAGTTTCTTTTTAACTAAATTTACTTGCGACGTAACTGAAGCAATTTTACCAAGACATCAAGCTCGTGTTGAATCGCCAGTACACGTTCAAGAATTCGGAAATGGAGATTTACAAACTAAAGTCATGTCAAAGGGAAATAGTTATGCAGATGATCCTGGTGATACGAAAGTGAATAATTCAAATTATAACGATATACTTTCAATTGTATTTCCATTTTTGGGATTAATGATTATATTTTTCATTGTGTATAAAGTAAATATAAAATACATATAAAGTGTTATGTAATATTATATAATTATTATATTTAGATTTAATTCAAAATTCATATGTACACAGGGAATATCTTGTATAATTTTTCTCTTTTACCTATTTTTCCTGCATATATTAGTTTACTGCACTTGGAACCTGGATATGCAAAAATATAATACGGAAAAAAAATAATAATTACATTCAGAGAGAAGATATACACGAATTATTAGAGAATAAATCAGATACTCCTGGTATCAATGCTCATGATAACTTTTTTCTTATATCCTACAATTCTACTTGAATTATAATGAAAAAAAAATGCTTCCTAAGTTTATTCCAAAAGATTTATATTAAGAAGTTCAAAATTTTGACATTAATATTGTTGTATCATGAAAAAAAAAAAAAAAAGTACATTGAATAGGGTACACAATTACAAACAGTACATTAATAATAGGAAAAAAATTATTTCATTAACAAAAAAAATTACTATTATTCACCTAATATATATCTACCTGAGAAATATCGAAAATTATGAATCTAGATAGTTACTAGTAATTTAAACAAGACTTATTATTATTTAAAAAATATGTGTCAATATTTTTACAATATGTTATGCACACTTCATATATGTAATAGCTCATAAATCATATTTTATCAATAATTATAAAGGGGAAGTTAATGTTCAATTTAAATTTGGAATTACGCTAAAATATGTAAACATATTAAAAATTATTATTATCCTTTACAAATTTTATGAAAAGAATTAAGGAATATTTTATGTTTGAAATCCTATGGTAGTGATAATAAGTTTCTTATAACATAATTGTTGAAATATTTATAAATGAAAATGCAAATGGATATTAATGGACAGCGATGTTTTTGAAATCACTACGTATGTATTTGTAAAATAATAGGTACAAGTTATATAAGAATGTTAACAAAAGTTGTTGTATGTGTGACAAATAAAAAGAAGATAATTACAATATGTCAAATATAAAATAGTACAAGGAAAGTATTATAAAATATAAAACAGAAAAGAAATAAATATTATATTATTAACTCTAATATAAGTACAATAAAATTATTAATTTCAATAGATAATTTTGCATACATATTTCATATAACATAAGAATAATATATAGTTTTACAAATGGAATTAATGAAAATTATAAAAAAGTATCTTTTTTCTATTTTATATTTTTCCCAGTTCATATATATTGAAAGAAGTTATCATAATATATTAAATATATATATCTTAAATAAAAATATTTTATTCCATCAAATTAACATATTGTTTTAATGTAACACACAAAATAATTGTTTAGTTAATAAACATAGTATGAGGATAAAAATTATATATAATTAATATTAATTCCAAAATGATATGTCCTTTTTTTTCTGTATCATGTAACAAGAATAATATATATTTAAGAACATTATGTAAATTTAAAAAATGTAATATATAACAATATTGGTCATGCTTGACTCTTGTTTTTTAAATATTTGTGAATATGCGTAATTCACGATGCTCATTAAAAAAATAATAGTAACTATTAATATTTTAATAAATAAACACATAAATTTAACATAATCCTCGTAATTAATATCATATATAATTTATTAACTTATTCGTTAAATTAATATAATGAATAATTCATTTAATGTGTATACACTGTATATATAAATTTATAAATAAATAAAGAAAAATATGGAATTGTCTGTAACTTCTTTCTTTTCATATTATGATTAAATTGCTTATATTACTTGATATACTCATTAAAAAAATTTTTATTTAAAATAATTTTTTTTTTTAATTATTTTATATTATAATCATCTAATATATTTATTATGAAAAATTTAAGCAGAACATTAAACAGAATAATAAATATACAAAGAATATTGTGTTATATGTATATAAAAAGAACAGTATAATGCATAATAACAAGATATACAAATAATTGTATTTTTTATAATTAATAAGCTAATTGTTGCATTCTAATAAATCATTTTTTGTAATATCCTATTGTTATTAATATTCAATTGTTTTTTTGTTATGGTATTATACAAACAATAAAAAAAAATTTGAATAAAACATAATTACAACTAATTATATTTGGAGCAATATATAATTAAAAATACTGTAAGGTACAAAATTATATATTAAAAAAATATAAATATAACAATACGCAAAGTGGGGTAAAATAATTAAAAAATATGTATATAATATAATTTATCTATTTTAAAACTAAAATTCGTGTACCAATGATATTCTGAAGGTGTAGATGAAAAATAAAGTTCTAATGATGTAATATATCAATAATACATTTGAGTGCATTAAGCTGTAATAGTTAAATTAATTCAATTAGTTCTAAATAATTTGTTACTATTTAAAAAATTTGTAAGAGTATTTCTTTTCTATTTTTACATTTATATGTAAAAATATAAATTATAGAAATTTTTTTAATGTTTTTATTTCACTTTTACTATAAAATAGATGTAGATATTACTGTGTTTGCTTAGCAAAATTGGTGAATTACTAGAGATAATATATAAATGTACATAAGATAAAACTTCATATGTTTTTCAATGAAACTAATAAAAATGATGGGATTTACTTATACGTAATTGTTATAAGATATATTTTTACTATATATTAGTCTTATGACATAGTTATTCCTTTTAAAAGTTTTAGATTCACGATTATTTTCATGGTTTCCTTAGAATATAATATATATAACTATGCAATATATAACTTAAGTTATATAAGTAATATAATCAATAATATGATAATGAAATATACAATAAAGTTTATATTTATATATTTTACATGAATAAACTATTTTAATAAATTATTCCTGTATTAAATATAAGAACAGAATTAAGTAGTTATGTATTTATATCAATAGCATTTTATATTTATTCAGATAGTTAAAAAGAAAATTTGTTAATTAATTGCATATATAATAATTATAAATATACATTTTTATAATATATTTTTCTTTTTATATAGCTATTGGTTCATATATTTTTTGAAGATATTAATACTCATATTTTAATATTATATATATATTTTATAATTAAATATATAATTTAATTAAAATTTATATAATGAAACTGTAAGGATAAAATTAATTTAGTACATATTATTCATTAATATATCATTCTATTAATTAAAGAAATAAGACAAGCATATTATAAGAATATTAATATATAAATTTACATTTCTATTTTCAGCATAAACACTTTTCATTCATATATAATGTTCCTTAACATAATTTTCACATTTAATATATTACTAATTGAGAAAAATGGCACATGTATAACAATTTTATAACTTATATTTCTTTTTTCGTATTTGCTTTTTAAGTGAATATTCAAATGTATTACAAAAATCATTTTGAAATAGTGCTTATATGAACCTATATATAATAATTTTTTCTTTTATTTCTTAGAAAATATCAGAAGAAAAGCAACCTCCTCAAGAATTTTATAGAATGCTAGAAAATAAGAATAATTTGGAGGCATATAAAGCGTTGGTTCACGACTATACTTCCGTTTCCATTAGAAATAAGGACACTTTAAGAGATTTGGGTGCTCAACTTATAAGAAATTATAAAGATATCCTGCCTAAATATACGAATATGGACTTTGAAAAACGTTGCAGATATTTGAATTACTGGATACACAAAGAAATAAATGATTACAAATCAAAACATGAAATAAGTGATGTCATTAGTAATGAAGATGACTTTATTTCCCATGTGTGGGATAAATTAAAACAAATGGAACATAATAAGTGCGAAAGAGATACAAATAATTTTCCAATTGAACATATGAAAATAAGAAAGGAATTGGATGATTTCTGCACAAATCGGGAAATATTTCGCCATCAAAAAAAAAACACTCATTCATGCAATGATTTTAATGAATGGATAAACGAAAAATATAACAAATATTTTTCAGAAGATAATTGTCCAAAATATAAAAAAATTATTGAACTTTATACAAAAGAAGAAGGCATTTTCCACATATCAGATAATTGTACATTTTATGATATTCCTAGAACATTTCCCACTTTCAGATGTAATAATCGTTATTACTACGCAAAAAGAATAAAAACGATATCAAATTGCGAAATTCCTGGCGTATCAAATAATAGGGAAGGTGAACAACACTATAGCGCTCCTTTCCATAGTAAAACAGAAATACCAATTTGGACCACTATGGTCATTATTAGTTTGGTTCTTGGTGGGTCTTTTTTTATGTTCTTCATTTTATATAAAGTAATATATGACATACAGCCTAAATATGTTATAATTCTTGCTAATGTGTTAGTATTAATTTTTTTTTTAAATAGACTAAAAAATATAAAAAAAATATTACATACATTTTCATTTTCCTTCTATACAATAGTTTAGTCCTTTAGGTTCTATCCTGCATAATTATATAATAAATAAATATAAAATTCGAAGAAACATGGATGAATATTCGGCAGAATTATTAGAAAATTCATCAGAGATGTTTCATGGAAATTCAGAAATCAGAAGTGAATATATAGGGTATCATCCTATATGAAATATACCTATATATTATATTTTATATTAATATATCTCGAATGTTATATATTACCTTATAGATGTCTCCAGTTTAATATATAAATTTAGATAGATATAAAAAATTACAAAAAATAATATATGTATATTTGTTAATATTAGTTAATAAAATAAATTAGTTGCCATTATATACTGTAAAATTATTATATAAAAAAAGTTAACTATAGTGTAACCTTATAAAATTCTGTATATACTAATGATTACTCCAATTAAATGTTTCTGCGATATTATATATCTAGAACTAATGAGAAAAATGTAGCACAATTTATCCTACTATAGTTAAACATTTTTTTTTCTATTTTATAATATTATATGATTCTATATATACATTTATAATTTGTTTGCTATTTATTGTGTTTTAAAATATTGTAAATATATACATATATTTTTTGTTTTCTTTCATAATTTACATTTTGAAAAAAATTATCTTGGTCGCTTATTTCATTTATGAAATAATTTACAAAATATTTTTTTATTTATGAATTATTTTAAAATATATCTAAAACTTAAAATATGTAAACTAAATATTTAACATGTTTGTTTGTTTATTCTTAGAATTCATTAATTAATAAATTTTTTTTAATTTCTATTCTTAATATTCCTTAAGAGTTACTTGCTAATTTGTTTATAAAGATATTTGTGGAATCATTTAATGACTGTAATAAGTAGTTTTTTGTTCTCCAATATTAATTTTGAATTGACAAATTGATAAAGCATTAAAAATATTCACAGGTATAATTCTTTTGGTAAATATAATTCTTCTTCTATGTATTTCTTTTATGAACATACACATAAAATCATTAATAATTTGTATAGATTATTCTAAAAATATAATAGATTATAGAAGAAAATAGTACATTACCTTTTAACCCTGGAGATATTAAATATTTTCAACGTTATTTATTTGTATATCCTAAATAATATTTAATATCTTGCTATAAATTATAGGAAATTTGTTAATACTTAGAGAAATATATTAATTTTTTTACAATAAATTAACTGTTTCTTTAAGATACATGATTGCGTTTTTTAGCACAATTTAGAACCTTATTAATTTAATTATTTTCCTTAAATTACAAGAAAGTGATTAATAAAATTATTTATTTATGCATAAAAATGTAAATTACTTTGATATATAAATATTCAAGTGTTCTCACAATAAATCATAATAAAAAAGAAAATTATGAAATGCATAGAATAAACAAAAAGTTAATAGTGTGTGTAAGATTAAAAAGAATATTTTTTATTTATCTATAGATAGAAAAATATCAGCATATACTTTTAAAATAATTTCTTTTTTGAAAAATTAATTCTTAACAAACAGTTTATAGCGTATTTAATAGATATGAAGAATAACATATTGAGATATACATGATAAAATTAATATATTTTAGGTAATCCTTGAAAGTACTGGATTATATTGTATGCATGCTGTTCTTATAAAAGCATATCACTAATATATATTGCATGAGGGTGAAAATTTAAAGATATCACAAATTTTTTTTAATTAAAAATTCTAAGTAAAAGGAAAAATATATTTACATTTTATATAACCGTATAATGCTATATAATATTATGTATTATGGCACATATATTAACCAAAATTGTGAAATAAATATTTTAAAAATTATATATGTAAAATATATTATCAGAAATCTTAATTGTGCATTAAATGGTTTCTAAGAAGGTAACCAAATGTATATAAAAAATTTATTCACAAATGTAATGTAATTATTAGCTCCAAAAAGATATATTTCATTGTTATTATATAAATTTTATATTTGTTGTACATATATATTAATTTTGAGCATGATTTAACTTTTTTTTTTTTAACTTTAATATAGCTTATTTATTAAACGTATAAGGTGAAACATTTACAACATGAGCAGCAGTTTTTTACTATTTCAGTGTACCATTAGAAATATGAATATTTAACTAAATATTATATTCATACGTCTTTCCAAATTGTTTTCCAAATACTTTAACTAGATTATTTGTTAAAAACCAATGATGACGATTTTTTAAAAACTGTTATAATAATAGTTGAAATTACAGTTGTATTATTGGGATATTTTTGGGTTATTTGGTAAAAGCCTTGTAAATGTTTATCCTTTTTTTTTGGAATAAGAGAAATAATGTTAATAAAACTTAAAAACTTTATTATCAAGAAATGTAATACGTTAAGTAGGAATAATATAATTTTGTACATATATTTTTGTTTCTTAGAACAAAAAATAAATTAATTTTCTTTTTCATAAATTCTTAAAAATTTTAAAGGCACAGTTAAATATAAAAAATACATTTCTATTGTAATTCATCTGTGAAATTTTCTGAAATATGTATATAAAAAAAAATTTTCCCGTAATTTCTTTTTCTTGCGCTTTTAACATGTACATAATTTATTTAAAAAAAAGAATAAAATTAATAAGAAAAAAGAAAAACATATTTAAGTAAAAAATTTGAAAAAATTAAAACAAAGTTTAAGGAACGATTTTGGTACAAGGAATAATAAATATTATAATTCATTAAACATTCATGCTGCTACCTATTGTACAAAATAATTGCTATAAATGTTAAGAATAATCAATATTACATATAGATACATAAGCATATGCATAGTAAATAAATATGTAATAGATAATATAAGAATCCCAATTTTATATTTGTGAAAAATATAGTTATATTAGTTATAAAAAGGGAGGTTGGAGAACATCACAAATATGATAAATGAGCTTGAAGAATGTTTTTAAATGGATTATATAAAATAATTTTATATGAATATTATAAAATTAGCTAAAAGAAATTTTTACATTTTATTTTCAATTAAACTTTTTTTGACATTATATATTATTTCTGTGTAAATTTATTTATACACTATAACACAAGTGCTTTTTTTTCTTATTTAATGTAGCGTTGCACATTTTTCAAGTATATAAAAAAACCAGTAAAAATGATATAATTGAATATATATATATAATGTATAATTTTTTTTAATTGAGAAGAATTACTGTATTTCATTATTATTGAATATTTCAATCAATAAACTATAACTGAGTTAAACACCGACTTATAATAAATAGATAGAGAAATACAGTAGGAGGATTTCCGACGTTTATATTTTAAATAAAATTACCATTACTAGTTACATTATGATTGCACAAGTTGTTCGTATATTGATAATAAATTTACTTAATAAGGTTTTATATATATATATATTAGTATTTTTATTTTATAATTGAATAAAACTAACTATATTTATATTCCACTAATATATGCTTAAATCATTTTTACATATAATTGTAATGATATATATATTATTAAGAGATATTTAAATGGTTTTAAAAAAGATTAGTGTAAAAATATATGAACAAAAGATAATTAATGAATGATAAAATTTTAAAATCATTTGATGTTACAACAACTCATTAAGAAAATATATACGCTTTAATATATTCTAATAATACTAGGTGATATATAATATTATTTAGAATTCTTTTTAAAAAATGACTGAATTGGTATTTTCTTATTTTTTAATTAGGACTTTATTTATTTCAATAAATTATTTTACTTACTTAAAACTAATATTTTTTTTATAATACATTACGTTTACTCCTACTTTTATGTTTACGTTGATGTTTATGTTTATTTTTATGATTATTTTTATTGTAAAGTTTTTATATATATATATATATATTTTTTTTTCCTTTTTAACATTTTTCCTATTTTCAGGGATTAAGCAAAATAATTGAATTTCTAAAAAATTTTAATGTGTCATTAGATAATAATATAGATTCAGAAAAATCGGAAATCCCTATTGTTAATGAAGAGAAAATGAATTACTCTTTATATAATACTTTAAATAAGTTACGCAGAAATGCCAATGATTTTCACAAATTTTCTTCTATGATAAGCTATGATATTTATTGTAAATATTTGAATAACTGGTTAAATTATAAAAAATATTCGTTTTCGCTTAACACTGATGAGGAGAGAGACAAAATATTCTGCGATAAAATTAATCAATATTATACAAAAGCAAAAGATACAATTCATGGGGAAAGGATTCCATGTGAAATCAATCAGATGAAATATTCAGCTAGAGAATTAAATATATTGAATAAATTGGAAAATTTATGTTATATAAGGAATCACCTTAAAGGAAAAAATAAACTAAAGCTTAATAAAGAAGAATGTCTCTCGTTTTATAATTATATGTACAGCACAATGAATTCTATTTTAGATATAATATTATTGAAAACAGATAATAATGGTATTAATTTAGATAACCTTGTAAAAAATAGTTCCTGTGGTACAAGTGGAATAAATAGCATTTTTACAGAACTTGTGTGCGAACATGTAAATGCTACAACAGAACCATTAAATAAGTGTACTGGTGGAGAAAACTGTAAAATGGAAGTAAGTGGTGGCTCAGAAGATAATTGTAATTGTACTTACAGTGATATATTTCTTTCTGTATTTTTCACAGTTTTAGGAACGCTTCTTCTTAGTTTCGCTTTATATCGAGTATAATTTATATCACTTAAAAATATATATGATCTTAAAATAATGAAACGTTATGTTTTAAGTAGCATATATCTATTTTAAAAGTAATATATTTAATTAATTCTTATTATATTATTATTATAGTTTTCTCCTTTTGGATCTTGGATAAATAGAAGAAATGAAATGGAAAAAAAATTTAGCAAAAATTTTGATGAAGAAAACATACATGGATATATTGAAAATGATTCTAGTAGTACTCAAGGAACTTCACAAAACGTTCCATATAACATGTCATATAATACTTTCCGAAATTAACACGTTAAAAACAATAATAATATAAGTTTAATTTGAATAATATATATTAAGACGGATGCTAAGTAATTTCTATATATGTTTATATTTAGACTTAGTAAAAAGCAAAATAAGAAATTTTTTATTAGTTAAGTAGAATGTAAAATAATATTATTATAAAATTTTAAAAAATATAATTTACTGTTACATTCTACAACAAATTTTGGATGTTAGATAATATTTAGAATAATGAACATCATATTTCGTATTATATTAACATGTCAAGAAAATATATATTAGTGTGTCACATAAATAATATAAATTATTCATATAATGAAAAGTGATTATCAAGTTAATTATCATCTTACATTAATCTTATGAAGAAATAAGATAATCAATTAAAAAATTGGATATAAGAAATAAGACAAAGAATTCCTATATATATAATATTATTAAGGATAAAGAAAAAAACTTGTTATAAAAAAAAAAATTATTATTTGTGTGCCATATATTACTACGACAATTTAGATAAATTAAAGAGTGAAACATTTAAAGTATTGTGAAATGTGCATAGAAGAATAAAAAAATTTTAATATGATAAAAGAATTTAAAATATAACATAAAACTATAAATGTAATACAATTTATAATTAAAACACAATATAAAGCAAAAGCATAATATTAAAAATATTATTACCCTAATAAAAGATACAGAAAAATAATTGAAAGGGTACATGAAGCTCATAAATTATGATCTCTCGTAGGTGCATGAACTAAATATGTTAGTCGTATATCCATATTTTGTAGTGAAGTATATGATATGTAATTGCTTTAAAAATTCTTACAATAACAACTTGAAAAAATTTCCCACATTTATTATTATTATAAATTTTTATTTTACCTGATCTTCATGTATACATAATGTTTTTTTCGAACATTTATCAAAACAAATCTTACGAGACAACACTTAACCATATAATGAATTTATAATAGGTCCATAATGCATGCATAATTAAAATGTTTTTTTTTATTCTTAATTATATATGCAAAAAAAAATATTGTGACTTATCGTAATTATTAAAGTGTATCGTCATCCTCAAAATTTATTAGATATGCATTAAGTTGCAAATGCATATTACTAGACATAAGACTAAAAATATATAATTTTATAGAAACTCATTAAAAAATATTGCTCGTATCGAGATATTTTAATTTTATAGGAAAAACTAAGGGTTAAAGAAATTGTAATATATTAACAAGAATTATTAAATATTAAATCCGATGTGAGAAGTGTGCAATAATTTTCTAATATAAATATAATAAATAATATAATTATGTATTATTATTTATAATGTAAAACTAAATCGATAAAAAAAACAAAATATACCAGCAGGAAAAAAAATTAAAGAAAAGTCTATAATATAGTGACAAAAATAATTATAATATAATGTATTTTTTTCATATTTGATATATCTATCCTCATTAAGAATATATAAGTTTGTTAATAAATATGTATTATAAATGAAATGGAATATATAAAGCATATTTTATATAAAAGAAACAGAATAAAATAAAATGGCAAAAAATGTATATAAAATAGAATATAAAAATAAAATTATTCTCCATGTAATTGCTATTATGCAACAAATATAATTATATATATATAAATTATCAAGGAAAAATAAAGATATTAAAGGTTTATTTACTTTTTTATATAATACTCAATGAAAAAAAATAAGAACCATAATATAAATTATAATTATTGGCATATTTTTTTATAACCTTTTTACAGAACAATTAAAATATAAGTATATTTAATTGTTAGAAATATGTCATTTATTAAAATGTAATAATGCACTATCTGTAAACGTATAGTAATATATACACATATTTATATAGCGCCGTAATATGATGTATGATAATATTTTCACAAAAAAAAATATATATCATTTTCTATTTTCGTGAAATAATGCGTTAATCTAAAGTTTATCTACTAAAAAGATAAAATATTAATGATAAAGAATTAGATAAATAAAAAAATTAAATAAACTTATACACAGTTTTATCATTATTTTATCATAAGGATAAGTGAAATAAATATTATAAATATAATTCTATATATTTAAAAACGTATCATTTTTTTTATAGTTTTTAATTAAGTATATTGAATTAAATCATCTTTGAAATAGAGCGTTAAAATATAAAGTGATATAATTTTTATTACCTTAATTTTTCAAAATAAAAAACTTTATAATTCAGGATTATATTTAGAACATAAGTATTAAGTTGAATTAACATATATTTTTAGCTTATCATAATAAAATTTTTTTAATGAATTTTAGTATAAGCATATTGCTGTAATATTATAAAATTATATATATGAACAGTTTATTGAATTAAAATAATATTATTTTAAAAAATTATATGTTATTTGTTATATTACATTTTTCTAGAGTGTAAGAATTCGATGGTACATTTTCTTTTGTTGTACATTTTTTACCTAACTAATTCTTAATGCATACGTAACTTTTCTGTCTAAAAATTATAAGAAATATATTTTTACAGTTTTTATTACATTATTTCTTATATAAGAATATGAATATTTAAAATTATATAGTTTTATATATAACATTTAAATAATTATTGGATGAAATTATTTATTTATGTGAACTAACAAAATATAGAATGGAGAGAGATTTCATTTTACGAAAAGGAGAAATGTTTAACACATATAGCTAAATACATAAAAAATAATAATAAAACTATATTTGTATATGCAATTAAATGAATTTTTCAATATAAAATTCTTTAATTATATTATATCATATGTATCCTAATGAATGTTATATTAGTTTCTCATTGTAGTATTAGGTTAATGTGAATTAAATATCTACATGACCTGTGTTATATTATAGAGACAATATTGATATTAACAATATAATTAATTGTTTTCTAAATAAATTGATCAATTATCACAAATTAAATGTCTTCTAATATAATAATATAATATTATATTTAATAAACCTTGATGAAAAAGAGAGAAATAAAAAAAAATATATATGTTTATATAGATATAAATCCTAAATTTTATGTACGTCCAAAGATTATATATTACTTTATTAATTGATATGTATATAAAGTACATGACTAGTTATATATTAAATTATTTCAATATTTTTTCTTTGTGCAGTTTTTGTAGTACATTATTTTTCATTAATATATTTCTTATTCTATTTTGGTTTTAAATAAATAATATTGTAATATATAACAAAATTCATACATAATTTTGTGTATTTAAAGTTAATTTAAGAATTTTTTTGTATTTCTAATAGATTATATGTAATTTTAAATGGAAATTTTTTTTAAATAAAAATAATATTAAATTAAAAAAATGTTTATAGCTTAATATAAAATTTTTGTAAGAAATAATTATATTGTTTAAGAATAACATGTATAAATTTTAATGTGCGAAGAATGCCACGTGTACTTTTTATTCTATAAAATATAACAATTCTTATGCCTACGTTTCAAATAGAATTTTTATATTATATGAAAAATATTCTTAAAAAAATGAATACAAATATATATATTGTTAATTCATTATTATTCTTTTTAATACACAGGATGTAATAGAAGAAGATTTTCCTCATCATAATTTTTATAAAAAATTGAAAAATAATGACAGTTTCGATCCAGAACCATACAAAGTCCATACATATTCTGTTATTCCTATATCAGATAAAGGGTATTTAAAATTATTTGGAGCACAACTTATAAGAAATTATAGAGATATTCTACCTTCTTTTGGAGAGCTAAATTATAAGACAAGATGTAGATATTTGAATTATTGGGTACGCGAAGAAACAGATAGATACGAAAGAGAGAAAAGTGTTTCAGGATTTGAAAACTATATAAGGACTTTTATTTCGCAGGTATGGAATAAATTAGATAATGAAGTACGTTATA
Organism: Plasmodium ovale wallikeri; assembly: GCA_900088485.1. Lineage (NCBI taxonomy): Eukaryota > Apicomplexa > Aconoidasida > Haemosporida > Plasmodiidae > Plasmodium > Plasmodium ovale. Next base: position 244,582 of record FLRD01001914.1, on the reverse strand, counting down.
AATGTGAAATGGAAGGATTTCAATTTCCAATCAATGATATTAGAATAAGGAAGGAACTGGATGATTTCTGTACAAGTAGAGAGATATTGCATACTAAATCTGAAAATGATTACTCATGTATTGCTGTAAATGACTGGATTAATCGAAATTATAATAAATATTTTTCAAAGGAAAACTGCAAGACATATAACAAAATTAATAATGGATATAACGAGGAATTCGGTCCTTTTCATATATCGAAAAGCTGTACATTTTACGATATTCCTACCACTTTTCGTACTTTTGTATGTGGTAGTTATGTACCTGAATACAAAATAAAATCTATATTAAATTGTGAAAGAAATACTTCATCAGATAATTTAGAAAATTTACCAGTAATTGGTCAACCTGATAATAAATTAAATGTGCCAACATGGACAACTGTTCTCGTGGTTAGTTTAACATTTTTCGGAATTCTCTTCGCTCTCTTTATTCTATACAAAGTAAATTAACACATTAAAAAATTCTTTGGATAATCTTACAATAAGTTTAATCTATAATTAGAAATAAAATACTGGAATATACATATTTAATTTCCTATTTATTTTGCCTTATACAACAGTTTAGTCCATTTGGTTCTTTCTTAAGGCATAATGTATTGGAAAAATACAACGTACAAGAATACATGGATGATAATATAAAGCCATTCTTAGAAAGTACGTTACATACAGTGTATGAAACTTCCGACAAAAGAAGACATACTATAGGATATCATGCTACACAAAATAACATGCTTATTCATAACATGTAATAATAACTTCATTAGTCTGCTAAAAATAATTTAACACAATTATATAATTGATAACATAAATTTCAGGACACGCGAAATAAAAAAAATAAACAGAGTTAATGTTCATTTAAGTACATGAATTAATTGACTAAATTTTTTTTAATTTGTTTTTAAAAGTTAAACCTATAATTACATATTTTCTAGCAATATTCTGTGTACTAAAAAGCTGTATAGATAAATAGTGATATAGATTTATAAAAAAATTATAATGGTCATATTTTAATGATTTATGAAACAGTTACGCTTTTTTATATCCTGCTTTTTTGAATTATTAAGAATAAATTATTTATTCTATATATTTTTTTATTTGTTTACATTAAAAAATATTTCACCTTCTAAAATGATCTCTTTTTTATTAAAATTACAATTTTGTACTATAAAAATTTATTAACATCTTTTCTTATTTATTGATTAACATTTTAATGTTTTGTTCTGAATTTTATTTCATCTCTTTTCGTAAATTAATTTTTTTTTATGAAAAATACACTAATTTAATAAGTCTATATAATATAAATTCCAAAGATAATATTTATTATAAATTATTTCAGTTCAAAATTATCATTATTAAATTTAACATTAAATACATATATGTATTCATGGGAAAAATTTTATGTTCATTTTATTCTCTAATACACAAAAAACACATTCATATATAAATAGAAAAAATATTTGTAATATTTAACATAATTTTTTTTGGAAAATAATATAGAAGAATTAATTCTACGTAAAACGTAGTATATGCTTCTATAAATATAAATAAAACTTCAATAAAAAACTATATGAAATAATGTTTTTATATTATTATTGTATATACTATGAATAAAAATAACACAAGTTCACTTATAAAAAGTATATAATCCTAATAAATTTAGGGAATCTCTAGTTTTGAATAAACTTAATAAAAATATATATATCATTAATTATATGTATTCATAAACAATAAAGGTATAAATATAAATCATCGAAAATTTTTTTTATTCAATATATATTAATATGTATGTATAAATATGAGTACATTTTTTATTCGACATTTCTACTTTTAAGCCGTTATGTTTTTAGATAAATCGAGCAGCACTCTATAATTAAATATTTTTCTAATACATATGAATGTAAAAAGTGAACCATGCATAATTATAATATATCTGTAATGCGAAAAAAAAATATAAATAGATAGAAAATATAAGGTATAATGTAAATTTTTTTTATAGTCTCTTATGTGGAATATTGCATAATAATGATTATTAGTAAAAAAATTATTGTGTATAATATGCTTTTGCAGTAAATGTCACTTAATGATAGAGCAAATATATAAATAGATTTTTATTTTTTCTTAATTAATGTGCTACTTAATGAATTGTAAAATAATCACTAAACTTAGCAATAAATATTTATGATATACTTTTTCTTTTTATCCCTTATTAGTTAAATATTATATTTTCCACTTGAATGAACAAATGTATTAACAAAAGTACATATTACATTGTTCTAAATTTTTATAGAAAGATAATAAAACATAAAAATATTAATTTATTTGAGATATAAAATATTTGCAAATCCACGTAGCAGAAAGAATTAAAACAATCGACGTTTTCTTATATAAGTAAAATAATGCAGGTGCGTATTTTTATTAATAACATTACATGAATGAGACGTAATTGTTTATTTTAAAATACATACTAATAATAATAGAAAACATCATATTTCATGATATCATATATCATTAATAAATATATAAATTTTACATAAATATAATAAATAATAAAAATTTAATGCCAATAATTTTATAATAATAGGTAAGTAGTTTTTTTTTTAGAAATTAATTATAATATATTATAAACACTTTTTAGTTTGTAATATTATGCATGTTCACTAAATAAAACTAATTAAAAATATTATTAAAAATCACACAATTCATATATACGAAAATAATTTCTACCAATATATTATCAAAAATGCACTGTATTGTACATAAATATTACGTTGTAAAATGTATTTTTCATAAAAATATATAATATATATCGTACATTTACACTTTTTAATAATGAAAAAAAGAGTTGTTTATAATAATTTTAGAGCAAATTATGTCATATATGTATGTACTCAAAATGTGTTAATACTTTTTAATATATTTTTTACAGATACTCATATAAATTATATATGATTATCTAAATAAAAAAATATGCCTTAACTGTATTACATATTTTTGAAATATATTATATTCTGCCTGATATATTCTACTGTTGTATGAAGCATAATATGATTACTTATAGGGGTAAATAATAAAAATATATATATAATAGGGTTTACCTTACTAATAAATGCGCAGCGTTTAAAAATATGTTATATCATTTCTCTAGTTCGAATAACATTTTTATAGTCACCTAAAAATACGACTACCTTAATTCTTTAATTTAATTATATAGTATAAATGTAATAGTAAAAAGCGAAATATTAAATTGCGTCGAAGTGTGCCTATTTAAAAGGAATATAAATATAGAACAATAAGCATATTTTTATTGAAAATCCAATTAATGAGTACATTATAATTTAAATAATATATTACCAGTAAAATATAAATTTATATACTATTAATTTTAATAGCATGTTCAATAATTTTAACTATTTAATATATAGATTTATCTATTATGACATGTATATATGTTGGTAGTTTTAATTTTATACAACACTGTAAAATACAAAATAATGTAGTTTATTTATTATGATTTAATTTAGTACTTATTTGATAATTTAAATATATGGTGTAAATGTAGTCTTCACAGAAATTTATTTAATTACAAGCATTAATGTTCTATTATTAGCTTTAAGGAATAAATAAAAAAAGAAATATGTATAAGTTTGTTTAAGCATTATATATATATGCTAATATATTTTTTTTATAGTGAATAAATTTAAATATTCTTTTCTTATGTGAAACATTTAATTGTATCTACTGTTTAAAACTATAAATGTTATTAATGTTTATTTTATATATCAGTGCTATTATTTGTATTTACAAAAATTTATACTATAAAAAAGTTATTTGGAAAAATATGAACATGAATATTTCGTTTTATATATAATTTATTCTTATATTCTAATAATTGTGCTTTTTGTAAATTATTTTATATAGTATTATTAGATGTTATATAATCAGATCCAATATACCTACTTACTTACTATATTTATTCTTTAGATTGCTATTCAAAAAAAGGGAAAAACCTTAAAAATGAGTGTAACATTTTATTTAGTTTCACTGATATGTATGCAACTTTTATTTCAGTGGCTTAATAATTATCCGTAAAAGGAAAATTTTAAATTATTACATATACTTTTAAATACGTTTTTTTTTAAAGCTCAGATTATTAGAAAGAGTAATGTTCGGACATAACATGAATACATATGCCATGGATGAATTAAAGTGATATGTCTCTTTAAATTGTTAGAGAAATCTTCATGGTACATTTAATAGAGTTGAATATTATAAACGGAAGTTTAGTTTTCTTTGTGAGGATAGTAAATATATAATTTCAAATATTTATAATATTAATAAGAGTGCTCATTGCAAAGATATTATGTCTGATTTTATTACTTAGAGAAAACGACCTTTTGCTATATATAATAGTATTGGTTCTTCTCATCGAAATCACTTCCATTTTAATAATCAATATAAGCAGAATAATAGGAAAATTTTTGAGAAAAAGACGTATCTTATTGGAAAAGAATGCGCATCTTTTCCTGGACAGTTTATTCACAAGAAATAAGGAGTGTTCCAAAGGGTGAAGCTGAAGATTCAAATGCAGAATCTCAATCCATTATAGTACAGATCGTCTACGAGAGGTAAATGGCTCAGGAGTAGGTACGGATTCATGAGATATTAATTCTGATACCGCAGAATTATTAAAGCACGAACTTGAAGATATAGACATGTCACCCAATATAAAAACGGCCGTTACTGCTGGTTCATTTGTAGGAGTGTCACTAATTTCCTTATTTTTGTATAAAATTAGATAACTCATCAAAATGAATTAGTGAATATAACACAATAATACTTACATATGGTGGTATTAAAACACATCTGCAGTAAAATTAATATATTTTAATATTTCTTTATTTTTGCAACATAGATTACACCTATAGGATCTTGACTGCTATCGTCAGTACTCCTAAATAATCAAAATGATTACAATATGTTTAACGAGGGAAATGACTTCACATTAAATAATATAGATCCTCTAGAACTAAATGTGGGTAAAAATGAATATAATATGGGATACCGTATTGGGGGAGAGTTCTAATTAGAAGATAACATGAAGGCAAATTTATTTATAATATTGTATATATCTAATGCTATAATGCTGAACTTTTTAATTTCATTGAAAAAGAACAAGATGAAAAAATAGAATAAACAGATACGAATTAGAAAATAATAAAAAAAAATAATTATTATTATATTTCAGAAAAGTTAAAAAATTATTATGTTAGGAAAAATTTTCATAGGGTTAAAATTAATAGAATTCTATGTTACTATTCACGAAAATTATATGTAATATATTAGAATGATCAATTATAACTATTTTCTAGTTTTCCTGATGTGTAAATTTTCTTTTTTTAGTGAAAATATTAATTATGCTGAGATTGGATATATAAAACATAAAAAAGTTATTACGCTTTTAAATAATAGCAGTGATTTAACAGGAGTAATACAAGGAATAAGATAATTAATGATTTGCTGAACATAAATTTTTTAAAAATATTTAAGTATGTGTAAAAAAAAAAATAGATCTATTGTTTAAAAAGCATTATAAAGTAAATATATTATACATGTAAAATATCAGGATGTATAATATAAACTATAATCATAAATTTAAAATAGCATATAATGTACAAAAAAAAAAGTATTATATTAAATATATTTTCACGAAAATAATGAAAAATATATGTACATTATAAAATAAAAGTGAAAAATACAAAATATAATATAGTCGTAATAAATAAAAAAAATTACATTTATGTAATAGCCTAAGAATTTTTTGTAGAAAAACAAATAATTTATAACTTAGTTTTAAGTGTTTTCTTATTCGTACATTTAATACTTATTAGTATATTGAATAAAAGTTTATATATATATATTCCCAATTATAATATGAAAAAGTAATATATATATTTTTAAAAATATTAATCTCATATAGATTATACGAATTTTACAAATATTATATAACGGTTTTTATTATATAAGTAAAATTGAATGCGTGCTTACTATTAAACGATATATATCACATAGTTTGATAAAATTATATTCTTCATTGTCCCGCGAATAATAACATTTTTTGCTATATATTTAAATAACTCACCGCAGTATGCTTAAGATATATGTTCATACGTTAAAAATGTGTGTAATATTATAGTAAATAATTTAAATAAATTTACATATTTACAAAACTGTTAATATATATTTGTGAAGAATTAATTAAAACAAAAATATATAATTTGGTAATATTTATTTGAACTTTATACAAATCTATTATAAGGTGACAACATCATTCGTTTTAAAATTTTTTTAAATACATACTTGGTTGTACAGTTAAAAGTATAAATAAAAAAAAAGTTGATATATATGGAATATTAAAAAATTTACAATAAATAAAATTAGTTAATTATAAAAAGAAAATTTAAAATAGAAAAATTAAAAAAATATATATACATAATTTTTTTAAAATAAATGTATCTAATATGCAAAGTAATCTTTGAATAACCATCGTAACTCTTCTTACTACAAATGTTATAATTATTGCATGAAATAATACAATGAATTCGTCACAGAAATGATTTGAATTCACTAAATAGAAATATCACAGATATATAAAAAAGACAAATAAATAATATTTATTCAACTAATAAATTCGATTATTTTTTTATTTACTTTAACATAAAATAACGCTATCTTATGTGTTTTGGTAAAGGAAAGTTTGAAAATTAAAATTGTTATATCTTCATTTTTTTACATAATAAATAATGTAATATTAATCCATACCATTTATATTATTAATAGTTTTATCCTTCTTTTTTTTTTAAGCATTCTGTTAGCATATGTTTACCTTCATATAAAAGGTATAAATTAACAAAAAAATAAGAAAATATCACATTGTTACGTATGTAAAATATACACAGTTATATAAAAATATCTACTTAACTGGATTTTATAAGAAATATGTGAGGATATTTAATTTTATATTCTTTAATATTTTTAAGAGGTGGTATATATATTGTAAATTTTTTGAAAAATAATAGAGAGATGAGAGAATTAATAGGAAATACACTCTATTTGAAAATTTTATAATAACATATTTTATAATTATTTATAATTGTTAATGATTAAAACATATATTTTAAATATATTATATAAATTTAGTACATATTATTTTGTCGTAGAAAGTTTCCTTAAAATATATATTTAAGTTTTTATTTATATTGAAAATATAAAATCCGTTTACTATTTTCTGCTTTTAAATTTAATTATATTTTACACTTAATTAAGAACACATTTTAAGAAATAATTTGGGGGTTTCTTTTTTTTTTTTTTTCAAGGTATATATCTATAATGAAAATAGAAATCCTCTATATTATTCAATACCCTATGTAATATAAAAAAAATGAAATTTTATATTTTACCATGGAATAGAATAAGAGAGAGTAAAAAACATTAATTTGTTATTTCATGATTTATCATATTTACAAAATTATACATTAGTGATTAAATTAATTTTCTAGTAATAAATATTTTTAATATAATATGATATCTTTTACTTAAAGAGTGTTAAATATAATATTGTAATACATTGCAGTTACATTTATTTTTAGTATATATATATATATAGAATATAAATTCATTTAATGTATGAAAATAATTTCTTTATTATGAGAAACTCTAACTATACTACATCTTTTTATAAAAAAACTATACTCTTATTCTTCAAAGTGCAATTTTTTAAAAGAGGAAAACTTTTTTATGAGTTTTCTATGGAGATGTATACTTATATAAAAAATATATTAAAAGAAAAAGAAAGCAATTAAATAGATGCATGGTAAGATAATGATTTTTAATATTATGTATAAATATAACTAATTTGATTCCTCTTCTTCTTATGTAATAGTAGTACTTCCATAATTTTTTTTCTAACAAAATTAATGAATAATTCTTACTAATAAAAATTTAGATATATTTTAAAATAAAAAAAAAAAAATATAATGCATAACCATTTTTATATTATATGTTTCCCCAGATGTTATATATAAATTGCGCACTAAGATATTTGTCATATGTATATATTTTATTTTTACAAAAACAATATGGATACTAGCGAATACAAAGAAAAGGTACATTCGTCCTTTTTAACAATTCAATTACATATATAGTTTATTACTTAAATATTCTATTTATGTAATATACCCGAAAATAAATAAACATTTTGTTCTTCAAGTAAATTTTTACCTATTTTTATTTTCTATATTTAGTATTCCTTTTTGCAGAACACATGCCATTTATATGATTTATTAAATAGTTCTGTAATTGAGGATTCCATGACACAGTGATTTATGCAAGGTTATTATAAGTGATGATAATCCGGTAAATAAAAGAATGATGAAATTTATGAGAAAATTGTAAGAAATTTTGCATCCTTACGTAGTATGTATAGTCTAGATATGAGTATGTTGGAACGCGGTAAAAATTTGAATAGCTAGTTATTTTATCAAATAAAGCGAGATATATTTACAGATAATATTATAAAGAAAATTTTTAGTGAATTTGAAAGTAGAGCTAGTGAATTTGGTTATCAAAAAAATTGTACGTATTATTCATATTATATAGATACAAAAGAACCTCAGAATACAATAAAATTAAATAATTTTGTAGATAATATTAGTACAATTAAAAGTATCCTAGAAAAAAAGGTTCATTCGAATCATTGTTCATGTAGGAATTATGTTTATGAATGCATTAATATATATAAATAAATGAATTAAATTTATTGTGATGACAAAGGAGAGGAAAATGGAAATACTTGTGATAAATAAAAAGCTTTTTTGATACATATGTAGGTTATCATCATCTAAATAACTACAATTAAGTAACAGAATATAATCTATACATTTCACAAAAAAGGAATATCTACGAGAATGCGTACCAAAAGAAGAAACTCAGGAAGTAATTTCCGCTAAGGATGATAACACTGTTGAAGGTGGAATCACAGGAACATTTGGAGGAACCGGTTTCTCTCTATTAGCTTTATATAAGGTTAATATATGTTTCATTAATAATTTAAAACACAATGATATATCACTTTTTTAACTATATTTTAATATTAAATTATCATAATGAAGATGATCTACTTCTATATATGCATATCTATTCCCCCATCTTGTAATAGTTTTCCCCATTTGGACCCATTTTACGTTCTCGATTACAAAGTTGGAAAAGAAACAACAATTTAGATGGAGAGCAGGAATTGTTTTCTGATAGAACTGGAAATCATAATACATATCCGGATGATGGAATATCATATACAATATCATTCGCTATAATATACAGAATTATAATTTAATATTTAATTATAGATTGTTTTTTAAAGGAATTTAAATTGGTCAATACATTAAGAAATAGGTTATTTTATTGTGAAAAATAAATATCGAAAATATTATATAGACAAAATATAATGCATAAATAATATAAATAATGAAAAGAACAATACAAATATATAATGCATAAGAGAAAAAACTCAAAATACATATTTAGCGGAATAGCAGTTAAATTTATCTTATTAACAAAAAATTAAGGAAAAACACATTTTGCGCACATTAATAAAATATATAGATTCATAAGTTACAAACAAAAATGAACAAAATATATAAATTATATTTTATTCAATTGAATATTATCCATATAATACACTATATTTAAAATATTAATATAGTCCAAATATATTGTAGTTATATCATCCATAATATATATATATATATATATAAACATAACAAATAGATATGCATAAATTCAGCATTTACTACAAATGAAAAGTTATAACTAGATTTATATTATATATATATATAGATAAAAGTTATTATATTTATTTCTGTTATATTATAATTCATATTGACGCGTATAACACATTTAGTATAAACTGAATTTTGGCAAGAATTACAAAATATTGTGTATATGTAAAAAATTTTATATACATATATGAAATTCTAAATTTCACAATAAATTTAGAATAATAGAATAATTTTTTATACTAATTTATGCTTAGTATTAGATAATATCATTTTAATTACTTCATATTCACACAGCATAATTCCTAAAATATTTTAATGATTTTGCATAAAATTTTTAAGAATAACAAAATGTATAAATATATAGGAATTATTGTTCAATAAATAAATATGTGCAATATAACAATCACTGATTAGTTAATATAAATTTTTATAAATATCTTTTTTGCATAATATTGGTTAATATTATTAGACTATGGAGATTTTCCTTTAATTCATATTTTAGTGTCTAGTAAAAGGAATAGCATTATAAAATTAGTACAAATGTTCAATATCTTAAAAAATAAACACACTATTAATTTTAAAAAAAAATATGATAATTAAAAAAAAAGTTTTTAAAAAGGGTATTTTATTTCATACGTTATTTACTATTTATATTATTGGTGTCTCTAAAAATTTAAATAAGTTGCAAAAAACTCGTAAATATAACATATCTACAAAAAAAAATAAAATTAAAATATATTGAATAACATTCAGAATAAGACTTTTAATATGAAAAATGTATTTAATTATTTTTCCTATATATTACAACATTCTTTAATTATAATAAAATATTTTATGTTAATTTTGCTCTATATAAAGCAAAAATTAGTGATTTATATGAAAGTAATATCTGTTAAAAGAAGATAACCACATTTACATATGCTCTTATGTTTTTAAATAATATATTAATGTACATATGTTAAAATATATATTATACATATATAATAAATATTACGATTAAGGTTTATTCACTTATAAAAAACTCATTACAAGGATGCTATAAGGGTTATGAATTACATAGTTAATTTTTACAAATTCCTTATAATATAAAATATCGCGTTTTTTTTTTTTAAATTAAAAATAATACACATTAGGCACTATAAAAATATGATGATATCCAATAATAATATAATATAAATTATGGGGAAAATTACAATTTACATTTTTACATATAAAATAAAAACAAAAGCATACTTAATAGAAAAAAAGTAAAAATAACTACGCATTTTTAACAGTAAAAATACCTAAAAGAGCGATCTAAATTTGGCTAAGCTTTATGACTGTCACTTGTATTTCTAAGATTATAATTTATCTATAAAATGATATTAAAAATTAATAATTTACGTAATGAATAATGATAAAGGAAAACACAGCATTTCTTATATTAAAAGTGAAAAATAAACAATTATATTCAAAATACTTGCATATTTTCCTTATTCTAATATGAAAATAACAAATATCTTACTGTATAATTTGTTGAAGTCATGTATCAAATTATATTTATTGCTTCATGTGAATAATTTTTCTTATATACCAATAAACACTGTTACATTTCTTACATTTTAAAATATATTATGAATATATTTTTTTCTATATAAACGAGACAGCAAAATCCAAAAGAGGCTATAATAATATAATGGTGCATATATTAATTTATGTAGTTATATAAAATTTTGTATAGTAATACATACATATGCTACTGGACTTATTACTAATTATAATCTTAATTTAAAAAAGTAAAATTTCATTAGGTAATGTAGTTTTTATTAAATACAAAGGAAAAATATTAGTACAAAAATATATATATATATATATATATATATGTATATGCTACTTAAATGTGCTATAATGTTATATTTTATCATTATTTCATTATCCTTTAAATAATTTAAACAAAGATATAAATATATTTTCGGAATTTTGTATAAATATATGAATTATATGAATTTATTTAAATATACTGGTAAATTTTTATTCTTTTGCACAATTATAAGAGTATAAAAAATATTCGTTTTTCTTTTTAAGGTAATTAATTTTTCTCATTTTATAAAATCTATTTATTCTGAATCATTTATATTGTATGTTGTTGTTGTATGCATAAATTTGTTAACAATAAATATAAGGTTGTTACATTCTCGTACAATATATATTGTAACATATATACAAATAAAAAGCAATGAAGCTTCAAATGTTAATGTAGACTGGAAGAACAAAATATATTAGTTTATCATGGTATAATATGGAGATTTTAAAAAAATGATTTATTCAAATAGTACTTTTTAAAATTAAACTATAATTTAATGAATATTTGGTTGCGCAATCTAATCATTATCATTATTATTATATAATTTTATATTTTATGTATTAAGAAAAAGCATACACTTTATTTATGGTAATGTTAGCAATATATAATTTTATATTATTAATTAAACAATATTGACTTAAGGAGAAAACTAACATGTATTAATTTTATTTATCAAAATATTTTAAATGTGATCATGTATAAATGTGGAGAGAATAATGTAGAAGTAATAGAAAGTATTTTATAAAATAGTGTCCTTTAAAAAAAAAAAAAATTAGAATCATCGTATTTGTATTTCTAATAAATATATATTCACCATGTATTGAAATAGAATGTACTTTATACAAAATACCTGATTAGGTTAACGAAATATTATACTCATAATTTATAAATTACATAGTGCTTTAGAGAAATTTCGTATATAACTCTTAATTGCTAGTAATAGAGTTATTATAGTATGTACGTATAATTAATTTATTTTTTAAATAGAAAATAACATTTTTTGCCATTTATAATATTAAGTTTTTAAATTATTCTTTCCGAAATATAGAAAATGTGCATTATGCATGTATATTACATAAATAATATACTATAAATATATATGTTAAAAATATTTTATTTTTTAATAAAAATAACAAAAAAATTAAATATATATTTACTTATTAGAACTATTTATATTATTATATAATATGAATTCATATTTTCTCTTATAATGTATTAAAAATATGTGAATATTACATCACATTTATGAACATTGTAATTATATATATTTAATAATAGTGCTACATATTCCATTACACAATTAATATTCTATAGTATTTATAATAATTCTATATATAAAAATAATATAAAAAAGAAGAAATATTAGAAAATACAATAGTATCCAATATATAGAAGTGTTTGTTTTTGTTATGTGAACACTTTAAACCTGCGAAATATTTATTTCAAGTAATCCATACATCTAGAAAAAATAAAAATTAAGTTGGAAATATGAAAGAATGGGTACATTTTTCTTCGTCCTTAATATTAAAATCTACATAACCTGGTTTAGGAATTCTATTTATTATGAAATTCAAGAAAATAATTTTTTAGAAAAAATATATTTTAAGCTATTTTATTATTTTTTTTTGTTTTTAATATTTAGGAAAGTATTTTAAAAAATTTAACTGCATACAGTATATATAAAAAATTGAACGATGGTAATGATGTTGAGGAAGGATGCAAATATTGCAACACTGCAGAAAGTGATGAAAGTACTTATAAAGGTATTTATAAGCTTTGTTGTCATCTTGAATACAATTTAAAAAATTTAACTACAATATTGAGTGATATAGATGATGCGTTTCAACGATGTAATTATTTGAATTTATGGTTTTATCATCAAATATGGAAAACATTTATAAATTTTAGAAAAGAAATTTATACAAAAACAAGCATTATTTCGAAGCTTATATATGTATGGGACGATGTTTATGATGATTCATCACTTGTTAAATGTGAAAATGTATATCATGATAACATCAGTTTAGATATATTGAATGACCTAAAGAGTTTACACGATTATTTTAAAAATTATGATAGCATTATTCCAAGTATTTCTTCTGATAATGAGAGATGTAAAATGTATTACGATTACGTTAAAGAAAATGAGGATCTATATCAAAGATATAAAGATAAATTGTGTGATTCTAAGAATAAAAAATGGGGCGATTATTGTAATTCTCATACACAATATGATCCTACTGAACTTTTATCTAAAATAAAATGTAATGAAAAAATATCAAGAAGTATGGAAAAATCTGAGTCGGTAAGCGCACATGTGGAGCCTGAAGTTGGTGCATCCCCTACAATATCATCTAATATTGTTTCATCAGTAACAGCTGTAAGTACCATGTCCACGGTGTTTTTGATATTATACTTTTTATATAAGGTTATAAGGATTTATATATAATATTAAGAATGCTACAAGACATTTTTCATAATTTTTATATCAAAAAAAAATATATTATTATAAATTGAAAATATTCATAAAAATTATATTACATTTTTTTAATTTAGTTTACACCTTTTGGATCTTCGTTGAATCGACTAATTCCAAAAGGAATAATAACGAAAGAAACTATTGACGAAGAGGCTGGTTATACATTTATGCATAATTCTGAAAATAAGGACTTAAATTTTGATGACAATAAATATAATATAGCATACAATTCTTTATAAAATTCTTAATTTGAACACAATAAATAACAGTGCAGTTGCATGTGCAGTGCAATTGCCATATTCAGTAATATGATTCATGTGTAAATGGCCCATAGAAAATGAACAATGCAAATGTTAAATAATGCCAATATGTCATATATTAAAAAAATTATCCATAGAAACCGTAGGGAAAAATAATAACAATATTCAAATAGAAAAATAGAATGTTAATGATATAATGAATTCCGTAAATAAATGAAATTAAAAAGAAGCATGCAATTTTCATAAAAAGGATGTGTACACAATCACAATATAAGAACAGGACAATACAGAAAATGGAAATTAGTACATTACTTATGCAAGAAGCATCCAGATAACTATTCGTGTTAATCACTGTGAAAATATCTAAGATGAGCTACTATAAATTCATAAGTTTATTTAAACATGTATAATAACATAACCAGCAGGTAGCAAATTAAATGAATATGGAAATATTGAGAAATATAAATAAACAAAAACTATGTTAAATATTTAAATGATAAGTGACATATATAAAAATAATTTTCTGAAAAATCAGTTTTCGCATAATATTTGAAAAGAAAATAGCATATATACGGGTTCACTCATTTAATTTATTAGTAATTTAATACTATTCCATTTAAATTATATTTCTTGGAGAGAAAATCCCATTGGAACGAGATAATCTACAAATATAATGCAAATTGTATATATAATTATTTACTTTGTAGTCACATATATACTATTTTACTAAATTTATTTAAGAATAATATTATGGAAACTTTATTAGAAAATCAAATAATAAAGAGATGTAATACAAATATTCACACCTATTATATAATGATATATATTTTTTCAAAGAAAAAAAGTATATGCATATTTAAAGTAACACTAAGTTGTAAAATGAAGAAAATAAAAAAATTAAATATATGAATTTATTAGTGTTACATTTAAAGAGATAACATCCTGATAACAATACTGAAAAAGTTAATAATAAATATAGAGAAAAAAAAATTAGGATATATTATTATTGATCAAAACGCTCAAAATATTATTTTTATCTATGTAAAATCCGTAAAATAAAATGTACCAAATAAACATGGTATTTGTTTTTAATTCATGTTTGTTTTTTGTGTTAATGGTAATTTATACATATATTCAGTGGAATAAATGTGTATAAATATATGTAATAACTAATATAACTTATTCCACTAATGTAAAGAATTAATTTATGTACACAATATAAAATTATATTTCAAAAGTGGAAGAAATGTTAGAGAACCATTTTAACTCATTCGAAAAATTCGAACATATTTAAAAATATAGATTTTTTATGAAACTTATAATAATTAATACGCGTTATATTTTATGACGAAATTCGATTATAATATTTGCTTTCTCCTCATACTTTACTACAAACTATTTATAGGAATATGATAATTCTTATTAAAAATATAAAATTGATAAGAATTTTTATGCAATGTTGTAATACATTAAAAAAATAATAATATAAGGAAAGTAAAGACCCTAATATATAGGATATTATAAAACGCGTCTTATAAAGAATTGTAGTGACATATCCAATAAAGTTCATAGGTAATACATATTATTTTTTTATTATTTTTTGAAAAACATGAATTTGTTAACTTTGCTATGTATTTGATAAATTAAGATATTAATCATAGAGAAATGGAAAAAATGTTATACCAATATATTCACATAATTTTACTACATTATTATAATTTCTTATGCACATGTATGTGATAATTTAGGATGATAATAGATAATATAACATTCTTGTATATTTTATAATTATATAATTTTTATATTATAAATATAATAATTAAATTATTTTAATTCCCTTATTTTTAGATTTTACCATTCTTTGTGTAGTTATATAATTAGTAAAATAATATTATTAAGTTATTCATTATTACACTAATGTCTTGTTAATTGGTATAATAATCAAAATTATTCTAGCGTATTTTATCCAACATAAATTATTTAATTAATAATATTAATTTTATGCACTGACTCATTCATTTAGAACTATTTTTCTTTATGAGATACTCGAGTACATAGTCATAGCACAAGCAAAATGAATAACAATAATATTTTATTTTAAAATCTGTGCCAAATGCATAATAGCTAAAAAAGTAATAAAAATTTTATTTTACTCCGCAAATTAATATAAAAATTATACAATTTAAAATAAAAAGAATTTAATATAAATATACTATATCCTGTTAATAACAGTATAATTTGATATTTCTTTTAAATATTTAGTAACTAGTAAAGTATATTTTTACTCCTTTACTAAATATTCAGCATTATGGAAAATAATTTCAATAACAAGTATAATATTATCTCGTACAATTCTTATAAAGAAAACAGGAAATATATATATATCATAACATTTTCTAATAACTTTTATAACATTCTTTTAATAAAAACATAATACTTATAAAATATTTTTTTTATGCATGCATAATAAAGGATATTACTTTTAAGAAATGATAAATGAGGGCATTTTATTTTTATGTGCATGCACCAAAAATATAGCTATAGATATTTACCAAAGCAACAATTTTTATATAATGATTAGTGGTTAAATTAAAATTACTAAATAGAAAATTTATTTTTCCAAAAATAATTATTTTCATGAATACTTGAATATTTAACTGTAATACCAACAGGAAATTTTTTTTTTTTCATTTATTTTGACAAAAACGAATAAGAGTTCGTATAGTTACATAGATAATTCGAATTATAATTATATTATAAGGAATGGAATGAAAAAAAAAAAAAATAAAATAAATAAATAAATAAAACAAAAAAAATATGAAATACACATAAATTAAAGAAATTTATTACTATACATAGAATGATTCTGAATGGCATAAATAAAAAATATCGTAAAGTAATATTTATAATAATAATATATTCGTGGATATATAAAAAAGTAATGACGAAATAAAAAAGTTAAATACTAAATATACAATTATATTCAAAATATAAATATCCTTTTTAAAATATATGTAACATCTCTTTATAATAATTTAAATGTTGCTTCTAACTTTTAACAATTAAGAATACGATTACCATAACATATTAATTATGAATGAATTAAAGAAAGGTTATATTTTTACCAATAAAATACTTAAAATGAAAAAAATGTAAATATTATTTAATATGATTCATTGCAATTATTTATTTTATTTTATTTTATTTTATATATATATATATACTTTTATGGCTGTACGCAAGAACGTTTAATATATTATATGTTTAAAATGTGTTAAATTATTTCTATTATTAAATTGATTATACAAAATAAAAAAAATTAATAATTTATTACTTTTATATGTTGAATAATTTTAAAGTACCTCTTTCAAAATAAATGTATCGTATATAGTAAAAATTGTTTCAATAATATTAAGCAAATTTCCTTTTTTTTTTCTTTTCAAAGGATAAAATTTTCCATTAATATTAGTAATGATGTAATTTTATTCAGAGAATTATTTAGAATTAAAAACTGTATATAATATATTTTAAAAATTAAATTATAACGTATAAATGTAAGTAAAATGGGTGGATAAAATAGAGAGATAGTATATGCTCAAAGTGCAACAGACATTATAATTAAAAAGTGTGTTTAAACGAAATATCAATTATTTTCATATTATCATTTTTTTTTCTATATAGAATTATATTAATATATGATTTATATTAATAATATTATTATGTTCTTTTATTTTTTATTTATGTGATCATTTTATGCAGAATTTTATAAAATTTTAATTTTTTCTAATATAACATCCTTAACGATATAAAAGTTGTTACTAATTTTAATGATAATATATATCTTTCAGCGTAAAAAGATATTTAATAATATAAAATTAGTACTATTTTTATTTATAATAAATATTAACTTGTAGCATCTCTTATTGACAAAACATTTCCTTTATGCGGTTAAACGTGTAGAATGTACAATACTGAGAATAAAAAATTATATATAATTTAATGATAACATTATTTCTTTATTATAACACAAATAATAATAACGCGTATATATATTATTAATCTTCTTATAAAAAAAAAATTTACCTTATTATTTATTGAATTCTTTATTTATTTCTAACTACAATGTATTTGTTTATAAGAAATATAGAATTAGCATGCAAATAATTATACTCTTCAGATTTTTACTTCATATTTAAATGAAGTATATGCAATATTATAAAGCTTTTATTTGTATTCAAAAAATACCTTAAAGCATATATAATATTTCAACATTCTATATGCACTGGTTAGGAAACAAATATATATTGAATTTATTTTTATGATTCTGAAATATACATTTCCTAAAACGTAAAGGAGATCCTAAAAATGGTGGAAGATGTACATTTGCATTTATCATTAAAATAGATATTTATGCATGTTTTATATTGTTTTTCTTCTTTATACAGAAATGTGTAAGCATATATTGTGCAACCATCCTTTCTAATTAATGCATTTTTTTTTTTCACATTTTTTTAAGGACGCTACTTCACACAAGTTACCTTCAATTGAATTTTATAATATATTGGATTCTAAGTTTATACCATGTAAGTATTGTAACGTTTGCGATATACACGAAAATACTTTCAAGGAACAACCTACTTGGGTTAAAAACCTTTGTTATCACCTTGTAAGAAATTTGGAAATTGTATCTAATATTGATAATACAAATGCAGAGTTAAAAAAAAAAAGTTGTGATGCATTTATTTCTTGGATTGATGATAAAATACGTAATAACGATGGTTATACCGACCAATCAAAATATTTAGAAATTATTCGTAAGATGCATTTTGTATGGAATGATATTATTAATAAATATTCAGGTGATGAAAAGGATAAAATATGTAGCACTGCGTATAGTGCTTTCGATTTTGAAAAAAGAAAAAAAAAAAAGCTAATGGATGATTATTGTGAAAATTATCTAATCATTAGTAAAGAACTTGATAAAGAAGATGCTGATTGCAAGCCTTATTATAAATATCTTAATGAAAGTTCATCCATTCATACAGAAATCATGAAAGGATGTATAAATAACGTTAATACAAAGTATTGCCCCCCCAATGGTGATGACTGTAGATTCTATCCTCCCAGTATATTTCTGAAAAAAAAGCCATGTATGATATTAAAAGAACCTCGTGTGGCTTTAATTAAAGAAGAAGAAGGAATGAAATGTGAACCTTGTCCACTATGTCCAATTGGAAAGATTAAAGATGATGGAGCTTCAGACATAGATTTGGAATCTTATTATGCATCCGTACCCAGTGGAATGACATCATTCGATTTTTCAGATAAACGTGCCATCACTTTACTTATATTTACAGTTTGGGGAATATTTTTGACATTATTTCTTTTTTATAAAGTAAATAAAAAATTGCATTTAAAAAATATATATTAAACATTAATACTCCTAATCTATGTTTGCAAAAAATTAGTAGTCATAGAATAGTTTTACTGTACTTATTCTATATACATTTTTAACTTACTAGAAAACTCCCTTTGGTTCCTTGTTAAACAATTTTTTACGAAGGAGAAGGGTAATTAAACACAACTTAAATGAAAATGAATTCCATGAATTTGTAAATGGGAATTATGATACTGTAGATTCTAATATGGAGAATATACGATATGATTTAGCATATAATCCTGTATAAAAAGTTATAAACAAAAATAATAGGAACTAGTAGTGTAGATGCTTAGGGATAACAAAAGGATGAAAAATATGTGCCTAATTATATGAAAAAAACAGAAAAATAAAGTAAAAAAAAAAATAATATATTGGGTTATATAAATATATTGATAAATTGGAAGAAAAAATTACATTAAAAAAATTTTTGAAATATAAACATACTATATATTAAGTTGAAAAAAATATATATCTAATATTGTAATATAGAACAAATGAAGAATATATAATAAAAGGCCATAAATTACAAGTTATCCAATATATAAAATGCTCTATTATATTAATACAAAGTATCGAGATATAAATTTAATAAAATAATAAAAGTATAGTAAGTGTTAAAAAGTATATAGTATATAAAGGATAAAAGCGAAATTTCACCTTGTTTGTGTATTAAATATATTGCAGTTAAATTCTTCTAAAATTTATATTTTATGTGTCTTATAAATAAAGTAAAATAAAATTTGTAAATTGAAATACGAATATACCTATATAATTTTCATCCTTCACTACTGTAATATATTATAATAATCAAAATTTTAAAAATGCAGAAAATTAAAATATTGATTACAAGTCTTGATTATGACACGCATTCAAGAATATATAAAAACAGAAATATTATTTATGATTTAGTTTGTGTATAAAGTGACGATTAATTGTAAAATGTAGAATATGCATAAATTAATTCGTGAAATTAATGATATGTTATAACATGGAAGCTACAGAAAATTCATAAATTGAAGATAAATGTAATTTCATCTTTAATCGAAAAATTTATGTTTAATAGAAGATTATCTGGATCATACTTATAGATTCCATATAAATAGAATAGTAATAAAATAGATATACGAATGAATAAAATTAATTGTAGAGAACTGTATTATAAAATAATAAAAAGTTAATAATTATTACTATATTTTCGAAACATTACAAAATTAGTAAGTTATCAGAATAAAGAGCTTTACAATATTAACCAAAATGAAAGAGCATATAATTAGTACACACTAATGTGGCATACCGCACATTAAGAATATATAACCGTAATAATACGTTTATAAACGTATTGATATGTAAAATTATGTGTATTCATAGAAAATTATTATTGGCTGCCAAACGTTAATTATCGTGTAGGGAGGTATGTAAAATGAAATGAAAAATAATGTTACACGAAGAAACATTAGTAATTATATAATAATATTAAAATGGTGAATTTGGTAATTATTTATATCATAAAAATTTATTTGAAGTGAATACAACAAAGAAATTAAGGTAAAGAATATAAGTATAAAAATGTTTATCATCTAAAAGCATATAGAGAAATAGGAAAGATACGAAATATTAAGTACATTCTATAAACTTAATATTATGTATAATTCACTATAAACATTACAAAAAAATATGATATTCAGTATTTTCACTATATAATTGAAAAAATGTGTAATCATTAAAAAATAAAGCCATAAAACAAATATATTTTTGCATAATTCTTTAAGTAATTTCTATCTCTAAGGGTCAATCATTTTTAAAAAGAAAATATCTATTCATAATTACTGTCAATATTTACGACATAAAATGTTCGATTTTTTTTGAAAACTTAAAAAAGAACATTTATATTTTTATTCTATATAGTTAGTAATTAAAGCATAGTCTGTAAAAATATAATAATACCATAAGAATAAGCTACATTTTACAAAGGATTTTGGTAATTTTTCATATGAAATGAATAATACATTAATATATATTTAATATACGCTATATGCTAAGTACAATAAAAAATAATTTATTTCAGTTTATGAAGAAAATATATTTGACCAAATTATAAACAATACAACATTATTTTTTAAAATAAATAATAAAATATTAATAGTTTTAAAATGAAAAAAATTATAGAAGAATTTTAAAATATATGCTCCTATATATTAGCCATTAATTTACATAAAATTTATTAAAATAAAATTATGAAGTTTATGCATCCTTTGTTGCATTTTTACCATGTGTGCAATTGTATTAAATAGCAAATTTTTATAAAAAAGCGAAATAAATTATGTGACATTATTATTACAAAATATTTACCCAGTTAGTATATTTTATATGCTTTAAAGAATTATAACATTATAATTAATCATGCTAAAAATATGAATATATTAAATTGGATTAAAAATACATACACTTTTTAATAATTAAGGAAAATAAATGATAAATTAAAATAGTTAAATTTACTATTATTAATATAAATTGGAAACATTGATATTAGTAAGAGCTTTTTATCCAAATATGATATTATTCTGTAAAATAAAATTAATAAAAATTCACATGAAATGTAAAATAAACAATAGGTATATACCGTTAAAGTCATAATGTATTTACTTTAAATATTTTTCTATATATGAGAAGTGTAATCTTAGATACTTTGTAAAAAAATAGAAAGGAATATATTTATTTATTCTTTGCCGTATTTTATAATGAAAATATACTTTGTTATATATATATAGCATTAATAATATTACTTAAACTATACACTATTTTGTTTTAATACATATTATATATATTTTGTTTTTTTTCTTTAATCGGAAAATACATATATCTTTTAATATACGAACACAGGATTTATGCAGGTGTTTCACTTGTTTGTGAATGATTGTTGCATATAATTTTATATTTAAATACGATACATGAAAATTTCCTTTTTTTTTATATGTAAGCAAATGTGATCACATTTTTTCATTCATATGAAATATCGATATTTTGCAAAATGAATTAAAGAAAATGAAAAATATATATATATATATATATGTCATACATTTGTTCACTACATTATATTGTATAAATGGTACTTCAAAATAATGCTTTATCTCATATAATTATAAAAAAATATATTATTATAAAATGTACAGCGGTGTAATTTTAATGGAATAGGATAATTATATATGTTTTTTAACTTTCTGAAAAAAGTAATGTCGTAAAATCATTAATTGATACTTTGAAATCATGAAATAAATAATTCGCAAGTCACATTTTCTTATTGTATTTATATAAATGTTGAAAACAGACTACAAATTATAAAATAATAACTTATGAAGAAAAATATCTAATAGGAAAATTTATTAATATTTGCTAAATTTAATAATGCACTTAGAAAAGTGTATTAGCAGAGAGGATTATAAATAATTTATATATTTTAATATTATGTTTATATAAATAGATATATTTTGATTCTTACTAGATCACATCAAATGTAGTATATGAAAAGCAGATAATTATAATGACGTATATACATTTATATATAAAGTATATTTCGCATAACCATATGATCCACAAGCAAATAATAACATAATCTTATTGAATACAAAATATAAGTATGTCTAGGTAAAATAAATATAGCATAAATAAGGTATATTTCTTCATTATTGTTTATTACTAATGCATAATTATTTATGCTCATTTATTGCAATTATAATGTTAAAATGGTATTATGAATACTCGCTAATTATTAGTAGGATAAATATTATAAAATGCTTATGTAATAAATATTTTAAAATATGAGAAACATAATATATTGATATGTATATTTAAATTAAATTATGTTATTATGTTTTACTTAGTAAACATTTTTTCATCAATAAATTTACTTGTCTTAAAATATGCATTACATTCATGGATTTCTTTCCATATAAATCAGTAATTATTTAAATATAAATCAAAATGAATAAGAGAAATATACAATGAAAAATGAATTAATATAATAGATATATGTAAAATATTTTTTATCAATTGTATACACCTTGTCAAAAATATTTTTATAGAATAGTTAAATGTTCTTTTAAAGATATAAATTCTTTTCTTTATTCTAATTTTATCAATATATTTTTAATTAGCAATACATATCTTACTAAAATATAAGTATATTTATATATATAAACATTTAATTTAAATTTATATTATTTTCCAATAATTAATGTATAGCATTAATAAAGAGTAGATAGATAGAAAAGATAGAATAGATGTATACAAAGGAAATGAAGTATTGTAGAAATATACTTCAACATATTCCTTTTAAAATTATGAAAAATTAAATACATTCTGTTTATTTTTCGAAATCATATAAGTATATGCATTCGATAATTTAATAATATATATGTTTGTAAGTATATATACCAATAAACAAAGGTTATGGAAAATATAGGGAAGCAAGAATGATAAAATATGTACATAAATGAAATTATGTATTAGATTTTTTATACAAGGCTTATATATTTTTTATTATATTGTGCCTTTTTCTAATTAAATTTATTAAATAAATGATAAAGTAGGTGTGCTATAATTTATCGTCAACATAAAATTAGTATATACGCATTAATAAGCATTTTTTAGAAATAATTTAACTGAAAATAATTCGAAATGCATTAATAGTTTATATATTCTAATTTTTAATATGAAAATAATAATAACTTTGACAATTCAATGTTCCTTTTAATATTATAGCTTAAAATTTTGAAACCTTCTTAAAAATGAGTCATAAAGTACAAGATCCAATTATATTTTTTTTTTCATATTATCACATCAGTATTATCCTCTTCATAATGTTTAATCTAAATTGAATTTTTTTAAATATTATTTAAATTTTTTATGATATATATTTTGTTTAATTTTCAGAAATATAATTTAGGGGATTCACCTGCATTTAAATTTAACAATGAACTGAATAATGTAATTAAGAATTGCAGATTTTGCCATTCTTGTGACTTAGAAGAATATTTTATTGAAAATTATGGGCTTAAAGTACTTTGTTATAGATTTGTAAATAATCTGTGGAAAATATATAATGATTTTGATAAGAGTGAAAATTTAAATGATAAGCGTTGTAACGACTTGATTTATTGGTGGTATTATAATTTAAATTATACATATAATAAATTACGTACTCCTGAATATGATGAAATTGTTAATGCTTTTATAGCGGTATGGAAGAACATTACACAATCACAAGGAAACGACCCAGATAAATTGTGCAAAAATTACTTTGAAAAATTATTATCCATTGAAAATTATAAAACTGCGAAAAATGTAACTGATTATTGTGTAAATTATGAATTCATTAAGGAAAAATTAGATGAACAAGGAGAAAAATGTACTTTTTATTATCACTATCTTACTGATAATTCGGACAAATACAAACAAACTATAAAAAAATGTAATGGAGATAAAGATAATAAATATTGCGTAGGTATTAATGGTTGTCATACATATGATCCTAATAAATTGCTAGATAATGAAAAATGTAAACTAATAGAAATAGAAGAAGCGAAACGCAATCAATTGGAGGAAGAAGCCGCAAACTTCATTCAATGTCCCTTTGGAAATAGATGTGTTGAGGATGATTTTTTTTATAAGTATATCACTTTTTCTGATTATCGCTTTATATCCTTAATCGTACTTTCTATTTGGGCAATCATTCTAAGTTTATTTTTTCTATATAAAGTAAAAAAAAATTCTATTAAAATAATTAAGAAATTATCTTACAATATACACATATTTTCTTCAGAAGCATATAGTCATATAAAATTATAAATATTGTAATCTTTTCTTTGTTTTGTTAGTTTTCACCTTTTGGATCTTTTCTAAATAATATTTTAAATAGAAAAAACATAATTAGAAAGAATATACGTGATGAGGTGTTCGACGAATTATTAGAATCAGATTCAGAAGATGCTCCAATAAATTTTAATAATAGAGAATATCGCATCACATATAACCATGAATGATATTATTTTAAATAAAATAACCGTTAAAGAATTTTAATTGCCTCATGCATTGTTAGCAAACATTTTAATGTACTTTTCACAATAATTTATTAAAAAAAAATTGACTAACAAAACAAAAAAATTATTATGTACAAGATACATATTTAGAGATTTCCTTGTATTAATTGCAAAATAAATATAAGTTCTTTCTATTATGATAAATATAAGTAATATACTATTTCTTCCTATTTTCATATGTAAAACAATTGCTATCTAAAAATGTGTTTTATTTTTATTCTGGAAATATAATATTTAATCATATATAAATATCAGAGTTTTTCCTAATAAATAATGATTACAAGATGTTGCAATTATAACTTCCATAAAATATAATTGAAATGTTTTTATAATAAGAATAAAATAATAAATATGTGTTTTATTACTATATAATTTCTCAAAATGTCACGTGTCTTTATAAGAACATGTTTTTATAATTTAATAGAAAATATTATTTCACTTTAGAAATATAAAATATGATAATTTTTTAATATTTTACCTTTAATTTATCTTCATTTTGCATGTATAATGGTTATTATATTAAAAAATCACAATATTATATTTATATGAATCTCGGAGAATATTATAAAATTTAAAAAATATTTAGTCAAGAATACTTGTAAATTATGTTATATTATCATGTTCAAAAAAGTATAATTTTCGTATTAATATTTATTATTCTGTATAAAAAAAATTTTTATGTTATTATATAATAAGGATAGAAACTAAGACAAAAATAATAGAAAATTTTTAAAGAAAAATTCTAAAATATAGAAAAGATATTAATATATATAAAATGTCTAATATACATGCAGCCTTTTATAAATTTATATATGACTCTGTATTTTCCCATTTAAATAGTATTATTACAAGAATTGTTCACATAATTTTATGTTTAAAAAGGTTTGTTCATTTATGGTTTATAAAATAAATCAATGATTGTTACACGAAAAAAAAGAAATATATATAATTTATCGATGTATAAAATATTACACGTAAAATACAAATTTGAAATAGTATAAAATAAAGAATTTACATAAAATAAACCTAAAATATTTAATAATTTTACCTTATGGATGTGAAACTTTTGTTTTTTTTAACAACTAAAATGGAAATATACAAAATATAAGATTGTTGTAACTAGTGAAAAAAATGTTATAATATAATAAGCATTTTTTATAATAGAAATATGGATTCTTATTTTATTTTAATATTTTTTATTATATGCACATTCAACAAATTCATTCATATTCAGTAAAAATATAAATATATATATTACATTGTGATAGATAACAAGAGCATATGTTCATTTAAAACATATTAATATCATATAAAGCTTCACAATTTTACAAACATTCTAATTTCATTATTACATAAGAAAAATTTGCATATTTATTTAATTATTAAACAATATATATTTCATAGCCGAAATTATATTTTAAATTTTATATGTAATAGCATTTGTTGCTATATTTAAAAATTTTAGCACTGATTTCACAAATATAATAGAAGAAGATTAGTGTTTTATGTAATGTAAAAAAGTATGATATCATTTATCATAAAAATATGTATCA
This sequence comes from Plasmodium ovale wallikeri, assembly GCA_900088485.1. Taxonomy (NCBI): domain Eukaryota; phylum Apicomplexa; class Aconoidasida; order Haemosporida; family Plasmodiidae; genus Plasmodium; species Plasmodium ovale. The sequence goes on along the minus strand of FLRD01001914.1, from coordinate 217,038 downwards.
TAAATTATGGATATAACTTTATAAATAAATAATTAAAGGAAAAATGTAAAACTAAAATTTTTTTTCTTAATATTAGAAAAATCCTTTATATCGTAAAGATAAAATTAGTTTAAAAATTTAAACTTTAGAGTTCAACTATATTAATTTTTAAATGAATATATAATAAAAAAGTTGTAAAATATGAGCGAATTATATAGATCAAATTAATGAAAAATAAAATATATACAAAAAGTATATATAAAATTCAAAATTATAAAAAATAAATATATATATTAACAATAAAAGTAATTAATTTTTACGATTAATTTGGAAAATCGTTGTATTCATTACGAATCATAATATTTTAAGGAAAATTATCAAAAAAATTATAAAAAAAAGAAAGATATTCAAATTTAATCAACTAATAAGCATATTTTTTAGAGTTATTTTTACATATAAATCTATTATGATGTTATATGTTGTGTTAAAGAAAAATATTAAGTTAATAAACATATTTCCATTTTTATATAATGACTAATGTCATGACTATAGAGCCATGCACATAATTATTATTAATTTTCATATATATCTTTTATGATTTTTCAATGAAATTATTTTTTCTTTTTTTAAAATGTAAATATGTTTACAAAAGAAAGGAAACACCACATTAGTATATATATATGATATATGCAATTATGTATTATAATATACTTAGTTGACCTATTTACGGAAGAGACAACAATAAATAATTATATGTGCATTAATATTTTATAGTGAAGAACATTTATATTGTAAATTCATTACTAAATATAAGAGAGAAAAGATGACAAAAAGAGAAATATTCACTATTACAGAAATCCATAATAATATATTTTATAACTATAATTTTTAATACATAAAAGAGATGTTTTAAATATGTTATATAAATTAAATCTCTATTATTTTGTCTTATATATTTAATCTTAACATTTATATTAAATTGGATATTTTTATTACATTCAATATATATATGCCATTAGTTTTTTTTTATTTGATTTTAAATTTAATTATATCTTTCGTTCATTTAAGAACACTTTTTACAATATAATTGGGAGGTTTCTTTTTTTTTTTTCCGTATATAAAAATAAACTGAAAATGGAAAACCCATATATTATGCAATAACTTATGCTATATAAAAGAATCAAATTTTATTTTATCTTATGGAATAGGGTTGTATAAAATAAAAAATATTAATTTCTGATTTTATGATATATTATATTTAAAAATTTATAGATTAGTAATTAAAATTTTTTTCTAGGAAGAAACATTTATATTATAATATAAAGTAATTTACGTCGAAGTATTAAATTTTTTATTGAAATATATTAAAGTATCATTTATACTTAGTAGTTATGTATACGATATATGTTCAATTAATATATACAGAAAATATTTTTTTTATGAGAATATCTAATTATTTTATGTATAATTATTTTGAAGATCTACCCTTAATATTTACAGAGTAATTATTATGCAAGAGGAAAATTTTTTGAGTTTTCTAAATATATAAATATGTTTATAAAAACTATATTAAAGGGAAAAAAATATATTTAAATATATGTATGATAAGATAATAATTATTGTGCTTATGTATATATAAGGCTAATTTATTTCTTCGTCACCTAAAATATTAATAGTACCACAAAATTTCCCTTTCACCGAAATTTAAATTTCTTACAAATTAAAATAAAGATGGATATTAAAATAAAAAAAAAACATAAGAGAACATGTCCTTGCATTACATCTCATAACAATTAATGTATAAATTTTCATATTTATATATTTTTTATTTTTTTACTTGGCCAGTATATATAAAAATAAATAAAAACTGAAGAATAATGTAAAAAGCTGCATCATTTTTAACAATATAATTCCTTATAGTGAATTAAGTATTTATTAATTTCTCTATATTTATTGAAATTCAACAAAAATGTTTTCTCTCTATTAAATATTTATCTATATACATATTCTCTTTTTAGTATACATTTTTAGGAACAATATGAGCTGTATATGATAAATTTTATAGTTCCTAAATCTTTATGGATGTAGCTTTTTAAGTTAGTTATGCACGTCTCTTAGAACTGATGAAAATTCGGATATACTGAAGAATATAGAACTTTGCAAGGAATTTTTAAGAAATTTATATGCAATATCTTATAACAAGAGAACTTTTTTGATAAATGCTGCGAACTGCAAAAACTTGAATAGTTGGTTATTTTATCAGATTAAGCAACCTACTATTGCTGATGTTCTTGAGATAATTTTCAAAACATTGGAAAATAAACCGATTTAATTTCCTATTTCATGTAATTGTCATTATTCATATAGTAAAAATTATAACGAACCAGAAAAAATAATAAAATTACAAAATTTCGTAAAAAATATTGATATCATTGAACATGTGTTGAAAGATAGTAGTAATTCAAAACACTGAATATATCGGCGTTATGTTTATGAATGTATTAATATATATAAAGTATTCAAAGACGATAAACATTGTAATGTTGCAAATGAGTAAATTAGCCGCATATGTGGTAAATCAAGAGCTTTTTATAATACACATATATCATAGCATTCTAAGGAATAACAGTTAAGCAATAATATATAATCTGTAAATTTCAAGGAAAAATAATACCTACGAAAATGCGCACCGAAAGAAGAAGCTCAGGTATTAATTTATGGCAAAAATAATAACCATGTTGCTGGAGGAGTTATTGGAACATTTATGAGGACTTGCTTCTCTCTATTAGCTTTGTATAAGGTTAATATATTTTTCATTTAGAAGTGAAAATAAAATGATGCATAAATTTTTAAACTATATTTTTATATTAAATTACGATAATGTAAGTGCTATACTTGTATGTAAGTATAATTATTCCCCTTTTTGTATTAGTGTTCCCCGTTTGATTCATGTTATATTTTCGAATGCAAAGTTGGTAAAGAAATAACAATTTAGATGGAGAGCAGGAATTTTTGTTTGGTAAAATGAAAATCATAATATATATTAGGATAACACGAAATATCATACACAATAATATTTCGTACAAGATCCAGAATTATAATTTAGTATTGAATTATAGATTGTTAAAGCAATGTATAGTAGTCAACACATAAAAAGATATGTTATTTTATTGTGAAAAATAAATGACTAAAATATAATGTAGGCAATGCATTATACATAAATAACATAAATATGAGAAGATAAATACAAATAAATAATGGAAATCAATCAAAATTTTAAATAATTATTTAGTATAAGATTGCGTATAATTACATTGTTAACAAAAAATTAAAGGAAAATATAAAATTCATTTACTACTATAACATATATAATTACACATAATGAGAAAAAAGAAAAAATATATAGAATTTCTATATTATTCCTATAGATGTAATTTATATAAATATTTGTATCCTATGTAATAACTGAGTTAAAATATATTATATGTTATTCATGAATAATAGATACATATAAATATAGCAAATAAATATGCATATTCTCAAATTTGGGCACAAGTGGTACGTTATCACATAGTTTAATACTGTAGTAATATAGATAAAAGATCATATATTTATACCTATTACATTAGAACCGCAAATGGAGTATTTGACATGTTCTGAATGAATTAAAATGGTCATGAAATTACAGTAAATATAGTAATATTCTGTAAATTTCTTGTTCTAATATGATCATTCGAAATGAATGTAAAAAATTAGAATAGTTACATAATATATGTATTAATTTGTTAGTTATATTATTTATTAAAAAAAATAATAATATATTCATATAAAAGAAGTTGTGAGGACTATTCGATGAATTTGTATCAAAATATTTATAATAGGAATGCATAAATGTGCTTATATATATATTTTTATATATCTTAAAATATATTAACTAAAGGGGATATGTTTTTATGTAATTTTTGTACATAAATTCTATGTATATTATTTGCTAATGTTATTCATTTAGAGTGTTTTAACTTTAATTGATATTTTATCATTGAATAATTAACATAAGAAATAATAATTTGTAAATATATTCAAGTCGTCTAAATAATTAATATATTATTTATTTTTGAAGTAATATATTAATTATACAAAAATATTTAAAACGAATATGTATTATAACGTATCTAAATCAATTCTTATATGCATAAATCTTCTATGCTATCGGCTGAAATTTTTGTTAAATTTTTCACATAAATAACGCTAAAAAATGAAGGATATTTGGTATAGTATTATTGATATGATAAATAGAGATAAACACTGTACAGTTTAAACATGATATATATTAAGTAAAAATTTATTTTATATTCTGTTATGTAAAAGATATCGTTCACTTTTATATAAAAAGGATATCCACTAAAAATAGGTAAGACTAAATATATATATATACATTTATAAACATTATAGCAATGTGTATATATTCATGCGTATATATAACCAATATTATAATGGAATTTCTTAAAATATATTAAAAATGTTTTATAGTAAAAAAAGTAATAACATACACATGCTAACATATATAGCGAACGTAGCAAACAAATAATATATGTACATTAGGGATCATATTTCACTTACGAATTTTAAATAGTATATTAACATTTATTGTGGAATATTATCACAATTAAAACATTCATGCATATAATAATATATTTGATATAAATAAAAATTAAAATTATTGAAAAAAAATAAAAATTTTATATTTACTCTGAACAATTTAACATAATGAAAAATAATTTATTTCTAATTTTTATTCAGAAAAGATATAACTATTATCCAGGATATAACATGTAAATATGTTGTTTTACATGTTTTTCATAATTAATTTTCAATATTATTTTTTTTATAATTTAAAGACATAATAATAAATACAATTAATAAATGCATTTTTGTTTATTTTCATGTTAACTAAACAAGAACCATATAATCATATGAACAATATTGAGGATAAATATTTATTACCAAAAGAGTCTGTATGAAAAACTATGTTAACAAAAGCATTCAGTAGAAAAGGGAACTATCGCTCAAAAATACAGTTTATTACTTTATATATTTTTTTCAATTCATCATATAATATTTTTTATTTATATTTTAATATATGCTTTTTTTTTTTTAATAATCATATTAAGAGGATCAATACATATTACATCTGTCATCTTCCTTATTGGTTTTTGCAATATATATGATAACTTCTATTAAAATTGAAATTATAATTGATAAAAATTGAAATAAAAAATATATGAAATATATATATTATATAAATTAATTTTAAATTCCTAATAGTATTTATGAGAAAATCAATAGCCATTGTAATTACATAATCTATGAATTTTTTCTTTTTATATATATGTATATAGAAAAAAATATATATTCATTATAACACATTTATATGTACAATAATATTAATGATAAAAAAATTATATATAAATTATTAATCTTATTAAAAATGTGTGCTAATAAATATTGAATATGTCCAAAAGGTTATAATAGAGATATACCAAGTATAATACGTAGAGATAATATAAATGACATTTAAAATATAGTATTAATAACAAAGAAAACACATAAACAAAAAATTCTCAGCTAATTTTCATAATATTAATATAATTCCTTATTAGTATTACTTATTTTAATAATAAATCCATTTATGTAGCTTTCTATAAAATTTCTAAATTAGTACAATAGATTGACATGAAATTAATGAATTTGAAAATTTTATTTTAATCGTAAAATGTAATTTTACATACAAAAACAAATTCACTGTTAAAAATATAAAATAAATTTTTAATTATAATAAATAAAACCATGTTCATGTGTAATTACAAAAAATTAACATTTCAGGCAAAATATATATAATGTCAAATTGGTATAATGAACATAAAATATTTGTATATATTTGTATATGAACTAATTAGTAGAAATACATGTATTAACTTATGTACAATAAATAAAATATATTTACGTATTATTGTTTTATAAAAAAAATTTATCTTTTTTTTTTCTCTATCTATTATTTTATTTTTTCAAATAAAACATTTTAAGAATATTACGGATTTAGTACTATTATTATATAATGCAATTAAATGGTATTTATACATGAAAATTTGTATCTTCCTTTATATAATCCACAGTAAAAAGACTTACAATATATATTAGAATTATTTATGTTATTACTCTTCTCCCATAAATACTAATATAATTATTCTTTTTATGACACCATTTAATTTATGTATTCTGATTATCGATGACGACTACAAATGTGTATGAATGGGTATGCTGTATTTTTTTTTTATTTATATGATACGTTACACTTATAAAGTTATTTAATAATAGTCTTTCAATTAAATAGAAAAAAGTTCTTTAATTAAAGCCAAAATTTATTTATTCATTTAATTTTTTTTAACTATAAGGCAAAAATTTTAACAGAATTACCTTTAGTTAAAAAATATAAAGAATTAGATAATGCTGTGGATCAGGATAGTTATAACAGTGAGTGCAGAACTATCTTAAGTTCATATAGAAGTTATTCAGACGTTTGTGGTCTTTGTATAAAATTTGCAAGGAATTTTAAGAAGTTATCTCAAATATTAAAAGATGAAACTTATAATAATAAAAAACGTTGTGGATACTTGAACTTGTGGTTGTTCGATGAAATTAGAAAAACAATAAATACTAGGGATACAGTATTAGATAAAGAAGGTATTATTTCTAAATTTAGGGAGGTCTGGGCAAATATAAATAGTACAGCTCGTTTTAAATGCGCATATGAATATTACTCCAGTATTTATTCTTTAGAAGAATGGAAAGAATTGAAAGATTTGTATGATTATTTTGAACATAATGGTGCTATTAAAAGTATTATAAGTGAAGATAAACCTAAATGCCAACAATATATTCCGTATGTTACTTATATCAATAGAATATATGAAGAATATAAAGACAAATGTACAATTCAAAAGAATGAAAAATGCCCAGATTTTCTAAATTTTAAAGAATCCTTCGAGAAAATTCAACCTTTAAATGAATTACTATGCAAACAGTTTCAGAAAGATAGAGAAACTTTGGAAATGCAAGACCAAGCTGGAAAACCAGGACGTTCTGCTGATCATGGTGATAGACATTCAGGAGGTAGTTCGTTACTTGGTGATATGACAGATTATGAAAATGCTAACGATTTAGAATTTGTACGTCATCGAGTCATTATTACATGTTTTTCTTTTTTAGGAATATTTTTTATACTATTACTTTTATATAAGGTAAATACAAATTTTTAATATAAAGTATAAAAATTACAAATCCTTAATAATAATTTTTTAAGGTATAAAATTTTTTACAATATAATAAATATGTTATGTTACATTATTGTTTTGTGTATTAGATTACACCTCTTGGATCATTGTTATATGAAACAGTATTCAAGAAGAATAAAATACGGCGTGATATAAATTATGAACCAACACAGGAATTTTTATCAGATAATTCTCTTAGCATATATTCAGGGAGAATTAGTCCTCATATAGCATATCATACTTCAAGTAATTAATAATGTCAACATAGCAGAAGATGTTTTTTAGAACAAACAATATTAAATAGAAAACTAATATAATATTATCTATAACTTATGTAAGAAGCAAAAAGAAAAATATAATGATTCATAAACAAAATAATCTAAGAATTAAAATAGCATACACAAGTAGGCGGCTGGAAAACTTAGAAATTAATATGGATGTTACATATTAGAAATGTTCGATCATGCATATATTGGAAAAAAGAATAAAGTTTACACTTGTGAAATATTTATCATATAAATATGTTAGAAAAATTAAAAAGTTAATAAAAATTTATGAACAAAAATAGGAAGAAAAATAAATATGCAAATATAATCAATATATTATCATAAACAGAACACAAGTAATAAAATATATTATGATTAAAATCACAGAAATACAATATAAATTATTATAGCATTAAAACTAAATAAGAGAAATGATATAATTATAAGTAATAGCTTGTTTTTAATATAATTAATAATTTTTATATATACGTAATAATTAAAGTGTAGAATTAATATAATAATGAATGATCTCATATAAAAGATATGTTATAAAATATTGTTATAGTAAAATATTACTTACTATTTACCGTAAAAAGCTTCAAAATACACATGTTAATACAATATAATTCCTTTAAAAAGATATATATATTGAAGGAAAAATAAAAAAAAAATACCGACGATATTTAATGTTTACACTATATTTCGTAAGAAAAGGTAAATTTTAAATGAATATTAATAAGTATATTTAAAAAACAAATTGTTACAAGTAAATGTGTGAAAAATTAATTATTAATAATAATTTATTTAATAAGTATACATAATAGTTTGTTAATCATTTAATAAAAGAATATATATAAAACCTAAATGATTTTTAAGGTATGGATTAAATATATATACTAAATTTTGTATTATTTTACGCACAAGAATTTTTACTTTTATATATTTGAAATAATAATGATATATTATATAAAAATAAAAGAAATATTATGTTTTTATTATTTAATGATTAATTATTATTTTATTATCTTAATTTTATTAAGAAGTATATATATATTTTTAAACATATATCCTTTTAGTTGGCTTAAAGGGAATGCATGTTTTTCAGTGATTTGTAGTTTTACATATGGTTATTCATAACATATATTACATAAAATTGAAATAAATAAAATATACTATGCATGTATATAATCATGCATATGTAAACATGAGACTATTTTTCTTTTTTTTATCTGTCATCATGTAGTATTAATGAATTCACAATAACGATGAAGCATAATCATACATAAATTACTATTTAGTTTTTGGAATCAAAATATTTATTTTAATAACATTCTATGTATTAAAACATATGCAATATTTTCCTGAATAATAATAAGGGGGAGATAAACACTTATTTAAAATTAAAAGTATAGCTTTTCTATAATCTTTGTGGTATAACAAGAAAATTATTTTATAAAGAAAATATTAATAGAATAATTTGTTCATGTTTTTCCAAATACACGAATTATCTATATTTATATAAGTTCTGTAACATGTTTACATATGGATAGATATATAAATAAAGAATATAATTTCTTTATATTTTGTTTTATATCCTAAATTAATAAAAATTAGACAAAGAAATAACATATTATCTTCTAGTATAAAATAAAACATACTTAAAAATTGTGATTAATCCTTGAAATTATGTTTATTTATTAACTATTTCTTTTTTTTTTCATATATAAATATTTTACTTATATGTTAAAAAAATTACTATTAAACTTAAAATAGCTAACGCAAATATATCAATATTTACATAAATTTCATATAAATATATATATAAGGAAAAAAAATAAGTTATCTCTTGTTAATACTAAATATGCTTGAACAAATGGCAAAAAAAAGAAAAAATGAATAATAGTTGTGATTAAATAGGTTACACTCGAATTACAAATTTAAATGAAAATACATGTAATTTTAATGTTAATGTTAATGTTAATAGGTGAAACATACAAATGCAAAAATATTAATAGAACTGTGTTGTAGATTAATTGTGATGAATATTGAAAGAAACAAATGACATTTAATGTACCTAGTTTACAAGGATACATAAAATTAATTCCAATTTGTTCTAAAGTGCATGGAAATTCAAATAAAAAAAAAATGAGGGTAAGATTCAATAGATATTATTATAATAGACATGTTTGAGTTGTGTTACCATTAATAGTGTTTTAGACTGTTAATGATTACAGTATAATATCAAAAAAAATACCGTTAACCATATTAAAAATCACATAAATATAATCGTTAATAAAAAATATTAACAAAATATATAAAATATCAGTAAATATATATATACTGTAGTATAAGTTAAAATTATATATAAATTTATAGTTGCTTCATATATTTTATAATAAATGTATATGCTAATTTTATTTATTGTTTTCGTGGATTAATATAATTTATTGCCATCAGTTTTATTAGAGTTAAAAAATTAATTAAAGAGATAGTGAATAAATTTTAAGTAATACATATTTTTTAATAATAATTTCAATTAGTGAGGTAGATCAGTGTGACTATATATCTGTGAAAAATGATAATCAATATTATAATTCAATTTTTCTCTTTACATTTCAATAATATTAGAAATTCGTATGGATAAGAAATAAAACAAATTATGATATATTATATACAAATGATCTTATTTTCGAGATTGTATAAATTGTTATTTAATAAATTACATATTAGTAAAGAATATTAAAATTTTCTAAAGATATAATGGAGACATTTTGTAATAATAATATAAGAAGTAAGGTAATATTTATTTTGATATTATAATAATATAATACACTCTATTTTTATACTATGGTTATTTAATAATTGGTTGGAACATCCTCATGTGATATTATTATGGTAATACTGTGATATTTCTTTAATATAGAAAGTAGTTGTACTTATTATAATGTTTCACAAATTTTTTAATGAACACAAAACAAATAAAAAAACGCATAATATAGCATACTTATCAATTAAAATAAAATATGAATATATCTATTTTTTACATAAAATACGTATTTTAGGAAAGAGAAATTTCTTTACATATAGCAACGTATAAATTCTTTTATGAGCTTATACTTAAAACTATAAACATATAGATAAATGAGAAAAGCATAAAAAATAATTACGCGTTTACATAATAAAATTATATTATTCCATTAATTATATGTAGTAGGAATAAATGAACACATATATAAGTAAGAAGATTGTTTATAATTTTATCATTCTTTTTATAATTCCTCTTTATTACATTAATCAATGTTTTCATTTTATGAAAATTAAAAATGTAAACATAAAATTTATATAATTGTACTTTTATAATTTATATTATATAGAAAATTGTAATTTTTTACTTAAAAAAAAGTATTTTTTAAAGTATAAAAATTAAATATAGAATTTGTATAACACACAAACATTTGGTGATTAAGGTTCCATATTTATAAATGAATTAATGACATGTTACACTCAACCTATTTGTTAGAATAACCTGAAATCTTAAAATAACATTAGTAATGGAAAATCAAGTAAGAGTTTATACTTATGTAGACACTATTTAGTATTTGTGATTTGCACATTTCTTATTCCGGAAGAAGCAGAAAAGAATTCATTTATGAAATAAATTATTTATATTTTTTATTACTATTTCATTTTTAGGATAACAGTTCTTGTGAATTATATACAGATAGTATACATAATGAGTTAAAACGTAATAAAGATGATATAAATAGTTCCAAACATTTTTGTGAACATATACCATCAAATTATGGTGAATATCCTAGGATTATAGAAATTTGTTGGGAAGTAGCGTCACATTTGAATTATATAGGAAAAACTTCGTTAGATGATAATAAATTGAAAACATATTGTTCCTATTTGAATTACTTGTTATACGATATGGTTCTTAATAGTAATGTAGGTTCAGATAATTATAAATTTATATATTATATTCATACTCCATGGAGAAGAATTATTTCCAAACCAGATTTTTATAAGAAGGAAATTTGTCAGCCAATATTTAGTAATATGGACAAAAAATATTACGCAAAGTGGAAAAAAATGTTTGACTATTGCACAAATTCTACGTATATACAAGAAAAACTTTCACCTACGGATTCTTGTGCTAAATCATACTGTAAATATATTGATGAAAATAAAGATTTATTTGGAGAATTTACGAAGGTCTGTTCTATTCAGAATAAAAAGGAATGTCCTCCTTTCTTTAAAGATTGTGAGAAAAATATTCCAAGCTATATATTAAATTTACCACAATGTAGAGAATATAAAAAATCAAGTGAATCCTCACAAGTTACAGATAAAGGAGTTACCGTACAAATGTCAGCTGATACTGCACGTACATTACAGGAAACACCCCTTGATTCATCTTCACCCATGAATCAATCCTCTTCTTCATATTCTAATACTGCCATGTTAACTACTTTTCCTACTTTGACAATTTTAGCAGCATCTTTACTCATGTATAAAGTAATTATATATTGCAATTTAATTATTGTACATATTAACACATACTCTAGCATTTACTTTATTAAAAATTTATAGTTATTAAATAAATACATTTTCCCATTTTTAATTTACATATTAGCTTACACCATTTGGCTCTTGGTTACGTCCTCACTTACAAAGAATGACAAAAATAAACAATATTTCAGATGAGGAAGGCACAGAATTATCATACACAAGTGAATATAATGATATTAACTCAAATGAAGAATCATATAATATAGCATATTATTCTGGAGAAAATTACTAATTTACATTACATAATATGTAGGAAAAAAGCGCATGTAATTAGTATATAATAAATAAAAAGTGTTGAATTATAAATAATAATGAAAGAAAAGAAAATTAAAGATAGCATTGAAAAAAAGACATTTTTATATTATATAATATGCTATCAAAATGGTAACCATATATCCGTTGTATTAATCTTTAACAATAATATAACATATTTTATTAGTATATTGGGATAAAGTATAATACATGAATTCAGGAAAATATTTATATATAAATAAAACATATATAACTCTTATCTGCAATTCTATTTTTTCTTAAAGTAATCAACCATATAAATTGAAATGGTTGAAGAATGATATAAAATGTATTAAAAAATATTCTCTACAATATAGTTTATGATTTTCAGTGACATAGAATATATTGATATTTAGATATTTGCTAATAAAAAATCATATACAGTATATTTATATATTTAAATTTTGTTTCCAAATTTAAAATATCAAAATCATCCTTCCTGTAACATTACATGCAATTCAAAACTACCTAATAACAATATTATTATTAAAATGTACTAACTATTATAGTGTACGTAAAGATTGGATTATATAATTGGTAATATTTTAAAGAAAATAAGCATAAATATTATATTTAAGAAAACAGTATTTAAGAAAACAATATTTAAAAATTATGTTTTATAATGGAAACGATAAAAGTTTTTTTTCTATAATTATACATTATATATTATGCATACTATTTTGGTAGATTTTCCTGTATTACTTATTATATTATGTCTATTATTAAATAATTGTACAAATATTACTTGTATTATTTATTTTATCGTAAAAGAATTATTATAAAAGTTGTTTTGTTAAAAATACTATATTTTAAAATAATGACGAACAATATCACATGGTATTTAATTAACTAAGCTGGTTACCAAGATATAAGTTTGTGTAATTATAAATTAAAAGTGACAAAACAACAATATAATTAAAAGTTATTAATTATACTTTTTTCCGTCATTTATTTTACGCATTGTTTTTTGCATAATATTACCATATTATTATATTTTATTATTCATTTTAATTTAATATAGCAAGTCTTTCTTTTTTAATAATTCTTCCTCTTTACATTTATTTCTTTATTTCTTTGAATAATTGCATTATGAAAATTAGATATCATTATTTTTGATATATGTAAATAAATAGTTCTATAATTTAATACTTTTATAATTTTATAAATTAATGCTATATAAAAATGTATGAAGTAAATATTTTGATTTATGATTTAATATTAGCGAAATGGTTTATTGAATTATTATATCATGTGATAACAATATAAAATTAAGATATTAAGAATATTAATAATTATTATAACAAGAATATGTTAGTTTTTATTTATTATAATTGTTGTAATTTTATATATAACGCATTGATTCAGCTATGCACACATATGTTAATATATAATATTTTTATATTGTACATAATGATATATATATCTCTTTGTGTAATTATTTCTTATGAAAGGATAAATGAATTTAACATATAAATACTTTTTGTTATCACATATTAAAAATTTTAAAGAGATTCATCATAATATATAAATATTTATTTTACATTATATATAACGATGGTGATATTCACTTAATAATTAGCATAATTATATATATGATAAGAAACTTCCAAAAAATATATATATGTACATTATTAGATAAAGTAAGTGCTAAATTTTTGTATATGATACATTAGTTACAATCACACAAGGGAAATGAACTTACTTATTTTTAAGCTTTATTTTGATAGGTTTTATCAATTTTTTATATATGCTAACAATAACTATTGAAAAAAAATGTTTTATAATTAGTAATTGTTTAATATGAGAAAATAGAAACTGAAAAAATTATAATATAAAAACGAATTAATACAATGGTAAAAATGACGAAAAAACATTTAAAAAAAAATATATGTTACTTCAAGTTTTAAAATAAAGTTATAATTTATGCAGTGTACCAAGGTATATAATATATAAAAAATTTTCACACATAAATATATGCACTTGCATTATGATACATTTACTAAATAATTTCAGTAAACTATTTTTATATGTTATATATATATATAATGAACTTTTTAAAACAATTAAAAGATATTCAATATATATTACTAAGAAAAACGACAAAAATAATAAAAGCGAAATATTTGCAAGTAGAAGGAAGAAAAATAAAAATAAAACTTTAAAAAATAACTATATTTAAAAGTATATATAACAACATATACCTTGTTCATTCGTAAAATTTTATCATTATAAATGATTTTCTTCTTCAATTTTTTTTAATATTTTATTAGAATATAGTTACTTTTATGAAGAAATTTAATATATTTAAAAAGTAATAATATAAGTTTCTGTCTGAACTACAATTCTTATTTTTAATTATATATATACAACCTTCCTGAAGAAAAACATTATACATATATATATATATATATATATATTAATCTCTGTTGACCACTTTTTCACTTTTAATAATATAATATTTATCAGTTAAAGTAATTCATACGTACAGATTACAAATATAATAAACCACTTAACGTATTTTTGTACGTTAAATTTTACGTATGTTTTAATGAAAAACCAGGAAATAAAAAAATTTTATAAATTTGAATTATATTTTTGTATCAAATTATGCACTGTGTTCTGTGTAATATGTAGGTATAATCATTTTTTCTTGGGTTATAAGGTATTAAATAATGTTTAAAATACTATAAATTCTCTTTATATATTATATATAATATTCACTTTATTTCTATAAGCATGTGCACATTTATAGATAAGTAATTATGGAAACATTTTAATAACCGTAATTGGTTATATTTGAATTAAAGAATTTTAAACACACGATGAAAAAAATATCTTAGAAAGTTGTAATTCTACTATTGTAATGTAATTCATTTAATTAATTGTATTTATGACTGAGTTATATAAGTATTTTATTTTTTTAAAATAATATTGTGCATCAAAAGGTTTATATGTGATATATTATATAAATTACACATGATTTGTTGTATATATATTAATAAATAAAAAGAATAAAATTAAGACGGAAAAAAAAAATGCTTATGTGTAAAATTTTCAAAATATAATATAAAGTATCAGGAATGATTTAATTACATTGTATAATAATTATTACAACTTAATTGTTATTAATTCACCTTTCTGCACCACAGAATAGATGTTCCAACACTTACTATATTTAGCAATAAATATGGATAAATAATTATATGCATAGTTAATATATCTTTTTTAAATAATATAAAAATACGATTTATTATTTGCGAAAATTATAGGGACATCAAATTAATGTAGGGAGGTTGGAGAAAATATTATAAATCGGATACCTAAGCTCTAAACATATTTCTAAATAAAATGTATAAAATATATTATATAAATATTTTAAAATAATATAAAATTTTTACATACATTTTTTAATTAACCTTTTTATGACATTATATTTTATTTATATTTTGCTTTATTATACACTAAAACATATGATTTTTTTTTTTTTTTTCATGTATTGCTGTAGTCTTTTCACGCGTTTAATTAAATTAGTAGAAGGGTTATAAAACTGAACATGCGTGTAGTTTATTATTTTTTTTTATTTAAAATAATTACAGTTTTTCTTTATTGGTGAATGTTGCAATGAATAAAATATAATTATTTTAAACTCAGAATGAAAATAAATACATATAGTACTCCAGAATATGGATTGAGTGCATTTATGTCATAAATTAAATCATTATTATTTGGTACTATATGAACACATATATTGTGTGCATATTCATAAGTGTTTTATTTAATAATATTATATATATATATATATATATATAATTTTATTTTATAATTGAATAAATATAATTACATTTGTATTCCCTTAATTTTTACTAAAACAATTTTAATAGATAATTGTAATGCTATATATATAATTAAGATATATTTAATTGATGTTCAAGTAGATAAATACACAAATATATGTATACAAGATAACTAATGAATGTTAAAATTTTAAAATCATCAGATGATACTATAAATTCTATAGACAATATATACGCTTTAAAATATACTATAAATTCATCTGAAATAACACATCTTTTAGAATTGTTTTTTAAAAATGGCAGAATTGGTATTTTCATGTTTTTTTAATGAGATCCATATTTATTTGAATAATTCAATTTTTCTAGAGTTTAGCCTAAAATAAATTTTTATTTTTGTAATACATACTTTATGTTTACCGTTATATTATGCGTATATATGTGTTTTCCCTTTTAATACTTTCTCTATTTTCAGGGAATAGCTAAAATAATTGAAAATATAAAAAATTTTAGTGAGGAATTCAATAAACCAGTAGATTCAGATAATCCATCATTTCCACTTGTTAAGGAAGAGGAGGCAAATTACGCTTTATTTAATATCTTAAATAAGTTACGGAGAAATTCCTTAATTTTTGAAAAATATTCTACTACAATAAATCGTGATATATTTTGTAAATATTTGAATAATTGGTTAAATGAGAAGAGATATTCATTTACACTTAGCTCAGATGATCAAAGAGATCAAATGTTTTATGATAAAATCAATCAATATTATACAAGGACAAGTGATATAAAGCATGGAATAAATGGTCCATGTACAATAAATCAGGTGTCGTATTCAAGTGCAGAATCAAGTATATTGAACAAATTAGAAAATTTATGTTATATTAGGAAACAATTAAAAGGAATAAATAAATTACAGTCCATTAAGGATGAATGTCTTTTGTTTTATAATTATATGTACAGCACAATGAATTCTATTTTAGAAATAATATTATTGAAATCAGATAAGAAAAATATTAATTTAGATAATCTTGTAAAAAATTGTTCCTGTGGAATAAGCAGAATAAATGACATTTTTACAGAACTTCGATGTGAATATGAAAATCATGCAACAGGACCATTAAACAGATGTACTGGTAAGGAACATTGTAGAATGGAAGTAGGAGAAGATTCAGGAGATAATTGTAATTGTACCTATAGTGATATATTTCTTTCAATTTTTTTCACACTTATAGGAACACTTTTTCTTAGTTTCGTTTTATATCGAGTATGTAATATATATCACATAAAAATACGTATAATCTAAAAATAATAGGAACCTTAGTTTAAATAGCATATAGCTATTTTAAAATTATTATATTTAATTCTTATTATTTTATTATTATAGTTTTCTCCTTTTGGATCTTCGTTACGCTCATATTTGATACGTAAAAAAGGAATTAGAAATATTACAGAAGTAGAAACGCCAGAATTATTACTACAAACAGATGAAGATACTATTGAACAATATCAAAATGATAGTCTAAATGTAACTTACTCTTCTTTTTGAAATTTGTGATATGAACGAATAACATAACACCCGTTGCATTTATAAACAATTAATAAGGAAAATAAGTATTTGCATATAGACGGATATATTTTTAAGAATGTGATAAAAAGTAAAATAAAAAACAGAAAAAAAAATATATATATATATATAAATATAATACGAATTTCTAATCTAATATGCATATAAATAAAATCATTTAATAAAAAAATGTTATTTTAATGCAATGAAGAATAACGCATTTATAATTAGGAATTTCTTATAAAAATAAAAACCAGAATTTAATAAGATAAATATGAATTATAATATAAGATAATATAATATTTATTGATCCCTTTTATGAATAACATAAAGTAGTATATACAAATCATATAACACAATAAAATCTACATATACTAAGAGGTAGACTAATATAGAATGGATTAAAAAAAAATTAAATATCACTCATATTTCAGGTTAACATATAGTTTGTGATATATATTTAGAGTATTATAAGGGGTATAAAGATGTATATTAGAGCAAGTGGATGTTTTATTTGCCCAATTTTCACGAATTAATAAATATTAAAAGATAAGTTAACAGTTCTCGTGCTATTAAACTATTTATTTTAGGGTATGGTAAATAACAACACTAATGAATAATAGTTTATGTAAATCCAACTCTTAATACGTGTATATTTATGAAAATTTAATATTGGTTAAGTAAGTTGTTTAATCATTTGATTTCGGTCTAATATATAATTTTCCTTCTTTTTTTTATTTAATATTCAATGTGAATACCATATATAGTACTATTAAAGCAAAAATAAACAAAGTGATTTCTATGTTTATAATATTGTATAAAAAATACTTTTTTATTACTAAAATATGAATTTCAAAATATATATTTATAATATCAATAGTTTTCTACGTGTCAAACTAGATTAATGCAATTTTAGACATTTAAAAAATTATAAAAATTTTATTTATTGTTTTTAATAAAGTATATTTTTCTGTGTGATCTGTAAAAATAAAAATGTTTATCTAAATTATCCGTTTTTTTTTTTTTTGGAGATTATAATAAATATTTTTTTATAGAATAATAATGATTATAAAAATATATTATTTAAACAATCTGAATAACAAGTAATTTAAGTACATTATTTATTATTACAAACCGTTATATAATACAATAAAAAATAAAAATGAATTCTTTAAAAATTTAGTGATTTCCAAATATTACTTAATCTTTTATTTAGTTGTACTTTTTTATTTTGCGAATTACATTTATGTGCATACATAATTTTGATAATTTAAAAATACATAATTAACGGGAAATATAAGAATGAAATTATGTGTTAATCTAATAAGAGTATTAAAATAGTTGTGTATTTCTCTATAATTAACTTATACCATAAAAATATATATAAATGATAAATAGCATACGTACATCTATCATATATATATTATACGATTAAAAAATTTTATATATTACAGATTTGCAGAAAGAAATAAAAAAGTTATTCTTTTTGGAAAACAAAATTTTAGAGTTCTTTTCAAAAAAAATTAATAAAAACTTTTAATATATATATAAGAAAAGAAATCGTAAATATTTTATTTAGGATCTTCAGTATAGAAAAAAAAAATTCCACTCTACACATTAATATAAAATAGTAAACATATTAAATAATTTATTAATATAAATTATTTTTTTATTAAAGTATACATATACATAAAGAGAATATATTCATGAAATTAATTATTAATTTTTGTTTTTCTCCATCTATGAATTTCTATTTGCGCATAATTTTTATTCTTAAATTATTTTTTCGAACAGAAACAAATTTAAAACATCATTTAAATGCTCATAGTAAAATCGGGCGTTATTGAAAAAGGAAAATGAGATAGGATATAATTATGGTTTATTGTTTATTGAAATAATTCATATAAAAAAATTAAATTTTGAATTCGTTAAAAATCTATGAAAAAGTATGTATTACAGGTACATATGAAATATAATGATTCAAATAATAATATGTTAGAAATAGACAAAAAAGGATATAAACTAAATAAAAAAATAACATATAAATAAAGTAAGCAATTAAATTATTAGACAAGTAAACAAGAAAAAATATAATGAAATCTATATTAAAAATAAGAAGTATCTTTTTCTAAATAAAAAAAATTAAGTCATCAATATTTGTAAAATTATATATAGGATCACTATTTCCAATAGTGTTTCTGGTTATATTAATTTTTATATAATATTGCAAGTACACATAATCTTTTTATTATGTACATCTTTCACATGTTTTTTTTTCAATTTTGACACATTTAATACTTGTTTACATAAATAAATATAATTATTTTAGTTTGAACATATATTTCGCAATTACACCACCTCTTCACTTTAGAACTTTAAGTTTATATTTCCTCCTTTTTATTTGGTATATATCTTTTTGTTTTAATCTCATATTTAATATATGTCATATCCAACTATAAAACTATTTTAAGTGTGTTTAGTGTATATTTATGTGTTCTATATGATTTACTAATGTAATTTTATTTCTCTATATTTATCTACCTAATTTTTTAAAATCCTCATATAATATTTTATCTATATGAATAGTAAATTTTAATATATGTTTAACTCTTATTTTTGTATTATTTATATTTTTCATTTTTTTAACTACTGCTAAATAGTAATACATATAGAACAAAAATTTCTTTTTTTTTTAATTGTACATGCTTTAATATTTTTCACAATATATCATATAGCAGGGTTGAATCTATGTTTGATGATAAATAATTTGTAATCTCTTCGTTTTTGGATTTATACATGATATTTCTGAATAGTTATCTAATTCGTATTCATCTTGAAAATTTTCCTTAATTTTTTTTTTTTCTAACGCTATTTTATGCGTATATGATCCAAATGGAGTGAACTAATATGACAATGAATAATGTATGCATTTTATCATAATTTTATTATGTAATTAAAAGAACTCATGAAAAATAAATTATGAGGAGCAGAATTATGTATATATTTTTTCACATTAAATGCGTGTTTACTTTATAAAAAACGAAAAACATTAGAAGTATCCCTAAAACTGACATAGCTGTTATCATGGCCATATAAAAAGGATCATATGTGGAAATATCTTGCGTGTTTCTTGAAATATTAGAAGTGTAGACGTTATCCCATTTTAATAACTCAGGTTTTTCATATGACATTGTTGATAACCTTTTAACATAATTATCAATAGTTGGAGGTTTATTTAATTTCTTTAAGTTTTTATTCATTGTTTTAGTACAATTTAAATCTGAATACAGATTAAATGGGTTATTTTTTTCATCACATTTAAAATAATTTGGACAGTCCTCATCACAATATATATCCTTTGATTCATAACAGGAACAACACTTTCTAATGTATTTTTCATATAGTATATTAATATAAGTAAGATACTCACAACAATTTTTTTTATTCATAGAAGAAGGAAATATTTCTGTAATATGGTCATAATGATTGAAGTAATCATGTAAATATTTCATTTCTCTCAGTTCTTGTACAGTAGTTTCAAGACTGTAATCAAAGTAACATTTGTTATGGTCTTCTAGTGTATAATTAACTTTTTTCATTACATCAAATAGTTCATGAGTTAGAGGATGGTCACCTATGTATTTCGAGTTTGTGTTAAGGTATCCCCTTATTTTATCATACGCCCAATGCATGAAGTAAAGACAGCGTTGATTACTGTCTCCAGCATTGTCCATATCATGCAATTTTATTAGATTCGCTACAACATTAGCACAGAGTTTGCTAATACCTGGGTACTGTTTTTCAAAAGAATTCATTTTTATACAGTATCCTTTATATCCACAATAATTATGCACTTTGTTTAATTTATTATACACTACATATGCTGGAGATGTTTTCAAAATATCTTCCTAAAAATGAAGTAGAAACAACGAAATATGAAAATACTATAATTTTTATTGTGAATAATTATTTGTGTATATTAACAACTATTGAGCATTGAAGTAAGGAGTTATAAAAATAAAGTCAATAAAAAACTTTAGAATACATATTCGGGATCTTCCCCATATTTAAATATATCAGTATTATTTATATTCCCACACGGTGTCGCACTTATTTCAAGGGATTTAAGTTCTTCACGTTCTTTGGGGCATAAAATATTATTATTTCCGTTAAACACTAGATGTATACACCTTCCCGGGCATTTATGACTTAAGAAGGACAATTCTCTATTATTAGACAAGAATATTTTTTTAAAATTATTGATATCTTCACTATACACATAGGAGATATTATTATATACCATTTCTTTGTATAACTGAAATATAATCTCAATGTAATCGCAATATTCTTTCCTATTTTGAGATGATACATTATCCATTTTATCCTTTATACTAAAATAATATTCTAAGAAATCATATAATTTTTTTTTATTTTTAAAATATTCTCTAGTAAATCCATTATACAGTTTGCCATAGCATTTATTTTTTATTCCAGGAGTACTACTAACATATTGTTGCCATCCAATATAAAATAAAATAATATCCGAAGGATCCTTAATGTGTTTTAGTTTATCATATACCCAGTAGTTTAAGTACTCACATTTTTTATTAGAAGGTATGTCATTAAAATTCTCATATACACTATCCCATAGTTCTAATATTTTTTTAACTTTTCCCCAAATATTGCAAATATCAAAGTTTACAAGGAATTGTTTGAATTCTGTAAATTTACAACTAATAGTATAATTCTTTATATAACGTGAATTTAATTCTTTATAAAAATCATATAAACGCGGTTTACTTTGTATATTATCCTAACATATAGAAGTTAACAAATATGCAAAAATTTATAATGAAGAGAAAAAAGTTTATTTTTCTCTTAGTGTAATAAAATATGCAAATACTATATTTATTTGTAAAAATATTAAAATGTACTTTTAATAATAATCCTTCAAGTTTTTGATCTAAGACAGAATCAGACATTGGCACTACATGTAATAATAGATAGTTCTAGCGTATTATTGTGCATATGTAAACAAATGAACAGATAATGAATATATGTATAAGTATGTAATTTATTTCGTTATTGTTATATTCTAACTTCTTAGTTTACTTTTTGTTTTTCTCATTCATTTTTGACTAAAATATGCTCATCTCATAAATATTACATGATATAAATATATTTATATATAAACAAATATAATAAAATATGGCGATAGATATATTGTCTATAATTTTATATAATGTGCTGAAATGTTTGCTTTTAATATCCTCTTGCATAATAATAACGTATAATATCTTCATAAATTTAGGAAATATAACAAAAATTTTTAATATATAGATATAAGAATAAACAGTAAATTCCCACCAGAATTTTTTTTAATAATCCATTTTTTATGCTTGGGAAACAATTTATAGAAAAATGAGATTGCGTATATATAGAATAAATGTTTAGTTTTTACGAAAAAATGGATATATTTTCCTACTAAATTTTGCGCAATATTAGGTTTTATATTTATATAGAGATATAAAAATATACATAATTTTTAGCGCTATGAGTCATATATATATGACAAAATTAACACATAAACAGTAAAATGAAAAATATTACAATTTTAATGAAATAATTTATATAATATATAAATAATTAATTATCACATACGCTTTAAAGTCATTTTAACATTAATAAAAAAATTTTGAATATCTTATATTAAAAGATTGTTTCTAATTTTTATATATTTTATCTTCTAATAATGTTAAAATTAATTTAATTTAATTCATAGTAGCTATAATACAAAATAGAGGCCCTTTTAAAACAATATCACATGACATTTTTTATTAAAAAAATAACGCAATAAGTTATTTTTAAAAATACATTAAAAAATGCATAACCGTTTTTTAAAATGTTAAAATAGATAAAAAAAACATTTTTATTTCCGTAATGTACAAAATATATAGTTTCATATTATTATGCATATATAATATATACTAAATTAACCAATAATATTGTAACAATTGATATCTATGGCTTATGACACTAAAATAAATATAAAAAGTAATATTATAATATTGTTCATTTGTTTCATATTAACTAATGCTTCACTTATATTTTTTTCTATGTTTACATTGATAATAAATATGTATATTTTGGAAATACCGCAAAACTTCAGAGAATACTTTTTGTGTCTTTTCCGTTTATGCTTTTTTGTAATAAAGTTTCCAAAAAAAAAAATTTCATTCAGAATTACAGAGATAGCATAACATTGTGATATTTCGATGGTTTTAATGATTTTATTAATGAAAAAAAATATTATAACGTAAGAGTAATTTTTACTATTAAAAAAATTATAATTATAATACATTGTTACTTCAAAGAAATACTATTATTCATTTTTAATAGAAGCAAATAAAAAATTGAATTCTTTTGTTTTTATAAAAATAATACAACACACGGTATATATTATATATAAGAAAATGTGCAAAAAGCAAGTACTTATGGGAAGAAATAGTAATATGGCACATATAAAATAAAATGATAGATAGTATAAAAGATATTGATATTTTAACACATTTATTGGGCTATAAAATCATATCATTATACAAATATTTTTTGTTTATAAATGAAATTAGTAATTTTTATATCTCATTAATAATAAAAGAGTTCACTAATATTTATGCATTTATTTTTTTATTGATTTTATTTATGATTTATCAAATTAATGGGTAATTTTTAATAAAATATTTAAGAAAAGAGTAATAAAATTAATAAAAATATATATGTTATATAATATTTTTATATGCTATACTTACAAAAATTATCCATAACAATATGTTACAGTTGTGAAATAGCAATTTAAATGTGTAAAAATTACGTGTCACTTTATAAAAGATATAATAATTCAAATATCTAAGAAAAATATATATTCTAATATAATAAAAAATATATTGTAACATTATTTATACTTATATATTAAAAAAATACATAATTTTAATATGGCGCAAGAAATATAACATTTTCTTTTAATTTAATTATGAAAAACAACATTATATATTATAGTTATATATAAATAATTGCAATATATGTAAAAAGAAAAAAATATAAATTTACACAAATATTTACATTTATATATATAATGTTATATACAAAAAAAATATTTCTATGGAACATTACATTATCTTGAAAACTTATCTACTCTTAAAGCCATATAGTACAGTTAAACTAACCGTTTCTCTATAATTTATCGAATTAAATTATTGATTAAATTTTTGATGTATATTAATAATTTCATATTATTAACTATATCAATATAATTTTAATTTCCTTGACATATTTTAAATATTTGAAGCAAATATTTTACACATTAAAAAATACATCAAAATAAATAATTAAGGAAGGTATTTATTAAACTTAAAATGATATACTGCCTTGGAAAAGAAATTTTGAGATAAAAAAATATACTCGTTTAAGGGACATCTGCTAATGGAAAAGTGCAAGCATTCTTATTTCTGAAATAATCTGTTAATAAAAATAATGTAAATATATATTTAATCTGTTAGGAGGAAAAGTATGTTCTAGTAATTTAAAAAAAATTTTATCGTAATTCAACTAATTATATATCAAATTCATCTTTTATTATGAGAAAATATTTTCATGGTTTCAATTTACATATCACTGGGAATAATAAAATAAATTAATGCTATGCAATGACGAAATTTTATAAAATTTAGAGGTCTAAATATATGACATAAATGTAAACTTTATTAAATTAATACATGAAGAGCACTCATTTTTCGTGGTTCAAAAGAAAGTAAAATAAAATTGAAAAATATAAAATGATTTGAAAATACATTATATATATAATATTTTTTTTTTTTGTATAGTAAATAAAATAAAAATTCTTTTATTATATTAACCTTCAGGGTATATTATTATTTGCATTTACAAATATTAAATAATTTTTTTATATGTTACTGCTATTAGGATAATCTGTAAAATTTTTCCATATTATGGTACATAAATGATAGAATACACATAAATATTTTCATTCATGAAAAAATTATATTTGTTATATAATAATAATTCAATTTATATTATTAGACATTTTGATATTCTTGTGTGATATATAAGCAGGTTTGGGCTAATTTTTTTTCGTTCGTTATATATATCTATGCATTATAATTTAAGAAAAAAAGGAAAACATTTAAAATAGCAGTTGTTTTTTATTTAATCCCACTCACAGATGAACAACCCCTATTTTAGTATTTTAATTTTTATAAGCAGCGTGAAAAGTAAATGTTATCCTTTATATTTAATAATACATATATTTTCTAATATTGGAAACTCTAGTAAAAAATTTAGTACTAAAAAGGATATTCCTTTACATATATGTCTCTAATAATTGAAAAAATGTATAAATTTTTATGAAATTATATATATAAAAAAGAGAGTATACTTCAACAAATATTAAGGATTGGAAAAATTAATTTGAGGAAATTTTAGATAAATATATAGAAAAAAGTGCAGAACTACGAATAAATTGTAATCTTAAAAAAAGTTGCATTCATTTTAATTAACTTTTAGATATTGTAGAAGATAATGTTAGAAAATTAGGCTTCAGAGGTGGCATAAAATATTGTCTCTATATTAACATATATAACATAAAATTATAAAATAAATATAGTTCTCTATGTTGGGACAGGAACGTTGATACAAATTTTAGTAAAACTGAATTTATTAAAGAAGTATATGGTTTTTTTTGTGTTGATAAGTATTACATTATTTGTAAAAAGTATGGTATCAGTAAAAGTCTAATTACATAGACATTATTTGTATTATTCGTAAAGTGGAAATCGGTGTAGCAGTATGTTTTTTTATTTGAATTATTATTAACGTATATTTTTGAATTATAGGCAGTATTTCAGGAATCAGAAAAAGTGAACAATTAAAGAAATAATATGTACTACTTTAACAGAATCTGTAGATTTACCTTCAAGAAAAGGTGCTTTACAAGAAAAAGTGCATGCATATGGAATGTTAGATAACAATTTAGACGGATTATATTTATAACTATAAAAAATAATAGAACGATAGAATGATCCAGAATATGTTATAACAGTACAATTATGTTCTCATCAGGGTGAACATTACTAAATGGAAATGTAATATATTCTGAAAAAGTCTTTTGTTAATGATTCATTTGTATGGGAATTTCAAATTTACGTATTTTTATATAAATTAATATATCACTTTAAAACGAAAATGAGAATATATGAGACCAATTTTTTTAATTCATAATCTTATCAAAGTACTTTTATAAAATAAATATATTTTTGAAATGCATTTTTTTAGCAACATATACTATAAAAAAGGAACTTTGATACTCTCATCGATACGACCAAATAAACAAAATGTTTGTAGCATGTTAAATGAAGGAACTTATAACTTATTATCAAATAACATATATCTTGTAGAAATAAATATGAGAAACTACGTATGTTAAATGCCATACCATGTTAGAGTGGATTTATATATAGAAAATAATACGAAAAAAATGTTAATAATCATGTTTCATTTTAAAAAGGGCACTTTTTAGTATGTACCTATAAATTTCATTTAAATGGAATATAAAAAAAAATTTATTATTGATAAAATTGAATCAATTATATATGTTTTATATAATATTAAAGAAACAGCATTAAATATTAGATATTGTAGAAAAAAAAAACTTTGGATTTTGCTAAAAAAAAAGGTTCACAATATAAATTTCAATAAAACTATAAATGACAATTATTAACTTAATTTATATGTGACATACCCAGGGTATATAACGATTACCATTTCCTCAGTTTAATGATATCTAAATAACCATTTTGGCCTTTGGCATAATTGTATATTTGTGAAATGTAATATTAAATCCAAGACGGATATATAAATAATTAAAACGTTTTAATATATGCATAATTATTATTAAAAATATAAAAGGACTGAAACAATAAATTAGATAAATAATAAGTTGATTAACAATTATTCATTGTGTGTACACACATTAAAATAAGCTAAAAAAGATCTATTGTAAAAAAATATATACAAAATAAATGTGCATATAGAGAAATAGGAAGACAAAAAATTAAAGTGTAAACTATAAACTTAATATTATATATAATTCACAATAACATAATACAAAAGTATTATATTTAATATTTTTTTCCGTATAATTGCAAAACAGTGTTTATTCATTAAAGGATCAAGCAAAAGAACATATATACGTTGTAGTAATTCAGAATTTAGTGGCTGTCTCTTAGGAGAAATCATTTTTCTACAGAATATATCTATTTACAAATACTGTTAATATTTATAATATAAAATATTCAATCATTTTTGTATAGGTAAAAAGAAACTTTCATATTTTTATTCTATATGGAAATAAATAAAAGAATATTCAATAGAAATATATTAATATCTTAACATTATGCTACATTTTACAAAGTATTCTTGTAATTTGTCATATAAGAAAAATGTTATATTAATACATGTTTAATTTATTTTAATACGGCACACACAATAAAAAAAATGTTTATTTCAACTTATCAAGGAAATATAAATAATCAAATTATTGACAATATAACATTATTTTTAAAAATAATTAACGAAATATTAATAAATTTGAAATGAAAAAAATAATAGTAGGATTTTAAAAAATATACTCCCGTAAATGAATTATTAATTTACATAAAATTATTAAAATAATATTATGAAGATTCCTTATTTACTGTTTTACATGCACTACGCGCGGAACAGTATTTAATAGAAAATGTATATAAAAGAAAATTTTTTTTTTTTTGCAATTTAGTAAAAATAATATATTTATATAATCCGTATATTTTTAATGTTTTATAGAACTATAAAATTTAAAGGAAATCTTGTTAAAAATATAAACATATTACATTGGATTAAAAAAAATACATGTTTTTAATAATTAAAGAAATTAAATATTAAATTATAATGCTTAAAGTTACTATTATTAATACGAATTGGAAACATTATTATTAGTAATAATTTGCTTTAAGAATGAGCTATTTTATGCAAAATATGGTTAATAACAATACAAAAAAAATGTAAAAAATAAATGTGAATAATCTGCAATGCTTTCAAATTATAATTACATTAATTTTTTGTGTATAAGTAATATCTTCTTATATGTTTAACAAAAAATAGAAAGCAAAAATTGTACATATACATAATAATACTTTATAATGAAAAAACAGTTCATTATATGTATATGACAATAATATTAATTATATTTTATTTTATTTCTGTATAACACATTATATATATTTTTTTTTCTTTTAAAGTAAAAATACATATAATATTAAAAATAATAACTCGGGATATATGTAAGTGTTTGACTTGTGTGTTTACAATTGTTCCCTATATTTATAGACTCAAATATGACATACGAACAATGTATTTTTTTTTTTCTATGTAATAAAATACAAATACATATATTTTTAATATAGAAGATAACTATCTTTTACAAAATTCAAAAAAAAACATTATGAAAAAAGTATATGTATAAAATATTGATATATATTTTACACTTTTTAATATATAAATGAACTTCTGAATAATTTTTTTTTTTATTTTTTATTATTAAGAAAAAATATATTATGATTAAGTACACGTCAAAATACTTTTCCTTTAATAAGACTATTGAATAATTTATGTAAGTTCAAAACGAAATTTGCATAAATAGAATCATTAACTCATATATTTAAATACTTAAATAAACATTTACGAAAATTAATATCGTTTACCCTATGTAGATAAAAATAAAAGGATAATAATAAGTTATCAAATAATAATTTATTTACAAAATATTCCATATGAAAATTTATTAACAATTGTTAAGTTAAATAAGATAAATAGTATCCTGAATATAATAAAAGTGTCATATATCGATTATAAAACGCCATAAAAAAGTTCCGAAAATAAATGTAATATAATTGAAGTTAGATCAAGGAATAAAATGAATATTAACTGTAAATAATAATATTAATAAATGTTTATAAATATAAAGTTTATTTACACTAGTAAAATAATTTATGAAAAATAAATAACATAGAAATGGTAAGTGCAAAGAATAAATATTTATAAATAAACTAAATATAATATAGATATATCATTTAATTCCTATAATGTTTATTTCTAATACATGTTTACTTACTTTTATTTATGAGGATTATAATATAAATATCTAATTATTAACACGTAATAATTGTGAATAAAAAAATATATATAAATGCTTAAGTAATAAATATTTTAAAATATGAATATAATAATATATTTATATAGAATTTTAATTAAAATCCAGTTATTCTCCTTTTCGTCATACGAATATATTCCTAAATATCATTTTCTTGTCTTAAAATATATTCCATATTGATGGATTTCTCTGTATTATTAAATTCATTAATTAAATATAAATAAAAAAGCATAAAAAATATATGCCAAGTAAAAAATTTAACAGATTATATATTTATAAACTAGTTTTTATTAATTATACACATTTTACCAAAAATATATTTATAGAATAAGTAAAAGTTCTTTTATTGTTATAATTTATTTATGTTATTATAATTTTGAAAATGCGTTTTAATCATACATATCTATGTAAAATATAAATATATTTATATATACTTACCATTGAGAAAAATTTATAACATTATCCAATAATTCAAGTATAGCATTAATTAAAATTCAGAGGATAGATAAGGTAGAGTAGATATATTGAAAGGAATTAAATAAATATTAGAGAAATGTATTACACAATATCCCATTAAAATAAGGAAAATTATATGAAACGTTATTATTTAAAAAAACATATTATATTCATATATTATGTAATTTAACAATATACATTAATTATAAATACCTCTATAAATTATAAGGAAATAACTTGATTAAATAAATACACAAGTAAATCATGTAATATGATTTTTATAAATACATCATATATATTTTTATTATATTGCATTTTTCTATAATAAAAAGTACTAAACAATATAAAAATGCTTATTTTATTATTTATAATTAAAATAAAATTAAAGTGTACACTGTAAAATGAAACATGTATCCTTAACAATAATTTAACCTAAAATAATATACTGTGTAACAAAAATTTTTATACATATATATCATATAAAAATACTTAAACTAAAAATTTTATTGTTTTATCTAATAAATATAGCCTAAAATTTGGATGATTTTTCAAAATGAGCCGTGATGTATAAGCTTCAAAAACATTTTATTTCTTTTATTTTTAAATCAGTATTATCTTATCCATATAATATAATATAAATTTAATTTTTGTAAATATTCATTTTATATTTTTATAATATATATGTATTATTTAATTATCAGATATATCTATTAGTGGATTCACCCTCATATAAATTTGACAAAGCATTAAATAATGTATTTAAGTATTGCCAATTTTGTTCTTATTGTGACGAGAAAAAAGAATACTTTTATGGTAACCATGGGAAGAAAATGCTTTGTTACTATTTTGTGCACAACCTAGAAAAAGTATACACTGAAATTAGTAGTAATGCAATTATAAAAGATAAACGTTGCAATGACGTTCTTTTTTGGTTGTACGATAATTTAATAAATGTTCATGATATAAGAGTTCAATCTACATATGAAGAAATCATTAATGAATTTAAGGAAGTACAGAAAGAAATAATTTCAAAAGTATCACATATTACTGAAGATAATTTCTGCGGAACTTCATTTAAAAAAATATTACCTTTTGCTGAGTGTACAAAAAGGAAAAAATTATCTGATTACTGTGAAAATTATAAATTTATGGAATCAAAATTAAATGAACCAGATGGATATTGTGGAATTTATTATCATTATCTTACAAAGAATACTGAATTATATAAAACTATTTCTTCAGAATGTACTCACAACAGCGATAATAACAATTGCCTAAGTTTTAAAGATTGCCATTCATATGATCCTCAGAATTTGCTAGGTAACGATAAATGCATGATTATAGAAAAGTCCGACGCATCACGCAGAAAAATGGAAAAAGAAGAAGAACAGTACACTCAGTGTGGCCCTGGATATGAATGTGTTTCCAAGAATTTTTTTGATACATCAATCAATTATTCAGATTATCGCATTGTGCCTTTAATTGTACTTTCTATTTGGGGAACATTTTTAAGTTTATACTTTTTGTATAAAGTAAAGAGAAATAAAAAAAAATATATATATATTTTATCACACAATAAAGTGCTCATTTTTATTAGAAATAAATGATTATAAAGAGTTGTATGCATTTTCTATTTTCTTTTTATTTTTAGTTATCTCCTTTTAGACCTTGGTTAAATAATCTTTTACACAAAAAAAACATTATTAAAAAGAATCTACATAATGAGGAATTCCAGGAATTATTAGAATCTGACTCAGAAGACGCCCACATAAATTTTAACAATAGAGAATATCATATTACATATAATCGTGAATGAAATTAATTTAAATGAAATAAGAGTTAAATAATTTAAATTTGCACAAATATGATTAGAAAAAATTTGAATACATTTCTCATAACAATTTATTAAAAAAAAATTTACTAAAAAATAAAAAAATATTATGTATAAATAACACATTTAGAGATTTCTTTTCATTTGATGCAAATAAAAATTGTATCAATATATTATGATGTACATTAATGATATTCTATAACTTATTATTTCCTTATATAAAATAATGATTCACTAAAATAATTTATTATTATTTATTCTTGTAACATAATATACAATTTTATATAAATTTCATATTCTTTCCTAATCATTACTAATACCTATATATATCATATATTAAGAATATTGAAAAATTATGCATATGCTTTTAGAGTAAAAAAAAAAATTAAGTAATGCAGTATGCTATATATAATAATAGAAATATGTGCTTTTATTACAATATCCATTTTGCCATTTACATAGAAAAATAATACTTTATAATAACACTAATAATAATAATTCGTTAATATTTTATTCTTAATTTATTAATTAGCATTGAGTATGCCTTTATTTTACATTATTAACAAGATATAATATATTTTTATGGATTTTAAGGAAAATAACAAAATAGATGAAAATATTTCGTAAAAAAACCTATATTGTTTATGATGTATTAGAAAGATAAAAATAGTATTAACATTGTAATAATATTTATTTTTGTATATGGATAACAAGAAATACAATATTATTTTATAAGAATTTAGAATATGAAAAAGAAAAAAATAATAAAAATTAATAAAAATCTTAAAATGAAGAAAACAAATTAATACATAGAAGAATATATAATACATATATCTGTCTATATAAATTTATATGTGGTTATATATTTTCTTATTTAATATATATTATCAGAAGAATTGAACGCAATATGTTATAATTAAGAAAAGTTGTTCATTTATTTATTCTTACATAATTTAATATAAGATAAATACAATATATATATGTATATATATCACAATAATAATGTTACTTAAAATTTATACTACTTTTTTTTGTACATATTATATATATTTTTTATTTTTTTTAAACGGAAAATACATATTATTTAAAAATAAAAATAAGAGATTTGTGTTTTTCTTGTTGGTTAAGAATTCTTCCATGTAATTTTAGAATTAAATATAGTATTTGAAAATTTTCTTTTTTTCAATAGAACATGTGTGAGCGCTTTTTTTCATTATATGGGAAATATCTATATTTTACATAAATAATTGAAGAGAATGAAAAAATATATATATTTATAAGATTTTCATAAGTTTTCTTTAATTCCTTGTAATATACAAATGATACTTTTAAATAATCTTTTATTTCATTACATGAAAAGAATATGTACTATTATAAAATGTATAGCGAAGCACATTTATTGAATAGAAAATTAAGTTATTTTGATTACTAAAGAAGTTTGTATTGTATAATCATTTACTGCTACATTGAAATCATTAAGTAAGCACGTTGTAAATTGTGTTTTCTTACCGTATGTATATAAATGTTAAAAAGAAACTATAAATTATGAAATAATAATTTATGATGAAAAATATCGGATAGGAAAATTTATTAGTACTTGCTAAATATAAAAGTGCACTTAAAAAATTGAAATGTAAAAAAGAGTTATAAATAAATTATAAGTCTTAATAGGAGGGTTATATAAATAAATACAATTTAATTTTTAATAGTTCATATTATAAGATGAATACGAAATGGAGATAATAATATTGTTAGATATATATAAGAGTATATTTTCTCCCATTATATGATTTACAAGTACTAAGCAATATTGTATAAATGAATACAAAAAATAAATATTCTAACGTAAATTAGATATAATAAAAATGTAAAATGTTACAAATGTTTTGTTCACTACTAATGTATATATTCATATTTTTATTCATTGCACTTATAATAGTAAAAAGATATTGTGAATACACACGAATTATTAATAAGGTAAATATTATATCATGTGTAAGTTATAAATATTTCAAAATGTGAGAATAATAATGTATTGATATAAATATTTAGTTAAAATTGAGTTATTCTCTTTTTTTTTTATATACTTTTTTTCTTCAGAAACTTTGCTTTTCATAAAATATTTTTGACAATTCTGGTTTTCTGTGTATATTAAGTAGTAATTATTTATATATATGTAAAAATGCATAGGAAAAATATACTATGAAAAAAGTTAATAGAATATATATGCGTGAAATAGCTTTTAATAGTTATACATACATTATAAAAAGTTTTTTAATAAAAGACATAAAAGATTTTTTATTAGTATAATTTCATTATATTACAATAATTTTGACAATATGCTTTAATTAACCATACATATCTATATAACATATAAGTTTATTTATATATAATAGAAATTAAGGACATTTATAATATTATCGAAAATTTTATTCATAGCATTAATCAAAAATAAATAAGTAGAAAAGGTAGAATAGTTATATACAAAATAAATTAAATAAATAATAGAGAAATATACTTGAAAATGTTCATTTTAAAATTCCAAAAAGTTAAATGTATTTTGTTTATTTCGCTTAATAATATAGTTCAGTGTATTTTGTAATATAATAATACAGATAATTGTATATATATTAATAAACAAATTTTATGTATAATATGGAGAAGTAACAATAATAAAATATGTACATTAAGGAAATTATATATTAGTTTTATTGAAAAAGGTATATGCATTTTTTATTGTATTGTACCTTTATCTAATTATATTTATTATATAAATAATAAAATATTTATTTTATAATTCATCGTCTGTGTGAAATTGCTGAATACATGGTAATAAGTATTTTTAATGATAAACTAAATTAAAAATAACAAGAAATACATTAATGATATATATTCCTTCATTATTCATATTAAAATAATTATATGTGTAATAATTCTATTTTTTTTCTAATACATAATATTTAAAATTTTGAAACTTTCTTAAAATGAATCGTAATGTATAATCTTCAATAACTTTTTCATTTTCATATTGTCACATCAGTATTATTTACCTAATAAAGATTAATCTAAATATTATTTTTGTAAATGTTAATTTTATGTTTTTATAATATACATTTTGTTTAATTCTTAGAAATACAATTTAGGGGATTCACCTACATATACATTTGAGAATGAATTAAATAATGTAATTGAGCGTTGCACATTTTGCGAATCTTGTGACAATGTACAATATTTTTCTGGTGATTATGGACTTAAAGTACTTTGTTATTCCTTTGCATAAAATTTAGGAAAAATATATTATGAAGTTAAAAGCGATGCAAAGTTAAAAGACAAACACTGTAACGACTTGATTTATTGGTGGTATTACAATTTAAATTATACTTATAAGAAAGAATTTACTTCTGATTATCAGAATATTGTTAATAGTTTTAAAGAGGTATGGAAAAATATTACTACATTATATGACATTTCTGCAGATGGATTATGCAAAAATTACTTTGAAAATTTATTACACATTGAAAATTATAAAAATGCGAAAGAAGTAACTGATTATTGCGTAAATTATGAATTCATTAAAGATAAATTAGATAAATCAAATGAAAATTGTGCTCGTTTTTATTATTATCTTACTGGAAGTTCGGATTTATATAAAAATACTATATCAAAATGTCATCAAGGTTCAGGTAAGTATTGCCTAAGTTTTATTGATTGCCATAACTATGATCCTAAGTTATTGCTAGATAATGATAAATGTAAACAAACAAAAAAAGTCGAAGAGAGTCTTAGAAAATCGGAGGAAGATGCAGTAAATTTCCATCCGTGTCCCCCTGGATTTAGATGTATTGATGATGATTTTATTTATAGGTCAATCACTTTTTCAGATTATCGATTTATATCCTTAATTGTACTTTCTATTTGGGCAGTAATTCTAAGTTTTTTTTTTATATATAAAGTAAATATAAAGTTCTGTTGAAATAATTAAAAATAAGATAACAACATGTGCTAATTTTTTTTATAAGATAATAGTTATATAAAATTATAAATATTGCATTCTTTCTTTTGTTTTCTAGTTTACACCTTTTGGATCTCCCATAAATAATATTTTACGTAGAAAAAACATAATTAGAGAAAATATGCGTGAAGAGGAATTCCACAAATTATTAGATTCGGATTCAGAAGATGCTTCTACAAATTTCAATAATAAAGAATATCGTATTACGTATACCCATGATAGAACATTTTAAAATTAAAATAATAATTAAAGCATTTTAATTGCCGCATGAATTAATAGAAAACACGTGCATATATTTATCAATTAATTTATTAAAAACAAAATAGACGTACAAAATAAAAATACATTATGTATAAACTAAACATTTAGAAATTTCTTTATATTAATTACAAATAAATATAATTTCTGTCTATTATAATGTACATTAGTAATATACAATATCGTACTATTTTCATATATAAAACCATTTTTTCCTAAAATGTGTATTATTATTTATTGTAGCAATGTAATATATAATGATATATAAATTCTATAGTCTTCCTTAATTGATAGTAATTATTACATATAAAATTTTTTTTAAATATTGAAATACGATTAAACTGTTTTCAGAAAAAAAAGAAATTAAGCATTACAGAATGATATGTACTAACATGGAGAGACATATTTTTACATGAACATTCATTATAGCCGTTATACTGGAATAAGAAAAAAAACTTTATCATAATATTAATAATAAAAATGAGCTCATATCCTATTTTTAATTTATTATTTTCAACATTGAGCAATCATTAGTATTACTTTCTTAACGAATTATAATATGGTGTTTTTTTTGCATATCGAACACCACAATAAACTAAAAAATATTTAGTGAAAAAATCTATATTATTTACTATATTTTACAAAGTTAAAATTTGTACGAACTTTATATTAATATTTATTATCATATATAGGTAATAAGACATACTATTTTATTATATAAGTATTTAGAATATAAAAAAGAAAAAAATAACAAAAAATTAAAAAAATTTTAAGATAGAGAAAACAAAATATTACATAGAAAAATATATGGCATATATATATGTTTACATAAATTTGTATATGCTTCCATATTTTCACATTTAATATATTTTGTCAAAAGGAGTGTAAGCAAATATTTTAATTAAAAGAGGGATGTTCATTTATTTATTATTACATAATTTAATTGAAGATAAATACAATATATGTATAACAATAATAATATTATTTAAAATCTATGCAATTTTTTTTTAACGCAGAATATATATATATTGTTTTTTAACTGATAATACATATAAATTTAAAAAGAAATATACGGAATATATATGTGTTTTGTTTTATTATTAATAATTGTTCCTCGTAATCTGAGGTTTAAAAGTGGTATATGTAATTTTTTCTTTTTTCTAAGCAAGCTAATGTGAACACATTTTTCATTGTATGTGAAATATATATATTTTACAAAATTAATTGAAAACACCTAAAAATATATATATATATATTTCATAAATTCTTTTTTATTTCTTGGTAATATATAAATGGTACTTTTAAATAATATTTTCTCAAATACAATCGAAATAAAATATATTATTTTAAAAGGTATTGCGCTGTACATTTACTTGTGTAGGAATATAAAATAAGCTATTTAGCTTGCTAATGAAATTTATATCATATAATTATTAAATGACACATTGAAATTGTTAAATAAAAAATTCCTAAAATAAGTTTCCTCATTATATGTATATAAATATTAAAAAGAATCAACAAAATATCAAATAAAAATTTATGGTAAAAAATATTGGAAGGGAAAATTTAATAATGCACTTAGTAACCTAAATAATCACAGATGATTATAAAGAAGTTATATGTCTTAAGTGAAAGGTTATATAAATAAATACAATTTAATAATTATTATGGCATGTCATAACTTTAATACGAAATGGAGATAAAACTACTGAGAAATATATATACAAATAAAGCTTATTTTCCATAACCATGTGATTCATTAAAAAAAGTAATATTTTATTAATGAATATAAAAAACTATATTTCTAAGTAGACTAAATATAGTTAAACACTACAATATTACTCTTATAGTGCTCATTACTAGCATATAATTTCTTATGCTTATTTAATGTAAATATAATATTAAAAAGATATTATTAACACACACTAATAATTAATAGGATATATTTTATAAAATATTTAAGTAATAAATATTTTACTATATGGGAATAATAGTACATTGATATAAATATTTAATTAAAATTAATAATTTTCTTTTTCGTAATATTCAATTTCTCTTCATTAACCCGGCTTATCTTAAAATATGTGCAACATATGTGAATTTCTCTGTATATTAAGTTTTCATATTTAAATATATATAAAAATGCATAAGAAGAATATACCATGTAATAAAATTAATGGAATATATATTATTATAATCGTTTTTCTAATTATGCATACATTGTCAAAAATATTTTTATAAAAGCGTTAACAGTACTTTTGTTGGTATAATTTTTTTATTTTATTACAATTTTCCCAATATGTTTTAATTGACCAAGCTTAACCATCTGGAATATATTTATATATAATAAAAATTAAGAAATATTTATAATATTATCCAATAATTCAAGTATAGCATTAATTAAAATTGATAGTATAGATAGAGTAGATATATAAATAGGAATTAGGAAAATATTAGAAAAATATATTTCAAAGCATTCCATTCGTAATACAGAAAAATTATATAAAATGTTCTTATTTATCTAAGTCAAATAATTAATGTATTATTTAATTTAATAATATATATTCATATACCTATATTAATAAAATTTTTATTTATAAAATATACAGAAGGAGAATGATAATGTAAATGCATAAATGAAATTCTGTATTTTTATTTTATGAAACTGATATATATTTTTTATCACATTGTACTTTTTTTTTTTTACAATTAAAATTTTTTATATATGTGAAATTAGTTATGTTATAATTTATGGTCTATCTATAATTACTGCATACACGAAAAAAAGTAATATGTATTTTTAACAAAGAATTGAACGGAACAATAGTATTAAATGCATCACTAATTTATATATTCTTATTATTCATATGAAAATAATTGTAACCGTAAAAATTCAATTTTATTTCTAAGTATTAAAGCCTAAAATCTTGTCAACTTTTCAAAAATGAATCGTAATGTATAAGCTTCAGTAACATTTTCTTTTTCATATATTATTATTAGTATAAACTTCTGCACATATCATAATATAAATTAAAATTTTGAATACACCCATATTATACTATTATGATATATATTTTGTTTAATTCTCAGAAACACATTTTATACGAATCACCTTCATATATTTTTAACAAGGAATTGAATAGTGTAATTAAAACTTGCAGATTTTGTTCTTCTTGTGACAAGAAAGAAGGCATTATTTTATATGAGTATGGACTTAAAACACTTTGTTATTACTTTGCAAGAAATCTAGAAAAAATATATAATATTCGTTCTGATGATGAAGCATTAAATGATAAAAGATGTAATGACGTATTTTATTGGTTGCACGA
This sequence comes from Plasmodium ovale wallikeri, assembly GCA_900088485.1. NCBI lineage: Eukaryota > Apicomplexa > Aconoidasida > Haemosporida > Plasmodiidae > Plasmodium > Plasmodium ovale. Next base: position 177,087 of record FLRD01001914.1, on the reverse strand, counting down.
TAATTTAATTAATACTTATGATAAAATGAACTCTGCATACGGTGATACTGTTAAAAATTTTAAAGAAGTGTGGGAAGATATTATCGAAACAAATTCAGAAATTCTTAAAGAAAAATTTTGTGAATCTTCATTTGAAAGATTAAATTCTTTTACTGAGCATAAAAATTACAAAGAAGTATCTGATTATTGTGAGTATTATAAATTCATTGAAAAGAAATTGGAAAATACAAATGAATCGTGTGCTGTTTATTATCAATATCTCACTAAGAATTCTAAAACATATGATATTATTTCTAAAGGATGTACTGTTAATGGAAAAAACTACTGTCTAAATTATAATAAATGTAACACTTATCATCCTCAAAAATTGTTAAGTAAAACTACAAGTATAAAAGCAAAAGAATCCGAAGAAAAACGCATAAAAAGTGTAGAAGAAGAAGAACAATACATTCAGTGTGGCCCTGAATATGAATGTGTTCTTAAGAATTCATCTGATACTTCTATTAATCATTCAGATTATCGCATTGTTCCTTTAATTGTACTTTCTATTTGGGGAATAATTCTAAGTTTTTACTTTATATATAAAGTAAAGAGAAATAAATAAAAAAATATATATATATTTTACCACAGAATAAAGTGCTCATTTTCATTAGATATAAAAGATTATAGAGTGTTGTATACGTTTTCTATATATTTTTTATTCTTAGTTTTCTCCTTTTAGATCTTGGTTAAATAATCATTTATACAAAAAAAACATTATTAAAAAGAATCTACATAATGACGAATTCCAGGAATTATTAGAATCAGACTCAGAAGATGCCCACATAAATTTTAACAATAGAGAATATCATATTACATATAATCGTGAATGAAAATAATTTAAATGAAATAATTGCCAAAGGGTTTTAATTTGAACAGGTATTGTTAGTAAACACGTTCATATATTTTTCATAACAATATATTAAAAAAAATTTACTTACAAAACAAAAAACCATTATATATATATTACACGTTAAGTGATTTCTTTTTTTTTAATAAAAATAAAAATATTTTATAAATATTATGATAAACATTAATAATATTATGTAATTTACTATTTCCTCTTATAAAATAATTATACACTAAATGCCTATATTCTTTTTTATTCAGGCAATATAATATATAATGATATATAAATTTCATACTTTTTACTACTAATAAATAATTATTACATATATCAAACATTAAGAATAGAGCAAAATAATGCAAATGTCATTAGAAAAATAAAAATAAAATATTAAAGAATACTACATTTTATAGAATATCATATACACATGTGTATTTATAAGACCATGCTTCTTATGATTTATATAGGAAAGAATTCTTAATTTATAATAATACTGCTGCTAATAATAATAGTAATCATGAGTTAAAATTGTATCCTTAATATATAAGAATTAATCATAACTTATTTTTGCTATATTAACATTGTATATTATATTTTTTGCAATACAGTGAACACAAAATAGATAAAAATATTTAGTAAATAAATATATATTATATATTATATATTATATATTATATATTATAATGTTAAAATTTTTATGAACTCTATATTAATATATATTATAATATATAGGTAATAAGATATACTATTTTATTGCATAAGAATCTAGAATATAAAAAAGGAAAAAATAATAAAAAATTAAAAAAAAACTTAAAATAGATAAAATAAATTAATACATATATCTTTTTACATGAATATATATATGGTTGAATAATTTCTCATTTAATATGTACCATCAAAAGTTTTGTGAGAAAAATGTTATAATTATAAAAATTTGTTCATTTACTCTTTATTACATAATTTGATTTAAGATAAATATAATACATATATGTATACTTATAATAATAATAATATTTATACTACTTTTTCTTTGGTCATAATATATATATATTTTGTTTCTTTAACTGAAAATACATATGATTTTAAAAATAAAAATATGAGATTTATGCAAGTTTATTACTTCTTCGTTAACAATTTTTCCATGTAATCTCAGAATTAAATATGGTATGTGAATTTTTTTGTTTTTTTTTTTTTTTGGAAGCTAATGTGAGCATTTTTTTTAATTGTATGTGAAATATATATATTTTACACATTTAATTGAAAAACCTTGAAAAACACGTATATATGCATATAATTCATAATTTTTTTATTATATCTTGGTAATGTATAGATGATACTTTTAAATTATATCTTATCTCATATCATGAAGAAGAATTATATAATAAAATATAGGTTGTAACACTTTTACAGGTATATGATGATCATATAAGTTAATTAACTTGATAACGAAATTCTTATCATAAAATCATTAAGTAAAAACTTCATAATTAGGTTTTCATTCTATATGTATACATGTGATACAATGAAACTATAAATTATGAAATAATAATTTCGGATATAAAAAACCCTATAGTAAAATTCATTAATACTTCTTAAATATAATAATACACTTAAGAACATGAATTAAAAGAGAGGGTTATAAATCAATTATACGATTTAATAGGAAGGTTAAATAAATAAATATATATTAATTCCTACTAGATTATGTTATAACCTCATTAATACATGTATATAATAACCTTGTTAAAAATATATATAAATTAATTGTATTTTCCTTTACCATATTACCCAGGAAAAAGAAATAACATAGAATTAATAAATATAAAATATAAATGTTTCTAAACAAACTAAATATAGTATGAATATGATATTTAAATTATATATAGTATATTAATAAAACACATTTGTGCATTTGTATTAATCAACATTTTTGTATCAAATGCTTATTATTAGCAAGTGTTAATAGTGATTAGAATAAACCATATGAAAAGCAAATCAGGAATAAATATTTATAAATATATGAGTAATGATATATTCATATAAATGTTTAAATAGAATTAATTTAGTGTGTTTTTTAGAATAAGTATTTTTTCTACTATAACTTTGATCGTCTAAAATAATATTCAACACACAAAAGTTTTATATATTCATAAAGTTATTCATTAAATATTAATAAAAAAATGAAAAAAAGAATATATTAATAAGGAATTTTAATGTAATATATATTTGTAAAACTATTTCTGTTTATTGTATGCAGCAGGAGATAAATAATTTATTAATATATATATTAGTTTTCTAATTGTATTTTAAATTTTACCCTATTTTACTCTTTTATAAATACTTATAATTTAAGATAAATATACATCTGAAATATATGTATGAATACCTATATAATAAGAATTAAAGATCTTTGTTGTCATTATACACTCATTCATGTAAAGAAAAAATAAAAATTTAATGGGTAGAAAAGGTAGAGTAAGTATATACAAAGGAAATAAAATAAATATAAGATAAATATATTTCAATATACTTTTCTTCAAAATAAAAAAAATTATATCCAATATTTTTATTTAGATAAATCGCCTAAGTTAGCTTCTTATTTAATTTAATAATATATATGCATAAGTATATATTGACAAGAAATTTCCCTGTATATCATAGATAAGTTTTGATGATAAAATAAATACATAAAGGAAATTATTTAATATTATCCTTATATGCCCTTCATATTTATTCTTAATATATAGTATATTTTCCTAATTAGTATTATTAATATGAAAATATTTAATTTATTTTTTATTATCAACATCAAACTAATACATACAGTGTAATATAAAATATATATTCTTATAAAAAATTGAAATAAAAATTTTATGTTAAGCAACAATAATTTTTATATATATATTTACTGTATAAAAATATTTACAAATATAAACTGTTTATATTTATTTTAATACGTATAGCTTAGAATCGAGAAGAGATTTTTAAAATGATTCCTGATGTATAAGCTTAAATAATATTATCTGTTTCATATTTTCATATTATTGTCTTTTTTACATAGAATAAAGAAAAAATGATTATTCCAAATATTCACATCATATTTTTTTTTAAGTATTTTTTCTAATTTTCAGAATTTCATTTTCGTGGAAGGACCTTCATATAAATTTAACAAGGAATTAGACAGTAAAATTAAGAATTGTTCATTTTGTTCTGTGTGTGACGAAAAAGGAAAACGAATTTCTGGGGAATATGGGCTTAAAATACTTTGTTACTATTTTACAAGAAATCTAGGAATAATAAAAGATGAATATTCTGCTAGTACCACAAAAAAAAATAAACTTTGTAATGACTTGATTTATTGGTTACACAAAAATTTAAAGAATAACCATAGTGAAATGGAAAAAGATTACAATGAAATCCTTACGGAATTTAAAGAAGTATGGAAATCTATTATATCAGATCCACCTATTTCTGAAGATAATTTATGTGGGAATACATTTAAAGATATATCATCTTTTGAAAAGTTTGAAAATTTAAAAAAGATATCTGATTATTGTGAGAATTATGAATTCATTAAAGCGAAATTGGATAATCCAAACGAACCGTGTGCTGTTTATTATAAATATCTTACTAACAATTCTACAATGTATACAAATAGGGTGTCAAAATGTTCTGAAAATGGAAATAACTACTGTCTAAATTATAATAATTGTAATACATATGATCCTAAAATATTGTTAGATAAACCTAAATGTAAAATAGCAAAAGAATCCGAAGACGCACGTAGTCAAATGAAGGAAAAAGAAGAAGAATACACTCAGTGTGGCCCTGAATATGAATGTGTTCCCAAAAACTATTTTGATACATCAATCAATTATTCAGATTATCGCATTGTACCTTTAATTGTACTTTCTATTTGGGGAACATTTTTAAGTTTATACTTTTTGTATAAAGTAAAGAGAAATTAAAAAATATATATATATGTTTTATCACACAATAATGTGCTCATTTTCATTAGAAATAAATGATTATAGAGTGTTGTATACGTTTTTTTATTTATTTTTTATTCATAGTTATCTCCTTTTAGATCTTGGTTAAATAATCATTTATACAAAAAAAACATTATTAAAAAGAAGCTACATAATGAGGAATTCCAGGAATTATTAGAATCTGACTCAGAAGACGCCCACATAAATTTTAACAATAGAGAATATCATATTACATATAATCGTGAATGAAATTAATTGAAATGATATAACTTCTAAAGGGTTTTAATTGGCACATGTATTATTAGTAAACACGTTCATATATTTTTCATAACAATTATTAAAAAAAAATTTACTTACAAAATAAAAAGCCATTATATACATATTATACTTTTGGTTGTTTCTTTTTGTGAATTGCAAATAAATATGATTTCTGTCTATAATGATAAAAATTAATAATATATTATACATTGTATTTTTTCTATGTAAAATAATTATTCTTAAAAAGCCTATATTATTTTTTATACGAGCAATACTGAATATAATGATGTATAAATTTCTCAATTCTACCTAATAATTACTGATTACAGATATAGTAAATTTTAACAATTCTGATGTATGAAACAACTTTTATTACAAATAAAAAAAAAGTGTCATTATGTATATTATATAATATCCCAATGCCACGTATTATATAAGAATGTGTTTCTTATTATATAAAATTGAAATTGCATTTTATAGTAATATTAATATTAATATTAATTATACGTTAATATTTGATTTTTAATTAATTTATCAACATTAAGAATGTTTTGCTTCTACTATTCTAAGAAAGAATAATAATATGTGTTTTTACAGTTCTACGAATATAATAAAATAAATAAAGATATTTAGTCAAATATTTTTTATGATATATTATATCATTAAAAATGGATTAATTCCTAAATTATTATTTGTTATTATATGTGCAAAAAAGGGTATATTTTTAATATATAAATAATAAAATATGAAAAAAGTTAAAGAAAAAATTTTTAAAATATACAAAGTATAGAAAATATGTTTATACGTTGAGCAATATATAAAAAATATATTCTATTTTATAAAAATATATCTAATCTCGTATTTCGTCATTTAATACTTTTATAACATTACTTTTTCTGAGAACATAATAATTAAGAAAAAGTCTTTTCATTTTTCATGAACATATCATTTAATGAGAAATTAATAAAATATATAAACACTAGTAATCACAATATTTCTATAACTTCGCTAACATAATTTTCATTATGTCATATTTAATCATATCATAATAACTAAAAAATATTCAAAATGAGATATGAACATTTCTTTTATAATACAATTTTATATGTGTAACAACATTTTCGTTTTTCTTTGAAACTAATATGCTAACGACCTTTGAAAATTGTTTGTTATTTTTTAACTTATTTTTTTTTAATAAATAATACTATTTTTTATTACATTAGCTATATGGAAAATATATATGGGAAATACTAAAAGATATTTATAAATGTACAAGATATTAACATTAGTTTCATTCTATCTTTTATAAAATAAATAATGTAATTAATATTGTTTGTTTTTACATAATTTCATTAATATTTTTATTTCAATTTTTTAATTTCTTTTATACGTATCTATTCGAGTTTGTCATAAATAATCTGGGTACTTGTTTTTGTTCTTTAATGTTTAATATTAAACATAATGTAATAAAATAAATAAATGTAATAGAATTTGCATGCACACATTATTTTCACGAAACTGTTAAATATATTAAAAATTCACTATCATAATACAAGGATTTAAAGTATATGAGAGAAACGTTTTTATTTTTATAATATTTAAATAACATTATTATTTCATTATATACATTAAATATGTTGATATTATAGCTCTTTTAATATTATTATTAATAAAATTACACATGAATTCTATATTATTTGCAAATTATAAATGATATTTAATTATATTTAGACAAATGATCATGGATTATTTCACAATAAATATTAAAAAAATTACGTGGATTAATATTAAAAAATTATAATACATTAAGAATTTATTAAGAACAAAGAAAGCATTTTTCTAAAATTATTATTTTTCCCAAGTAATGGAATATATGTCCAAAAATATATGTTATATTAAATTCGATAATTATGTATAATAAATTAAAATTAACATATTTTCACTCTTTATATAAATTAAATAATATAAAATTATTAATATGATAATGTAAAAAAATAACATTTTACGGCGTGTTTATATAAAAATATCTGAAATTCGAATTGCCTAATATTTATTTGGTTTTTTATTCATATATTATATTAATAATACTGTTAATATATAGTTCAACGAATTTAAGGAAGATTTTACTTGGATATACATTGTATATCAAAATTAATATTAACATTAACTTATATATAAATTTTTTTTTTTTTTGTTATGTTGCACATAACAGTATGCATATTCTACCATATAACATTTAACAAATGTTTCTATAAATATAATGAATATTTAAGAATGGAATAACGAGGTAATTTACAAGTTTTTATTAATATAACTATCTATATTTCGCTATGTTGTTAATATTTTATAACATGAATTTATAGATATAATACCTTTATTTTGTGCATTCATGTACTTATATATATTTATTGTTATTTATTTTTACACCTCCTTTAAAATAAAATATGTATATTGCATTATATTTTAAATAAACCTGTAGAAGTAAATTATTACCTTTTTTATAATTGAATATGTATACACATTGTTACAGATTATTGTGAAAATATAAAGAAACATAAAGACGGTTTTGTGAAATTTTTAAATAATTTTTGGTTGATAATGATGATGCAAATGAGGATATATTTAAACAATTCCGCTGTATTCATTTGAATGCATGAATACCGAATCTATAAAGAATTCATAATTTTCCTGATAAGTTTATCAGTAAAATTCGTTTAGTGTAAGGGCATATTAACGGTGCATTACATGATTCGCATGATTCTACGTATAACATATTAGATGAACTTTAAAGAACAAGGGAATATAATGTTAAAGATAAATAACTTTTTTAATAACATTGAAATTATATGGAGTGTACTATTAGATAAAAAGTGAAAAATATATATTACGTATCTAAATTACATTAAGGAATGTGCTAAGCCATATACCAGCACGAAAAGAAAACATCGTATGCATGAGCATTCTAATAAGGAAAGATTTAAAAATATATGTGAAAAAATAAGTACTTTTGAAAAATTTTACACGTCAGAATTTTATAAAGAAAAACAAACAGATGATATAGCATCACCTTCTTCTTCCGTATCTTCGATTTCCCCTATAAGTTATCAAGTGCACAAGAATAAAAGGTATCAATTTCCATTCAACATGATAATTTAGTTAATCCTGTAAAGGGATTAATGTAAACAGTTAGAATTACTATAGTAATAATGGGTTCCTTCTTACCACTTATTTTTAAGGTACTCGAAATGTTCATTTTTAAATTATATAATATTATGAACCAATATTTATGTTCTATTTGTAAATCATATTACTATGTAAATGTGTTATGTATATATATGAATACGACCTATTTGTATTAGTTTACCTCATTTAAATCCTGCACATGTTCTTGTGTAAGAAGAAAGAAATGAGCAACCATTCTGGTTTAGAAAAGATGAATAATATATTTTTTAATGTATATGAAAATTATAGTATACATTCGAATGATTTGGAAAATAATATGGGATATAATATAATGTAAACTTGCACATTTCAATGCAACATTCAATAGCATTTAGTTTTGTCCTAGGAATGGATAATAGGAATATATATTAACTAGATGCATTTTTATTATTAAGAAAGTGGTGAAAAATGTAAAGGAGTTTTAAAAAATGACATTAATGCTATTTGTAATGAGAAGAGGATCATGCATTTTATCAACAAGTTTAAAAAAAAAGAAAAATAAGACAAGATTAGTAGATTAAGTATATTTACGTATGTATTCCTTAGGAGATAAACACATGCAAAGAATAAAACATTCATATATCATACAAGAAAATATAAATATAACTTCTTATATATGATATATTAAAATTAGACAAAGTCTAATTTATATAATTACCCAATAGTTTACCCATAAAAAGGGAAATAATAGAAACAAAAACAAGCATAAATTCCGTCTATACTTTTTGTAACATATATATATCAGTATAGACATAAATAATAATTAAGATGTAAAAGTTCCTAATTTCGTATAACTGGCATTGAATTTCATTATGGGTTATTACATACAAATTATATAATATAAAAATTATTAAGAAATGCAAATTATACATCACTTCATGCGATACTTACTCCTAAGGGAAGGTAATTAGAACTGTACATGTTATAAACTCACTAAAACAAAATATATATTCATATATTCTTTTGTAGTTTTAGTTTTATCAATGAATTCACAAATTCTTCATGTCAAAGAATTTGCATTGAAACGAAATTACTTTTTCGTAATTTTTTATGTGCAATACATTTATATATGCATTTTGAAAGAAATATAAAACATTAAAGGAATATATAGAATACACTATTAAATAATTCATGTAATGGTTTTTTTCGATTACTTAGTCTCGTGATATTTATCCATAGAAATTTTGTATTGGTTAATATTTTATTGTCAAATTATACAATTTATATATTAAAAAAACGTATAAATTATTTCCAATAATATATGTAATATTGAATTTATTCATAATACGTTAATTATATAAAAATTTATAGAAAAAGCATATATTATTTCATTTACTGCATAATATTTAAAAATCAGTTGTTATCTAACAAATAAAATAAATTAAAAATATAAACAGATTTAACAAATTGATAGAATCTTTGATACTACACTACAAGAAATATATTAAAATTTTGATATAAGGAATACACGGGAAATCGTGATATATTTGAATATTTGTATGGTATCGATGATAATATGTAGATTTAACAGTTATATATTAACCATGGTGTGTAATAGTAATAACTAAGTATTGCATTTTAACTCTATTATACAAAATAAGAAATTAATGTTGAATTAGTGGTAATATATGTTGTATTTAACCAAACATAATTACAAATATGTATATTTATATAAATAATGTAGAAAAATAAAAATTATTGTGAGTTATTTTTGCTTGGGTAAAAGTTAGATTGAATAATATATATAGATAAAGTAAATGAATTACCACTAAGGCTGAAATAAAATTATGCATGTAAAGTTATACAAAAATAAATCATAGAACAAATAATACATACATATTGGCTTCTGTAAATCTGTAAAAAGTGTGTGAGTAATTACTAATCAAGCAATAAGGAAGAATATGATAATAATATAATTTTATGTATGCTATGTTCGTGACATCAATTCCAATGATTTTATGATTATTATAATATTTTATCGATGAATAACATGGAAAAATATCTATTAATAGAACTCATCACATGAAATATTTGCTTAAATTAGGAATATTTATGTTTTACTATCGATAACCCCAAAATTAGTTGTTGATTTAGAAAATGGTAATTCATATTTATCATAGACTATGTATAATAGTAATTAGCATTCTTCTTATTAATTACATTACTACATAATCATACTTTAGTAAATGTGAATTTTTATAAAAGACTACTATATATCTTATTTTGCATTAAAAAATAGGCACTTATATCACAATAAAACAGTTATATGTAGTATTCTAAAACAAGAGTGAAATTCTTTATAATTATATTGTATTGGTTTTTAACAATTTAGTTGGTAAATTATGTTTTCATGTGCTTTCGAAAATGCACATATATTGATTTGAATTATAATTAATTCTAATTAACATTATGTAATTTTATTTATTTATATTAACAAACATTTTTTATTGATAATATTATATTTAATTCTACATGAATGTGTAACGCTTTCTGGGCATATTCTTAATATATATAATATGTTCGGATAATTTAATAACAAAACGTGCTACGCTATCAAAATAATTTATGTCTAATAATTTGTTTGAATTATATAATGTTTTTATTTTATTTTATAAGATCTGTTTGACACGTTTCAGTGCTTAAAAAAATATATCTTTATTCATAATTTCTTAAACACAATAAGGATACTTCGTAAATTTATTGAAAAATACAATTATTAAAAAAAAAAAAAAATATATATAATATATAGAATATGAAATTATATAACAAAAAATTTAGTCTTTTTAAGAAAAATTGTGTACGTTCGTTGTTTGTTTATTACTATTTTAGACTTAAAAATATTTCATCATATTTACAAGAATTATAATTATTTATATTCATTAATACATTAGACATTTGAATATTACATGACACAAATAAAATAGAAGACTAATATATATAATAAAAAATAATACGATATTTTTTATTTCATAAGTATATAAACAAATATTCATAAAATTTTTGTAATGTATATAATCACAATTTATAAAACATAACAGATATAAGGAAAAAAATAGTCCTAAGAAAAATAAAAAAAATCCGAGTAAACAAATCATAGTATCATTATACAATAATTAGGGATAACATAAAATAACCAAAATTAGTTGAAAATTGAAAATTTAACATGGAAATAATTTTTTTTGCATTTTCATTATAATAAAATATTATTATTATTATTTAATAAAATTGCACATTCTCTTTAAATTTATCTCCTTATACATGAATATTAATAAATATATATTTATATTATACAATAAAAATTACTATTATTACACAAAAAAAAAAAAATATATTATATTATGTATAAATATAATACAGTAGAAAGTCATTTTAATGAAAATATGGTGTATAAACCGATAATTTTATTAATTTGGTAAGGAAAATAACATTTTTTATTATAATTTCGAATAAATATAGTATATACATAAAAAATAAAACTATATTTTTTAAGGTTCTTTCTTTGATATTAATGTTATTATATATAATAATTTATGTATAAAAATTTATGGCTTGAGTATTACATATTTTACAAATTTAATATACGCTTAATTCATATTTCGATGATAAAACGTATATATTATTATTCCTTTTAGATATAAATAATAGATTAAACATAATGAGCAGTATAATATTCATATTAGTAATAGTATTTATATATTTTTAATTTATGTTATATAATTAAAAAAATATTTTATTTGCAAAAATACACTATGTGAATTATTCTACGCAATTTTATTAATGTTATATAACAAAATTATATTAGCAATGATAACAAAACATTGAATTTATACCGGATCTTTTAAAGTACATATTAAAAGATGAAAATATTTTATATTAATTAAAAAAATAAAGAGGACGTAATAATAATATATACAAATATATCTTAAGTAGATATGTTAAAGTTCATATACTTATGAAATAAGGAATATGTTCACCTATAACTTTAATTATGTTAGTATGAAATTTATTTTTTTTCTGTGTAGTGTTTAGACTGATTTCACTTTAGTATAATCCATAGAATAATAAATTAAAGTAAAATTTCTGATGATAAATAATTTTGGATATATTCTATATTTTTAATACGTAATGTTAATATAAATTCTGTTATAATATAACTATGTAGGTTATAGATTTTTACTTCAAGTTAAATGAAATTAAAACTACAAGTATATATAAGTACACGTAAAATAATTTATATATCTAATAAAAATCCTGTCTTGTGTTAATCAAAAAAATAAATATATTCTTATTTTATATAATATTAAAATGTATTTATAATTCATCTATATATATATATTAAATATTTTATACTTATATTAATACTGTTATATATTTCTAAAAATTTTGTCATAATAATGTGTATAACTGATAAAATCAGAATAAATATGTTACTTCATAAAATGGCCCAAAAGTTGAAATAATAATAATAAACGTTATCAAGAAAAAAAAATACATTTGAGTGTTATTTTTTATTCTTTACGAGAAGATAAAATATTATACCGCCTTGCTTATCTATAACTTATAATTTAAGCAAAATTATAATCCTTTATAATGGGGGTAATTTTTTGCTTGATGTAATTATTACATATGTGCCTCATTTTAATATTATAATATTTTTCATAAATTATCAAAACAAATTTTCAAATATATATTTTTTAATACTTATATTTTATTTATGTGTAGAATGATATCAGTGGTTTTTTTCCTTCAGAAAAAAATAATGAAAACCTGAAAGAAAGCATACGTTATGATTCTATTTTTAGTTATATAGAAAAGCACAAATATAGAGATATTAATAAGTGGATAGGTAATATACAGAGATATTTAGATGTATATATAAAAAGTAATGCATCTTCTTGGAGCGACAGCGTTCGTCCTAAATGTTGTAGTGATATGAATTATATTCTAGACATTATAGCAGAAGAATTTGTTAACAAAAGAAGCTTAAATGATAACATAAAATACATGAATCAACTAAATAATAATAGCAAAGGTATATTAAATGCAAATAGATATTTAGGATGCTTGAGGGATTTTCACAGTGACGTTAATGAAGATAGGCATTTACAAAAAAAATTTAATGATTTTTGTGAAGATAGATCCTATATTATTTCCATGTTAAACTCCATTAAGGAAGATAAAAGTTGTTCTGATATTATAAGTCGTTTTAATAATAAGCGAAATAAACTCATCCAAGAATTAGAAGAAAAGAGAAAAACTAATACTAGTTCAATTTATGGTGATAAATGTAAAATTGATACCATAAAGTTAGATAATAAATATATTAATTGTAATTCTGAAAAGGTATCTGAAAAAGATCTTGAATCTGAATACACATTTGAAAAATTAGTTTTGTCAATAAAAAATCCTTCAGATGATGCAAATGAAGAAAGTGCCCAAAGGCCAGGACAAGAGGCAAACTTAGACGATCCTTCCCCTGGGCATGCAGATGAAGTCACCCATGAAACTTCAAATGATGAAACGCAACCATACCGCAGTGCCTCCATTATTGGTGCTACATCCGTAGGAACCTTGTCCCTTTTGCTATTATTATACAAGGTAAAATAAATTTTATAATATTTATTAGAAATATAAGAATATAATTCGTATGATTTGCTTTAATAAAATATTATATCATAATTTAAATATTTTTTTAAAATTTATAACATTATTAAATAGGTTACTCCAATTGGTTCATTGTTCAATTCAAAATTACGAAGTACGAACAATATGATTCCTAATCACTATGAAGGAAGTGAAAATGTAAGGGAAAACTATTATGATCCTCTAAAAATCAATTCGGAAAATGATCAATTTAACATGCTATATAATCCTGTAGGAGATTTCTAATTCGCACATAATTGAATTATCATTTTAATTAAAAGAGTAATGATAAAAATATGATTAAATATAATGTACTTCCACGTTGTATATAAATGGAATACGAAAAAAAAGATGATACTAAGCTATATAAAATAATAAACAATTCAAAAGGAACTACGTGTTACATATATTTCTCTGTTCTTTGTTCATTTTTGTGTATTATGGACCTATTAGAATAAGTCTAAGAAAAAAATTATATATGACTACAGAAACATTAATACGAAATATTACACATAAATTGAATAATATATTATTATAAAGAAAGGATACCCAAAATCATTATTAACCATTGTAAATTATAGCATAATACTGTTAAGTTAAAATGTATGAAATGATGAATCATTCCATAATTTTTTTCCATGTATGTGGATGTAGAGAGAAAATTTTCAACTACAAAAAAAAGTAATATAACACATTTAAGAAGTATAAATATACACTATTTTATACATATATATATATGTATAAGAATTTTTTAATTGTTCCCAACGCATGTTTTCTGAAATGCAGGAACGCGATTTGTTGTTGTTTAAAAAGTTTTTTTCCAAAATTATATTAACATATTATCACTTTTATTTTTTATTAATATGGTATATTCAAATAAAAAAAATATATTTATATTTCTATGCCTAAATCATGTTGCTTTATTTTAAAAAATGTAAGTGATGTATAATAATCATATTACAAGAAAAACAATATTATAATTTGACTAATTTTAATAACATAATATTTGATTAAAATAGAGAATATTCTATATCTTGGACTAATTATGTTAGATATATGCACGAAAAAATAATTATATACATAATTATCACTCTAATGGAACAATTGTTTAACCTCGAAAATGTATACATACGGTTGTGGTTAAAAGAAGAATTGAATAAAATAAAAATAGATATAAATAAATGAGAATATATAAATATTAAATATATCCACAAATATATATTATCCGTGAAATATATATTCACAAATTATAATATGAACTATTTTAAAAACATTTTACAGCAATGCATTAAAATTTTACCATGTTTCTGTTAACGAAATTCGTAAAAATGTTTATATAAATGCTACATGTATTAATATGACACCTATAACATAGAATAATAATAACAAAATATGAATGCATTACTTATAATCATTATTTTGCATTAAAATAGAACACTACACTTTTTCTTTTCTTAAGTAATTTTCTATCAAATTTCGTAGAAAATGACTAAAGTCAGTTTCTCCATATTGTTCACAAAAAAATATAACTTGAACTATGTGTATATTCTTATTTTCGTAATAATTTGGTATAAAGGGTATACACTAATAACTTAATTATTATTTTATAGAATATGTATATAGAGTATAAACGTTTGTGTTATATTGCTAAATATATATATTTTCTATACTACTTTTAATATTACTTAAACATTGAATTTATTTATGTATTTATTTTTTTATATGTGACGATTTGTATTTTATTAAGAAAAATATATATATCCTTAACATTTATGAAATATTTTAATGTAGCATGTATATTAATATGTAAATAGTACACGTGATTGTTATATGAATGAATATCTTTTTGTTACTTGATACTTTTTATATTTAACACGTCAAAATTTATAACCATTCGAAAAAGTGTAGATTAAAATTTATGCATTATTTGTAAAGAAATGCTAAATTAAAAGATTCCTTAGTAATTTTATTCTTTTTGTGTGCTATAATATTTTCACAATATAGTTAATAATTCTATTATCAAATAAATTTAGAATGTTACATATTATAAGATTGAAAAAAGTAAAAACGTCACCGTGTCTCTTGATAAATGCATATTTTTTCTGTGATCTTTTGGTATACATGAAATGTTATTTTATGGAATCTCGACTATAAAAGAAAATTATTAATTTTTCTTTCTCGTATAGAGAAATTTATAGTAGTTTTATTCGCATAATTACATATATATTTGTAATAAATTTTTCTTTATTTATATGTTTTGAATTTTCATACAAAAAAATTATAGTAAACCTATTTAAAAAAGAAAATTCTTTATTATTCTATAATTTTACTTATAATAAATAATTAATCAGGTTTGAATTGTATTGTTGATGACACATATGTGCAAATAAATAGTTATTTTTTATTATTCTCTATATTTCTGTGGGCGAATGTATTATTTCATGATAAAATTTAAATAAAGAATAATATGAATATATACATATAAATTATACTATAGTATAAACTATTACTCGCAATTATAACGCGCTTCTGAAAAAATAATATTTATTTAGGATTGAACAAATACAGTCTAATTCATAATAATTTTTCCTACGCTTGTATTGTGCAACGGTAATTTTTATTATTTTATACTTATATATATTTTTACATCCTTTTTTTTCCAATTCGATATTACCAATTTCAACATCTTTAAAAATATCTGGTTATTTTAGTGATGTATGCTATGATTTATACATGCACTTTAAAAGATTATTTGTACAAATGCAAAAATTTATTACTTAACATAAAAGGTAATGTAAAACAGAAAAAAATATTATGTGCTATTATATTAAAATATGTAATAATTTCATTTTTTTTTTAGTTTCAGAATGCAAGCCTTTTATCATATTATGAAATTTATGTAATCAGACAAATTTGAAATAATTATTGTTCTACTTTCCAATCACAATTTACTTCATTTTAATACGTTATATCTTAAATACGTTTAAACTTTGATTTATTTTAATATTAACTTTAATTATATACATTTAATTTGTTTTTAATTAAAAAAAAAATTGAACAATAGACATATGTCAATAACATCGATTATAATATTATAAATAATATAATTATAACTCTTAATTAAAAAAAAAATTTTAAGTATCATAATTTATTATAATTCTATGAAAATTGTTTATATATGAATAAATGTTAAAAAATAACGAAAGGTTAATAATGTAAACAAATATATATTTTAGTAAATATAATCTTTTTTCTACATGTACAATAGCAAAAACACTTTGTTCTATTATTTGTAAGTTTATAGAATTATTCTACATATATAAAAAAAAACATTTTACAACAAATTATTTTTAGAAATAATATAATGCATTCCATTATATATAAAATACATTCCTTTTAATATTTTGATAACTAAATATATTCATATTACATAAACTATGCTGTTTTAAACTAGTGTTAACAATTACTTATAAAATGCATTTTATTAGTAAAAATATTTTATTTATATTTTAATATCATAATAAAAATATTCATGATATTTCAGTAAATTATGTACTGCAATTTATCACATATAGATGTTTAAATATGAAAATATATTATTTATTAGTTAATAATTTGATATATATTTCTTAAAACATAATGACATTTGATGAAAGTGATGATTACGATGATCTGGATGGTGGCAATGAACAATATGTACATTTTCATTTTTTATTAATATCATTATTTTCCTTCATTTGAATAATTTATTGTAGTGGAAAAATTATTACTGTTTCTTTCTTGAGAATAATTATTTTATTCTCGTATATATACATATATTTATTTTTATTTATGGTTTTAGGATAACAAAATAAGTGAATTACCTTTAAATAAATTTTATTCAGCACTCAATAATAATGATCATGTGCATTATACTCCTAAACTATGCAACAGCTATATACAAACTAGAGCTTCCGACGGAAAAAAGTTTTATCAGCTGTGTACAACGTTAGAGTATAAATTATTATATCATTCTGATATTAAAGAGTTATCTGATGTATCTGATAACAAAATCTGCGATTATTTTAATTACTGGTTAGGTGATCAGATAAGCATGATTAATAATTCATCATCGAATGTTACACAAATTGAACAAGCATTTAACATGGCATATTCAGTATATGTTAAGAATCCTTGCTCATGCAAAACTGAGAAATTTAGGAAAAAGAATTTTTCACATATGAAAATGTTTTTTGATTTTTCTGAAAATTTAGAGGCTATTGATCTAAAGGAGGATGAATTTAATACACTATTTGGTGGTTTTTATTGCGATTATATTAATAAAGCTGTTAATAAATATAATGAAATTATTGAAAATGATTCTTGCAAAGAAAACTCATGTACATATTATGATGAATTACAAGGTTTCAAAGAAAAATATAATACTCATTATATATCATTAAATGGAAAGTGTTCAGGTCGTATTCAATGCATAAAGAAAACAAAGATGGAATTCGAATCAACATGTACACCACTACCTGACAAATCTTCACGACTTGGTGATGCGCAGGAACGATTGCATCAAGAAGAAGATACCAAACATATGAGTAAAGCAAATGCTATCATAACCTTATTTTGTACAATATTATCAATATGTTTCCTTTTATTTTGTTTGTATAAGGTTAATAAAAAATTAATTTTTAAATATGAATAATGCATTCCATAACCTATAGTGGTTTTTCTCTAAAAATGGCTAATATGATAAAATTATATATTTTTATTTATGTTGTCTTAATATCAGTTTACACCTTTTGGGTCCTGGTTGCGCCCTAAAATTTTTAGAAAGAAAAGAGTTCTAGATGATCTACAAGATGACGAACAGCAGTTTTTAAATGGTACCGTAAATGGGAACATAAATTTTAGTAACAATAGATACAATATAACATATCATTCTGCATGATTTGCTAGAAACACCATATAATGCAAGATAATTATTCAGTTTTCATAATATAAAGGAAAAAAAAAAATATAAATGTGTAGATTAATATGCTATCAAATTATAAAAAATAATACATTTTGTAAAAATATAATTCTAGAATTATAATGTAGAAAAATAATTAAATAATTTCATTAGAATATAAAGAAAGTAATTAAAAGCACATGCGAAACAGGTAAAATAAAAGTGAAATATATATAAGGGTAACGTAATAATATAGAATTGAACGTCAAGTGATATCTACAAAAGAAAATTCCATAAAGTATATATACAAAAAATATAAAAACAAATAAATGTACAATTTTGTCAAATATCTGTATGATTTTTATTCTACATTTGATTTAATAAAGGAAAAATATATTATACAAAATGTGTTAATATAACATAAGTGAAAAAATATATATAATATACAAATAAGTGATAGGAAATTTTGTTTATTTAGTGTAATACCAAAAATAGTGAATTGTAATTTTAATTTGAATAACAAAAGGAAAAAAATTTTCTTTATATAATACTTATTAAAACATGTATAGCTTTATTTCAAAAAATATATAATATATTTTTTTCCATAACTTTGTAAAAATGTATATTTCATATTAATATTTTTTAGTACAACATTTTTGCAACTTTTTTATGTATTTTCCCCATTAGAAGAACATTATCTATTGTATTTTCCAGAAAATAATTCATTTTTATAGTTAACTTTCATTTCATTATTACTATTACCATAAAATTTTTTTGTTTTAATATATTCCTATTATATATTATTCATGATGAAAAATATAATAATATATATTTATAAACATAACGCTATTTCTTTCACATACAATTTAAATTGTTTTACTTAAACTAAAATTTTTATTATTCCTTAATTATTATTATTCTAGATGATAATTTATATAATGATGGATATGTCTTTAAATTTTTTAATGTAATTTATGATATTTAATTCATATATATATATATTATTTATTGAAATGTATCAATGTACGAAAAAATTTTTAGTTATTCGCATTTCTTAATTTTAATACATTTTTTTTTTTTTTACTTAGGTAATAAGTAATATTCATATTATTTTTTATGTAAATTATAATTTATTACCCATTTTATATATTTTTTGTATGTTTCTAAATTTACACTTTTTATATTCTTAAATTATTGTTGTATTTACATAAGGCTTTTCTTCATTAATTCCTCCTATACAGCACAATTAACATTAATATATATTTTAAATAATATTTAGGGATTATCTTTATATATTTTTTTATATATATTTATATATTTACACATATTCGATATATATTGTTTTGTTTATATAGAGAAAATGCACTGATTTATCATCTATTCTTGAATTGTGAAAGTATATACTATTTTTATCTTTTAATACACAATTACCGGTAGAAGTATGTGGAAAATTTATTTGGAGAAATAAAGAATTTTTTTTATCATAAGTATTTATAAGTTTTGTATCTTTTTTCCTTTTTATATTTTTTATCATGGTTATTTAGAATTTTAATAATGGCTGTATTTTTTACAAATGTTACAAGGATTAAATTTTATCTTACTAGAAGCATCCTTGTACCCGACATATTTTTGCTTTACAGAGATATGTAAACGTATAATTTAATTTAATGTTAAATTTAGCAAACATTATATTTCACCTTATATAATATGGAACGTGAATATTGCATATTTATGAATGTTTTTTTATTTTACAACGTGATATCATTAAGTATTTAATCTTAATTATTCTATGGACTATAGGCGTAAAAACATGCTTTCAGAAATTTAATTTTGATGGATGTATTTTTATTTTGCATGTATTAAATAATATGCATTATAAATTGAAAACACTAAATGAATTTTATAACATTACTGATATATAAATAATATTAAATATAAAACAGATGGAATACATATAACAAAAGAAATGAAATAATTTTTCAGCATAATAATGATTAAGTGCGCCTATAAAAAATGTATAAACATGAATGTCAATTATTTTTTGCATAAAAAATAGAACAAAATTTGGAAAATTAAATGCTAACATTAAGCATTTTTTCAAATTAATAAGATGAAATCAATATATCACATCTAAAACAAACAAGAAAGCATATGTCCCTATATGCATAAAATTATATTAATTCCAATAACACAGAATATATTATGAAATGCATAAAAAAATAATAATATTAATAAAAATATGCGCAAATGTGAATTTTTTAAGAAAATACCTATATAGTAAGATAAAGATGGGTAAAATGTATAGAAAAATACTTTGAAATATACCTCAATATATTATGCACATTAAATTCACAATAATATGTACTTATCATTGTAGCCTTTTTGGAGTATTAAAACAATTGTTATATGCTACAAAAAAATTATCCATAATTTCTTTTGATCATGTTAGAAATTAAATTAAGTAAAACTAAAAAAAATTAGCTATATTATATGTAACCCTGTTAAAAATCTAATAATTATATCCAATTAAATTTATATAAGATATATTTTTCAAGTTTCCTTAATTAAGTCAATTAAACAAAAGTAAAAACAATAAAACGTTTATTGTAATGAATGATAATGTAGGTTCTTTAAAAGTTAAGTATAAATAAATATATGTATATCATATACAAATTCTTACGAATATTCTTATAACATTATATTAATATATTAAATTATTCTAAAAAATACGTAGAATAATTTATAATTTCTATTCTAATTTAATTAGCCAAAAGTGATTTTTATATTAACTTATTATTTATAAATAATTAAATTTCTAAATAATTCATTATTTTTTTATATATAGTCATTTTTATAATGAGGAAATATACATACAACTATGTGTTATATGAACAAAGTTATTAAAATAATATTAGAATATTGTACTGTTAAAATAAGTAGACATTGTAGGTATAAACTCAATATAATAGAGAAAATAATTAATATATTATGTTAATAAAAGAGAAGAAAAATCCAAACTCTAATTCTTTTATTTCTTACATAGAAAATTTAACATATTATTTCATACTATTTTACGTGTTCTTATTGTTTTTATAGAAATAACAAAATTTTTTATAATATTTATAAATTATTTATTTAAAGTATGTAAATAATTAATTTCATATAAAAATATATGTCAATTTTATATAATTTTTTTCCGTATATATATAAGTAATGTATTACATAAACGATAATACTTATAAATCATAGAAAAAATGAACTTGTTTCGAAAAAATATTCTTATATTAATTCAAAAATAGAGGAAAACACATTTTCTGTAAACATAATCAAATATAAAAAGCATATATGTGATTTTTTTTTTCAAATAAGATATATGAAGATTAATCCACTATATATATTATAGTTTAATTTCTAAAATATATTTTCTTTTACATATTATCATTTATTTAAATCATACATAATAATTTAACTAATTGTTCAACCTATTTTTAAATGTAAAATATGTATATTTAGCGATGTGTGATATTTTAACATTATTTATTCTCATACTAAGTGGGTTCTTAATTTTTCAGAGTCCTTAACAATATTTTAATTTTGAAAGCGCCCATGTAACAATGAACCTTTTTTCTATAATTAACTAAAACTTATACTTATATTATAATATAAATATGGGACAGGTAATGTTTTTACTTTTCCCATTAAAATTATCATATATTCCCCCAAACCATTAATGTATTAATAACTGTAATGAATTTTAATAAATATTTTAGGAGTACATGAAAATGTATTTTTATTGTTTTTCGTTTTTTTTTTCATGTTCAGGATTCATATGAGGATAATTTACCTTTAGCAAAATTTTTTAATCGATTGAATGATAATGTTGATTGGAGAGGATATGTACATATTACTGAATTAAAAGAAATAATGCATTCACCTAATGAAATAATAAAAAAAGTTGGTACCCTTTTATATAAAAATTTCAATCGTCCATATTCTGTTATAGGAAATCCAAAAGAAAAACGTTGCAGTGACTTGAACTATTGGTTAGATTCACAAAAAGAATTTCATAAATCGGATGAACTTGGTACAAATAGCCCATTGTGGAATCTTATTGAGAACTTATGGACTAATTTACAAAATGGAGAAAGTTTTATGTCCTATTGTATAAGAAAATCAGATAATAGATTGTTCGTTGAAAAAAAAAAACGGAAAGAATTAGAAAATTACTGCGAAAATAGGGATTATCTAAAGTATTTATGTAGAGGTTCAAGTGGAAACAATATACGTAATTATAATATTTGCCAAAAATTGAGTTATCACACAGAAAAGTATTACAAATATTTTTTTCAAGATAATATATGCACACCAGATGTAGTTAATGATGAATACACTTTGAAAATTTCTGAAGAGTGCACACTCTTTGATATGTCCAAAACTTTTCCAAAATATTCTTTTGGAAATAACCAGTTCTCAGAAGATAAGAACACAAGAGAAGAAATAAGAAAATGCGGTGGTTATATCAACTCAGAAGGACATTCTACTCAAGAAGAAAGAGTGATTCAAGAAGAAGAAGCAGTTTCTGAAGCATCGATACTTACAAGTAGGAATGTAGCAATCTATACTAGTGTAACATTTCTTGGAATATTTTCCATTATTTTCTATTTATATAAAGTAATGAAAAATTTTTATGTTTAATATATGAACGTTAAAGTGAAACAATATTAATTATTTTTAATTACTCCTTAATATTGTAAAAAAATATTTTTCCATAATAACCAATTTATACTTTAAATAATAGTTCACATTTCTTGGATCCTGGTTACATAATCGAAAAATAAAGGAAAATATAACCCTGAACAATGGTGACGTAATAGAACGAGATATATTATTAGACAGTACATCAAATAACGTTGATGATAATTTAAGGAGCAGTGAATATTATTTATCATATCAATTTGTAGAAAATTAGTTTTACTATAAAGCCTATACTTTTTAGGATATTATTAGTATTTATCATGGAATGAATTAAGCTATTTACGTATAGTAATAATAAAAGAATGTATGTAAATAAAATAAATTTATCATCAAGAATAAGTATAAATAAAAAAAAAACATAAAGTTGTACAACATATTATATATATTAGTGGTTTAACTAAAACGGGAGTAAAAATATATCCTCATTAATAATTTAGTGAAGAAAAAGTAAAAAAAAAAAATTAACAAACGAAATATATATATTTGAACTTACGTACATTTTAAAATGTAATGATTATGATTTTATAAAATAAAATTTATCAAAATATAAAGTTATCATCATTTTTTTTAATACTTATTAAAAAAGGGAATTTTTTCTATGACATCAAAAATAATATATTCATAAATATTCTACAAGACTTATTAAAATATATTTATTGTCAATAACAAATTTCGTATAAGGCAGTTCTGTTATTATATATATATATGTATATTTTGTATGTATATATATATACCAAATGATTACGTTAAGTAAAAGGTATTTCATAAATGCCATAATTATTAATTGCCTTTGTATCAAGGGCACTTAATAAAATTATTTTAAACATTAAAATTATCTTCAGACAGAAAGAATATATCTTACATAGTCATGAAATGCAGAGAATTGTATAATAACATATTACTAATTTATCTCGATTAATTTATAGTATGAGAAGATTAAAACGATATTATACTTATTTTTTCTTAATTTAATATATATGTTGTAATATATAAAAATTATTTTTAATCTAAATATCGTGGTATACATGTATTTGGTAGGATTTACATAAATAATTTCAAAAGAATTATTAAAATATAATTTTTTCTTTTTGGTTTTTCTATATAATAATTATAATTGTAATAAAATTTTAACATTCAAATATTACAACAGAAAAAACGGAAAAATTAAAAAATTTATTATTAATAATTAGACTGGTTGTTACAATAATTTTCTATCCTATATAATAAAAGAAAAGGATAAATAAATAAGAAATATTAATGGCATATTGTAAGAATGAAAAAATAAATTTTATAAAGAAAAAAAATTATAATAATACATATTGTTAATTAAAAAAAGTTACGCTAGCTTAATTACAATTTCTAATAATATATGAATAAAAATATACATTTCGAATAATTACAGTGCATAAAGAAATGTTATAATCTCAATTTATACATTGTCACTTGAAACGAAATAAAAAATATATCTCTAAATAAAAATATTATGTAAAAAACAAAATAACATGAGCAATTAACATACAGAGATATTTCCATTAACGTAATTGCAACTTAATGATCTCCAAAAAAAATTATCATTTAGTTTTAAATATTCTATAATCTAAATCATTACATAAATTTAATGATAAAAACATTAACTTAAAAGGAAGTAATAAATTATCAGTAATGTATAATTAAACTGCAATTAACATATATATTCTTTCAGTGTCTTCTTATGGATATTCTACATAATGTGACTTATTTCAAACATCATGTTAAGAAAAAGTGTCTTATATACCTCATTCAAAAATTTTATAAGAGGAGAATAGTATATCCAAATATTCTATATAATATATATAAAAAGATGATTTCAGAAATTTAGCTGTAATTTCAGAAATATTTTTTTATGGAAATTTTCAATATTTCTCATAACATTATAATTTTATAGCTTTGTGCTTTATCATAATATTTACAGTTCCATGTTTACAGTAAAATAAAATTTTAGTTTATTTAGGAATATTATTTAAAACTAAGTTATTAAAAATTATATGTGTATTCAATTTTACTGGCAATAAAAATATATGCCAAAATGATAAAAGAGAAAAAATTTAATAAAAAAAAATAGCATCATAAAAATATAAACATAAATATTATGTTTATAGTTATAAAAAAATATATATATACTTATCATTTTACTATTAAGAAACACATAATGTATAGTGCATATATATATGTATTACAATCAAACTTCATTTAAAAATATATCGTCGTTTTATCTGATGTACAATATATTTTATTTGTATTACATTATTTATGCATGTAAATAAGAAAAATAATAAAAAATAATTAAATTAAAAAATAAATAACTTTATATGTGTAAACAATAAATATTGTTTTATATAAGAAATATATTATCAATTTAAGTAAATTATTTTTGCCAGTTTAAAATGAGATATTTAACAAAAAAAAAGAAAAGTAAAAATGTATTCATAAAATAACTCATATAAGAATATAAAAATATCAAATATATAGATTAATTTATTTAATGGTACAATTATTTTTATTCAGAAATGTTTTTATATTATAAATATACTAACTATGAATTTTTTTGTAAAAGACCCATTTTAAAATGTTTATTTTTTTTTTTTTTATAATTATTTGAAGGGGGAAAGAGTACTGCATATATACATATCCATTATTAACAATGACTTTTTACTTTTACCTTAAAGGATTATACTTAAAAATATTTCATTTTTTGATAAATATATTTATATTATTGAAAATATTCTAACGTAATTATTTTGAAAAGATAGTGTTTTATGCATAAAAATAATTATAACACGTTAACTTAAAAATAAGATATTTAAAAAAAATAAGCTCATTTCATACATTGCATCTTTAATATTATTCTAACTCTTATGAAATTATAATAGACCTAAATTTATGAAAATGAAGAAATATAAATAAATACTGACTAATTTTTACACATATGCACAAGCCAATAATGCTAGCATTAAACTTATTTTATAATTTTAACAAAAATAAAAAAATTAACGTAAATATATTTTACAGATTTAAGATATATTAAATTTATTTTATTAATAGAGATTTACTAATATATTCATATATATTTTAAATATGCTATAGAATTACAAGTATTATTCCATGATTTTTATATTATTCATTTTTACTACGGATTCCTTATGTTATATATTCAAATTTGTTTTTTATATTATAATGACAATGAAAAACTTATAGTTTTTATCGTGTTAAATATACTAAAAAAGGAACAGAAAATATATATTTCCTACATATTAAATTATAAGGAAAGAGAATAAATATAGTTCTTTAATTGTTTGTTATATATCTTGATTAATATAGATAAAATAAAAATTATTTTAAAATGAGAAATATTTTTTATTTTATAAAAAATCAACTATTTGTGAGGTAATATATTTATTTTTTAGTAATATTTCTCTTTAGATTAATGAAATTAAGAATAATTTTTAAGTTTCGTGAAGCTCATTTTGTTAAGGAATAGTTATATTAGATTACATGTTGATAGAATGTAATTAAAATAACATGATACTAATTACACTAAAAACAGAAAAATCTGTCAATCGTTTATACGTAATAATAACTTATAGTTATCTAATGAAACCACGTTTATATTTATTCAACATTTTAAAAGAAAAAAGAAAACATACTCGTACGTATATATTGAAATTTATACGTATATATATTTAAATTAATTTCTTCTATTAATTAAAATGTTAACAATATTATATATCGATTATATAAATGATTACAATGGGAAGCTATATATTATCATATAATATTATAATTTAAATTAAAAAAATACTATTGTTTTACATGGTAATATTATTCTAAGTGAAACATTTATTTTATGATGAATTAATAGTATAACTGTATTTAAATTTTAAATGTAATTAATGGTACCATTAAAAAAATAATGAATTAATTAAATTGTCTAAATCCTAAGAAAATTATATTCTATATAAGAATATTAAGTATTATTATTATAACAAGTAATGTATTTTCATTATATCCTAACAAATTATTTAATCATTTCAAAAAATATTAAAATATAATGTCTTACGATATACAGGAGACCATTGTATACTTATAACTTATATAATAGTGCCAACATATATGATTACATTTTAATATTCATTTCATAATTAAGCATAATAACAAAATAGTTCACATAATAATTTATATATTTGTATATTACAACTTTTCTTTTTAGTATGACTTTGCTAGTTTACATGAAAAATATAAAGATATATTTGATAGTCCTACTGAAAGTGAAATGGGTCTGAGCAAAGAATTTTGTAATAATATTATTAAGGATAATTTAAATTATAATGTTAATGACAATTTTGCTGATCAATGTGCAAAAGGTATCATTTATGTCAATGCTCTAACAGAAAAACCTACTTCCGTTGATGTGACTACGGAATGTAAATACTTAAGCTACAGATTATATGATGAAGTGAATAATCATAAGAATGGTGATAATACTACGCTAAAATTGTATAATGCTTTGTTCAGTGGATATGATGTTTACTCTGATAGGAATATATGCAATATATTTACAGATTATATTAACGATGATATATACCAAAAAATTGAAAAACTTATTGAACTATATACAAATTTCAAGAGATTTCAGACTTCACAAAAAACGTCTAGTGATTACTGTTCTTATGCTCAAAAATGTTCCAATTCACATGAAATCCTTATAATGAAATTTTGCTTAGATGAAAACAATTCTTTCTGTGAAGAATTAGAAAAATTTAAAGAAAAATATGATAGTGGGGTGAAATCAGTAAATTGTCCAAATATACCTAAATCATTAACATCCATAAAAAGGTATAATATAGGCGCTATCACTTCGATTACTATTAGTTTAATATTAGTTATACCTTTCGCTACGTTTTTTTTGCTTAAGGTTAAAAATTATTACATAAAAGAAACATATATTCGATAATTGTTGTAAGATACTAAAAAATACAAAAATACTAACTGGGAAATACTGTTTTCCATTAATACCTTATTTTTTTTTTTAATATTAGTTTACACCTTTTGGATCGTGGTTACATCCTATAATAAAAAAGAAAAAAAAAGAATGGAAGAATCTAAATAAAGGAGTGGAAATATTTCTAGATGATTCTGAGGGGGAAAATAGTAATCGCAAGGATAGCATATATCATATATCATATATCATATAATTCTGTATAATATAATTAATTTATCTAAAAAATGAAATAATAATGTATTATGTAAAGATTATATGGAACAACAAAAAATATGAATGCGTTTGAACACTTTTAATGAAGTATACTGAAAAAAACATGAAGGTGTCTAAACATTGAATAAGCAAATATAATATATCAAAGATATTTGTTATGAATAAATATAATGAAAGTTAATTATGTAACTTATTTATATAGTAAACTATACTAAAAAAATTAATAATGCAAAAATAATCAATAAATAACACAATCATATATATAGAATGGCAATATAATACAATTAGATATTAAAAATATAGAAATGTGTAAACATTGTACATTACAGCAATAACTACTTCGTGTTCATTATATTATGTTTGAAGCGGCACAATTTAAAACATAAAACGTTATTAAATATATATAAAGTCAATGTAATAAAAGGTATAATTCATTAATTGCAATATAAACTATAAAACAATTCTTAAAAGAATAAGAATATAAATGAAGTATGAAAAGACATTTTAAGCAATACATAAATAAAAAAAATTATTTATGTGTTTTTTTACGTCAAATTCATATAAGATATTAATACAAGTTAAAATGCTAATTGTTAAAAATATTTTATTATAACTAATTCATAAATTAAATTTTATTAATTTAAATTACGTGGTAATCAGAATTTTTTCAATGTAATCATTTTATAATTATATGCTTACTATAATAGTGAAATTGATAAAGTTTTATATTATTATCAATACATATATAGTTTTTTTTTTATAAAAGTATTTTGAAATATTCAAAAGCATATTAATTTAATAGAAACATTGAAATTTTATATTTTCCTATATATTTTATATTTTTTTTTGTTTTTTATTCGTATATTTTTTTTTAATATCTTAAATATAATATGTAAAATTCACTATACGCCTGGTTTTATTTTTTGGTTACATATATAATGGTATAATATGTAAACACTATTTACATTGTTATATTTATTTACAATTTATTTTTTTAATAAAGTTTTAATTAATTATATTACATAATAATTATTATTTTGTTGTAACTCAGTTAAAAATAAAAATATCTCTAAATATTTTAATCGTATATATTGTATATTTTACTTATGCTACATATTTTTTTTTTTTTGTTTATGTATAGTGAAATAAATCCATTTATACTTATTATATAATTCATAATATTTGTAGTTATGTACCATAAATAATATATATAACATTTATTATTAATAAGCATTATATTAGTACATAATTTTTTTAGTATTCATTATGAACACAATAAACAAAATAAAAAAATAAAAAATAAAACATGTCTTGTTCATAGATTATATTCATCGAATTTTTTTTTTTTTAAAGATACAATATTAAATGAAATATATTTTTTTAATCATATTAAGCATGGAATGTTATAACTATTTTTTCCCAAAAGGAATAATATTTACATTTTATATAATCGTGAGTATAAACGAAATTATATATACAAAGTATAACATTCTTTGAATTTTTGCATATCGTATATCAAGAATTAGGTGTACTATAAAAACCTACGTAATACATTTTGATAAAAAATACAATGCACTCATTACTAACGTGTGTTCCTATAAATATAGATTGTTTTTATTGGAAGATTAAAATTTCTTTATGATGTTTTGAAATATGAAGCAGTATTTTCTAAAGAAGTAATTACCATTAAACATTTTCTTAAAGTTAATAAAAACAAAAGTTTAAGAAATTTAACATAATAGTTATTTTGCATTAAAAATTGGAACACGAACAGCAAATATAATGTAATAAAAATTATGCTTTATAAAAAATAAGTAAAAAGAATATAATATAATTACAAAAATTAATAATAACTATATGCCAATACGAAAAAATAAATAAAAATTTCAATGATATATATATTATGGTGAATAGTTAAGAATAATAATATTAATCATGTGATACCAAAAAAAATTTTACCTGTTGAAAAAACCTTACAAGTTACACTCAAACAATGATATATAATATAAATATATAAATTAACAAGAAAGAGCACGTAATAAATTAATATGCTTTAATGATTATTTCTTTCACATTCAGGAAAAATACATAAAAATTTTTGTACTGCAATTAATGCACATATTTTTGAATTAAAAAAAAAAAAATGCAAACGTACACAAAGCAATTAATCATAATTTTAATATACCATGTAATTGACAAGAATTAAATAAAGAAAACTATAAAATCATAAATGAATGTAAATACATATTAATTAATTTGCAGGAAGTATTTTCTTGTTCTCTACACTCTAATATAGTTTACATTAAATTGAATGTTGTGCATGGTACCGAATATACCATCTTCTTTGGAAATATGCGTAAAAGAAGTCTATTATTATACTTAAAGAAAATTATTGGAAAGTTTAACGAAATTTTAAATTTATACCTTTATAATTCAAGTAATGATAAGCACAAGAAAATGCTAATGTATATAAAGCAATGGATATAAGACAATGTCATAAATAATACAGGAATCAGTAAAGAACTTCACAATAAAATTATATCTTATCCTTATCATGTATCTTAAAAATTATTGAGGTAATATAAATTTTTTTCAGTAGTGTGCATCAGACAACATTTTCCATTGTTAATGTGTATTACATAAGTTAACTGAGGAAATAAATTAGGAAAATTAAACTAATATGATTATAAATGTGTATACTAATACAGATTGCAATAAAATTTATTGTTATTATTATATTTAATTTATTTATTAATTTAAAGAGTTCTTTATTTTTTTTCCTAATTAAGATAATAATAAATATCCAAGTGAATTCTATATTTGTAATTGGAATAATAATAAAAAATTTGGAAATTATGATGTCATAAACTGAATAAATCTCCTGCATAACGTGGAAATCTTTCTGATGGATGTATTTCCAAAAAAAAGAGGATATATAACAATTTAATAAATTACAATCCATGTATCAACCTATGTTACGTGAAGGAACAGGTATATATACTCTTAAAAATCACATTATTTTTATGGTAATTATTTTTCAAATTTTTAGAACGTTAGTAAATATTTTTGCATAATACAAATTGATCATTTTAAAATATGGAATATATGCCTTATTTAAAATTATAAACTAATATTAAATACTCGTAAGTATTCAACGAAAAAATATTTTTCTATTTTTAATTATTCGTACAAATATACTTCTTTTGCATGAAGGTTACGTTTCTCATAAAAGATACAAACATTACTGTACAGTGCGTACGTGAGAAAACAGATCAATGAGTAAGGTTTCCACGTGAGCTTGTGATTGAAAATGTGGAAAATACTAAACATAATACATGCAATAAACACGCAGGAATTAGTTTACACTAAAGTAACACAAAATAACTGTTAAGCTGATAAAGCACATATAAAATTTGATAATTTAATGATAAGATATATATTTCATAGAAAATTATATATAAAAAAGGGATGAACAAAAGAAAAAATTGAATTACACTACGAAGAAATAATATAAAAGTTGCAGTAATAGAAGATTAATATAAATGCATCATAGAATATATTCATATAAAAAAATGTCTATTTACATTTATTAATTTAGAATAAAATTTAAATGAATATAATTAACAGATAATCATTAAAAAATGAATAATATAAACAAAATTTTACATTTATGTATAATATATAGAGAAAAAAAAATCCTTAAAATTATAAAAAAAAACTCTTTGTACACGGAAAACAACAAGAATATTCTTTTAAAATACAATAAAATTTATAAAATATTGATTAAATAATTAAATATTTTAATATAATCTTTCCTAATACAAATTTATTAAGAATATTACAATGTATCCTTTAAAGTAATAGAAAATATTATTGTTAGATTAATAGAGGTGCTATATTTTGTATTTTAACTAACGAAATATTTATATATAAAAATTAAGATGTACAAGAAAAAAATTTACATACAAATAAACATAAGAAATAATTAAAAATACTTATTCACAATGAAAACAAAATATTATACATTTCTCATATTCATTGTTATTGTAAATATAAATGTTCTTGTGATATAAACAAAATATATTTAATTCCTATAGTGCAGATTAAATAATAAGAAATTATAATATAATTTGCATGCTCAAATATAATTATATGAAAAAGAATTATACGTAAAAAATTAAAAGAAACATTTCTAAAATAAGAAAATCTGTTTATGTTCGATTATTATACTATCATATGAGAAGATTTTATTTATATAAATAAAAAAGTAAGAGAAATATAAACAATCATATAAAGGTTGTAACACAGTAATATAAGAAAAATGATATAATGAAAATATATTAAAATATTAAAATGTATATAATGTGAAAAATAATTCACTTAGTATATGTATACTTAAATGTAAGTAGATTATATATATTTAATGAAACATGCACGAATTCTTTAAAATTTTAATTTATTACTCACAAGTATTTTATCCTTATAATGTATTTTATTTAAATAAAATCATTGTTTGCACATGTATTAAAAAAATAAATATTCAACATATAATGTATTTAAAATTATTCTGTTATTCTGAATTCATTTAATAGATGTATTATAACATATATACTTATATATATTATCATTAAATATATATGAATATATGAATTTTATCTGTAAAAACTTAAATATATAATTAAATAATAATATATTGTTAAATACTAGTTACTTCCTATGCTATTACTGTACTGTTATAAACACTTTAAATAGCAAAATAATTATTTATATTTATACACGTATGTATATATATAATCATAAGAAAATATTATTTTGCACATTCATATACTTTTGGTGAATTTTCACATATATTATTATTTTTTTTTTTTTTGTATTATATGATATTACCCTTATTTTTCTGCTAAAAACTCTCTTTAAAGCGTACATAATAAGGTGCCTTAAAAATTGTTATTTTTATATAAAATTAACAATTAATATAAATATTTACAAAATTGAAAACATTATTATAAAAATGACTTTTCTCATTATGACATAAGAAATATAAAAAAATGCAACAAATAATATTATTTAATGTACTAAACATATATAAAAAATTTACTATAATACAGTCCCTTTCTACACATGTAGAATAAAAAAGAAACATCGTGTTTTCACAAATTAGATAATGTATATTATATATTTCAAAAATTAGTTATATACTTTTGTCTAACATTATAAAAAAAAATATGTTTATTTATAATATAACACTATATGAGCATATTTCTTGAAAGTTCACTATAATTAAGAGGACTTATTATTATTTAGAACAAAGTGTTTCATACTATAAAAATAATTTATGATGTTTATTAATTCTTCTGTTCTTTATATGCAATACATAAATAACATGATCATACTAGACATAAAAATATAAAAGAACGTATAAAAATAATAAAAATGAAGTTATATTATTAATAATTACGAATTTTCTAATTTAAGAAAAATAATTAAAAAATAAAATGATATTATTTCCAAAATAAATTAAAAAAACCTTTGAAAACTTGAAAAAAATAGAAAAAAATTATTACTAGTTAAAATAGTATTTTCATAACTTAAGTAAAAATTTTTAGGGTATATATTTTTAATAATTAACTATTTTATAATTTGTTTTTATATAACATTTTATGTTACTATAGAAATACATATGAATTATATATTAATAGATGTAACTATAATTTCAATTGTAAAATTATAATTTCTTTCTTACGCTTATAAAATAATATAGTTCTAGTTGTATTCTAATGTAAAATTCATTTAATTTAATCATATATAATAAAAATTAGTACATCTTATACTTTATAATACACTAATGTTAGATAATAGTAATACTAGGATTATTAAACAATGACCTTAAGTAAATTTTTTTCCTAGACCATTATTATGACCGACATATATGATTCAAATATTTTCACAGAAACGTGCTTTTTATAAATGGGTTATTTTATGAATTTTTTTATCTTTCTTCTATATTTTATTTAATGAATTGTTCAAATATTAATAATTAAAAAAATAGTATGTATTTTTCTATGTACTATATTGAAATAATATTTTATAATTATTATATATATTATTTTAAAATAGATATTATGGGGGATAAAAAATTACCTATATATATAGGTCATTAAAATGAATATATATACAATATATAACTGATATTTGTGTTTTTATATAATTATTTTAAACTAATTTAAACTTCGTATTGAGAAAATTTTCTAATTTGACTGTATGAATGTTTTATATTTATTTTGCATAAGAATTTTAACAGCTCATATTATATTAGCTTTTTGTTTTTTTACAACGATATGCATAAATTAACTTTGAAAATAATGACTATGACAAAATGTATGATTTACATAAAAGAATTACAAATATTGCATATTATGTGTATCTATTTCTATAAATTATAGTTATTTCCATACAGAAAATGAATAAATTATATATATGTACATGTTAATCATAATTAAAATGAATGTATATTAGAATTTATTTCTTTAGTTACAAAAACTATACAATGAATATAATAATAGTTAAGTAAATACTTTTTTATATATTATATTTTGTACATATATATTATTGTATATTATTAAATTTATCATTATTTTTATTCATATTTTTTTTAAAAGCTTCTTTGTCTAATGTAAATGTTTACGTTATCATATTGTATCAAGAACAATTTATAGGATAATACTTATAACAAAAATCTATTATTCACATATTATTTAAACAACATATATTTATTTTAAACTAATTAATAACTTATGTACTCCATGATTTTATCACTAATTATTAAATGTAAAGTAATTTTACTAAGTAATAAATTCAATTTCTGTACCTTGTACTGTTACCTCTAACCATGACAAAAGTATATTCATTTTAAAAATGAGTTGTTATTTCTTTCTATAATTTAAAATACATTATAGTCAAATATAATAAAAAATTGCCTATTTGAAAAATACAGAAATTCAATTGTTTCCTATTTTATTATTTTTTTTAATTACTAGGAAATAGATATACAAAAATTACAACCATACGAATTTTATAATGCGCTAAAAGATGATAATAATTTAGAACGATGGCATTCGCAGTTGAATCAAATTTATTACCAGATTTCTTCATCACAGGAATATTTAAAGGACTTGGGTGCTAAACTAGTAAGGAATTATACAGAAGTTTTTAATAAATTTACAGACATGTCAACTACAAACCGTTGTAGATATTTGAACTATTGGTTAGATTTAGAAATAAAAAATCACAAGTTCAGAAGAAACATAGATACATTTTATAGTCAAATGGATATATTAATTGAAGGATTGTGGACAAAATTACATGAAACATATTATTCTTGTGCAAGGGATAAATGTAATCTTGACAAAGATCTATTAGAAATGAAGAAAAAAGAACTTCACGATTTCTGCGCAAACAGGGATATTATTGTAATGAGTAAAAAGCAATATTCTCCTGAAACATTAAATGCCTGGTTTAGTAAAATGTATAAAAAATATTTTGATGAAGACAACTGCGAGAAGTACAAGAATATCGCATATATTTATTCTGAAGATGAGAGTCCTTTACGAATAGACGATAAATGTACACTCTATAATAGCCATGCGACGTTTCCTTATTTTGGATATGGAAGGACTGTTACCTTTTTTGAACACCGAATAGGATCTATAAAAAATTGCAAGAAAAAGAAAGAAGTGTCAGATGAAGAAGCAACTTCATTATATATAGGGATTTCTGGTGATCACGCTCCTAGTTCTTCAGCATGGGTGAACATCTCAACTTTTGGCTTAATATTAGTTTGTATTTTGTTCTTTTTTTTCATTTTGTACAAGGTAAAATATATTACAATATGTAAATGTGTCAATATTTTTAATTTAATATTAACATTCTTATTTATTACTATACACATTTTCAAAAAATATGTTATATAAATATTAATTGCCTTTATTGAAACAGTTTAGTCCTTTAAGATTTTGGATAACAAAAAATATAATGAAGAAAAATATAATAGTAAAATAAAAGGATGAAGAGACAAATGTATTCGATGAAAATACTTTATATTTGGATCCTCGTAGTGCAGAAAAAAGGAAGCATCATATACCATATAATCGGATATAAAATGAATTATTCTAAAAATAATTCATCATAAATGTTCTATTTGAACATGACCTTTAATAATAATATAAATGGAAATTATAGTATATATTTAATTAAAAGCCAAAGAATATTTATACCTAATTTTTTGGTGATAAAATAAAATTTATTCATATTTTACTTTTTTTATGTATAAAATAAAACAAATATGCTTAATATATTTTATTTCACTAATATTGCTGTTTTTAATATATACTCCGGCTAAATGACATAATAACATTATTTGTACAAAAATATCGTAAAAATATATAACCTTTTTTGGTTTTTTCTTTAATTTATTCATTTCACCCTTTTCTTTATTATGCATATATTTCTTATCCTATTCTTTTGAGAAAACTATAATTTAAGTATTTTATATTTATAAATATGAAAATAAAAGTAAAATATTAACATACTAAACATAATACTTGTATATTTTTTTTAATAAATAAGAAATGCATTAGCTATAAACATTAAAATTATTGTTCCTATTTTCAATATATCATTAGAATAAAAGAACTTTGCATAATATAGAATGATACATATTAGTACACATTTATAATAATCATAAAATATATTATTTATTAAAGCACGTATAAAGGTATTTAATAAGATTAATTCATATATTAAGTACTACTTTATATTATAAATAGAACACATATGATAGATAATAACTTAAATATGTTGTATACAAAGAATAAATAATAATAAAAGTATTACCCATTGAAATTGCCTTCCTTATAATATGCTAAATGTATATATACTCCAATTTATTCATAATAGAAAACTAATAATTTCAAATAATAAAAATCGATTTTCTCGATATACCATATTGTCAGAAGAAAAGATAGAAAATTACGTAAATAAATAAAAAATAAATTAAGTACTTTAATATGTGAATTTATATATAAATACGGTTAATAAAAAATGCGGAAGTCTTAATATAATTATACATAATTCATTATAAAAATATTTATTCTTTTATAAAAATTTCCTAAATGAATTCATTTGAGGGTGCCAAAAAATTACTGCACGTTTCAATTTTTTTCCGAAATGTATAAAAGATTCAGAAAAATTTTACTACATAATAAAAATGCAGTTTTAAATTATTATAGAATAATTACAATAATTTTTCCTTAAAAATTGAATAATATTATGTATGTGAATGTACATAACTACTGCAGATAAAAAATACATGTATATGGAAATATTTAAAATCTAAAGTTATATATGATCCTAAATATAACATTTTAAGCAAAACATATCCTTGTGATTCCTTATAATTATTAACATATAATTATTAAAAAAAAATGTGTACAGATTAATACATTTCAGAAAAAGTTATATTACGTAGTAGTATATTATCAATAAACCTTAATCATACATTATGATTCCATAAAAATTTTTTATATATCATATATATTATATTTAATATGGTATCAAGAGCACTTTCGGTGAAAAAAGATAAAAAATATGTATAATAACAATTTTTTGTGCCCTTATTAATGGAAAAAATTAATTATATAATAAAATTTTCTGTTTATAGCTATGATAAACATGTTATAAAAAAACAAACATTTATGTTTTAATGCAAAATAAAAAGTTTAACAGTCTTTATAAATGAATTGATTTTTTTCCATGATGAATTAAACAAAATAAAAAAAATTGTTTACAAATATCATAAAGTTTCACTATTATGAATCGTGAAAATACAGAATTAAAAAAAAAAAATTCCTGAAAAGAAGGAAAAAAAATATATACATATAAGCTAAAGTTTATTCGGATTAAACTCTTGGCGCAATTTTTATTATTTTGCAATTTACTAAACTGAATATCACTTACTAAATAAGAGAATTGGCATTTCATTTTAGATGTTTGAATATAAATTTGGAAAAATATTTTTAATTTTGAAAATTTTTTATACTCTATATACTATAAAAGTAATTTTAGAATACAAAAAATAAATATAGTATATCTTTATGATATTTACATAGTTTTCCATTTTCTGATATTTACTAAAGTAAATCCGTATTTGTCGTAGATGTGCAAAAAAACATCTAAAAGTTACTGTGATTTTTTAGGAATTATATTTTTTAATTAATAATTATATTAATATATATATAAGTTCCATGTCATATTTAAGAAAAATAAAAATAAATACTCATTAAGTATGATGAGTTATTACCTTTTTTATAAGTACTATATTATCATATTTTCTATACAAAACACATATAAAAAGGAAATATTTTTATTTTCTTAGTACATTAGGCACAATATCCTTCATTTTGAAAATAGTATAAAAATAAATTATATAGGTAAATATAAAGTCAAAAAGAAAAGAAATATATGCATGTTAACATTTTCCTTTAAATGATGTATAATATATAATAAAAAGGTGAAGTACATATTAATTTAATAAAAGAATATTCTGAATAAAAATAAGGGCACTTCTTTTCGCATGCATGCAATGGTAATATAAATTATTTCTTCTATTAAATAATATAATATTTTACTAATATTTATATGAAATAATTTTAACGTAAGTAATAAAATATGTAATATATTTTAAAAAAATATCATAATAACAACTAAATTATCTATAGTAATAATTATTCATAACAAAAACATTAAAAACTGAAAAAGTAGAGATATAATATTAATGAGTATATAATTAAATAAACCGAAGGGAGAAATAGAAAAATATATGTTAACATTAATATTAGGAACACTGAATTTTTTAAATTAACAAAAACTGCCACTGCTTCATATAATTCTGTACTCTTCATACCATATATTTATTTTAATGTTAGGAAATATATAGAATTCAAGGATTTTTTTTAGCATATACTCATAAAAAGAATGAAATAAATGTGCAATTCAATATAAAATATATCTGCAAAAATATTAGTAATATTATGAAACCTCTTACAAATTATATTTGCATTTCATTTAATACTTGTTATTTTTTTTTGTCACATTTTATTATGGTGCTTTAAATATAAGGAACTATTTTACATAATTCTACAATTAAAAGCATATGAAAGAAATTATTAAAAATTGTGAAAAATATATGTAGTAAATTGTTATTAAAAAATTCTTTGGAACATACTTTTAAAATCATTATTATGTTATGTAATATCTCGTAAAAAAGTACAAAATATAGAAAATGCATTTTTCATTATATAAGAAATGTAAATGTACACGAAATATTATTTCAGTATTTAAAAAAAAAGTAATAAAATTAATAAACAAGGATAATAAAAAAAGAATACATTAAACGCAATTTCAATAATTTAAATGTCCCACGTTCACAATTTTTTTATATTTAGTGAACAATGCAAAAGGAATATTATACTGAACTTATTAGAAATTCATAACAAAATATTATGTGTTAAGCATGAATACAAAAAAATATATATTTTTTAAAAAAATATCTAATTGTTCT
The DNA here is from genome assembly GCA_900088485.1 of Plasmodium ovale wallikeri. Taxonomy (NCBI): domain Eukaryota; phylum Apicomplexa; class Aconoidasida; order Haemosporida; family Plasmodiidae; genus Plasmodium; species Plasmodium ovale. Next base: position 136,527 of record FLRD01001914.1, on the reverse strand, counting down.
TAAAAGATTATATATTCATGCAGTGAATTTTTTTAATATTCTTAAGCATGCAAAAAGATAATATGGAGAGATCATACAAAAAATATTTAATAATAAAAGAAAATATATCTTATGTGTTGTTTTAAAAAAATATATATAATTCCTCAATTATTATAACACCATATATTAGGAAAAAATAATTTATATCACATTAGTACAATGCATGTAATATTTTTTTTTAAAAAAAAATTATTTAATATTATACTGAAGCAATAAATTTTATATATATCAATATGAAAACATGCAGTATTCGTTTACACATAAGGGTAATTATGTTCAAAGAGTAGAATTCAATAAGTACAAATGAATCATGTATGTTATGCCAAAATAAATTTCTTTATAATGGTGATTAATGAATTTTATTAGTTATATTTAATGATGTATACGGCGAATGCTATAACAAATATGCAATTATATAGATACATAAGAATCAATATATTTTTCATTAAAAAGTAAAAATGAAAACAAATAAAATAACATGCAGTATGAATTAAAAATTATGTGTATAAAAATTATTTTTATAAAAGAATTATTCTTTCATATTATATAGCTTATATTATTATTTGTACGAAATAATTTCTTTCATTTTTATTCAGTTTATTTGCTTTAGATAATTATAACTTACGTGTACAGACTTTTCTTATAAATTCTGTAATAATAAATATATTATAACTAAAATATTGAATTATACTACAATATTAGAAATAAAATAATAAGTGCATATGTTTAATTTCTATATCTCTTTTAAAAATATAAAAGAATATATATGATTTGAAATATTATCTATTCACTAAATATATATTTTCCAACAAAAAAAAAAATATTAAGGATGGCAGGAGTTATATATTATAAATTTCTATTAAAATAATTTTTTATAAGAATTTACTTTAATATAATGTTCATTATCTTTTAATATATATTTTTTTCCTTAAAGTAATTTTTATATGTTTCATTTTTTTCGTTTCACATTCAGGACGATGATATGTGGTTTCTAAATTCAAGAAGGAATTATAAAGAACTGGAAAAAGAAAACAACAAATATTTTATTGTAAATGAAGATAGATGTGAAGATCTAGAAAAAGAATTAAAAAAGGAATTAAACAAAGATTACACGGGAATTATTGAGTTCTGCAAGAGACTTGGAGGAATATTACATAAGCTTAATGACTTAAAATTAGTTCCTTTAACTAATAATGATTATTGTCCAGTTGTAAATTACTGGGCATATGATTATTTATTTAAAAATTTTTTTAATAATCATGAACTCATGGATAATCTCAAATTTGTAGGTGTTCTTTCCAAATTTTGGAAAGAATTTGTTGGAAAAAAAATATGTTTTCTCGATACAGCACTAACTGATGAAGAGTATTTTATATTAGAAAAAACATTTTATCATTATATTTTAGATTACGAGAATATTAAACTTAATATTGAAAGTATGAATTTTATGTGTACTCCTGAGTTAAAGGAATATCTTAAAAAAGGTTTTCAAGCTTATGAAAAGGTAAAAGGCATTTGTGTTACCAAACCTCAATCAACACATTGCAATATATTGCGAGCATATAAGGCAAATCACGGTAGCGATGATTTATTAGAATTAAAATGTGATAGTGTTCCTTCTCGGAGTCTCGCCCGAGATGGTCAAGAACGATCAGATTCTTTTGGACAAGTTGCAACAGATAAAGGTCATGAAGGATTGCGCTCTTTGGCACCCTCTGCCCAGGATGAAACATCCACTTCACCTTCTACTGCTCCTATTGCAGTTGCTCTTCCGACTGTAGGAGCTTTACTCACTTCTTTTATTTTTTTAAAAGTAAATATAGAAATATATAAAAATGAAAAATATTCATACAAGTATTAATAATTTATTTTTAGTAAAATTAATAAATATGAAATGAATATACTGCATATTTCATAATTTTCATTTCCACTTCAGTTTACTCCACTTAGATCCTGGTTGCATGGACATTTGGGAGGGAATAAAATGCTTATGTTTAATGAAAATGGAGAAGAAACAAATACATTGTTAGATGATGGATATGAAGAGTATCATACATATAGTCCGATGGATGAACATCATATAAATTATCATGCAGCATAAAATAAATTAAATGGGAGAACTGAGCATTGTGAATTTAAGAAATGTCTCCAAATAAAAGAATTAGTATTCTCATATTACTATAACTGTATACAGAAATAAGATAAATAATAATACTTTAAAAAATATAATTTAATGCATTTTTCCATACTAAAAATGTTATATTGTAGCATAAAATAAAATGAGTGCCTAATATTTAAATTACTAACTTAGAGGATGATATCATGAAGAGTAAATTTATTTGTATAATCTTTTAGAAATCATGAAAAGGACTTATATAATGTAATAAATTTATGAAAAGAAATATATATATATTTTACAAGCTTTAATATTGGTAATTATGTTCTATGCATGTATCAGTAAAAACAGAATTTCTATTAATTAAAAATATATATTTATAAAAATGGATTCTCAAAGAAATTCATAATTTCAATTATTATAGAATATCTTGAATGTATATCATAATATATAAATAAGAATATAAATGAATTTATATTAAAGCAGCCAATAACACTTTCGAATATTGAATGCATTGCAATTAAAAAAATATATTTTTATTCACATATAATGAATACATGTATAAAAAAATAATATTATACAAAGTTAAATTATGAAATATTTACAAAAATTCAGAATATGGAATCCTGAATTTATTATATTATGTAAAACATTCTAAATTATTAGAAAATTATTTTCAGAAATAAAGAAACAGAAGGAATTAATACAGTAATCTTTTACAAGTACATAATATTTTCAAATAGAAACATAAAAATTGTGTAAGTATAAGATAGACTGTTAAGATGTATGCTAATAATCTGTAAACAAACTAAAATATACCTTAGCATTTGAAGTGTTATATAATAAAAGATTGGAATATGTAAATACATACTTTATGAAAATAGTCATAGAAACATATTACAATTATATATACAAAATGTTTTCAATATTACAAAAATTTTACATAATTTAACAATTAAATAAGTATGAAAAGATATAATGTACTGCCATAATTACGTTAGATACATAATATGGAATATAAAAAAATATATAGTGCATGTGCAAAGAATGAAATAAATTTCTCACATACTTCTATTTATTTTTTCAATATATTGAAGAAAATGTCCTCAATATATAGAAAAAGTTAATGTAAAAGATATTAATGCATAAAAAGTATTTTTATACATTAAATAATTCATTACACTTGTATATTATAACATTAATGATTTATAATGTTTTGTACTACATATCTGAGAATAATTAAGAGTATAAACTAATTGCATGATAGAAATTAATAAATTTATGAAAATTCCTTTAAAATATGATGAACATCACTATGTCTTAGAAAAAGTTAACAGAAATATTTACCATAAAATTTATATTATGCATATGATAAAGTAATCATAATTAAATCTTGCGGAAAGAAATAAGAAAAATACATAAATAAAATAAAAAATTATATTTGAAAAGATCACGAATGAAATAGTGTTAAATGAAAAATAAAAAATACAAAATATTATTTTACTGTGTAATAATGTACATTCTCAGGCCTTTTTTTTATGTTTAAAATGTCAAAATATGAATTATTTGAAGGTATATTATGTTAAAATATAGTATCCATTTAGGATAATGCAAATGGAAAATGAAATGTTTCCCATATATACATATTTATATTTATAGCATTATACTTTTGTATTTTTTCAATATTTATTCATTTATTATATATCGAATTAACTCTAAAAAATTGTAAAAATATTAAAACATGATAATACAATAATGGTAACCAAATAACATGTTATGTGAATGAATAATTGACAACATCAATTGAAATAAGTTTCTATATAAATAAAATAGAAGAAATATTTATTATTTTGGTGCAATAAATATATTATTATTTAGAATATAATGTGATATGTAAAAGGTATAAAATATATAAAAAAGAATAATTATAATTCGCACTAATGATAATGTTATCTAATACTTTAATTTCGTGGAAATAAAATAAAAAGGGTAAAAACATTTTTCGAATTTAGTATATAATGATATATATCATAGGTACTCATCTAAAAAAATTTTTAAGAGTATTATTTTTAAATAATAATTTGAAAATTCTTTTCATGATTATATATTTTTTATACTTCTATATTATCACTTCCACAGTGTATTAGCTTTATTTTCATGTAATTTTTGCATGATTAATAAAAAATATATATTTCTTGAAGATTAATAGTGATAAATTGTGACTAAAGTACACATTTCCCTATATTATTAGATGAAAATATTTGAAAAAATATATTTTTTACAAATCATATTATAAATATCATTATATTATAAAGTTCAAATTAAGGTAAAATTGTGATAAAAAATATTTTTCATGCAATAATTTTTTTTTTTATTTTCGTGTATTAAATTTTTCTTGTAATACTAATATAAACTGAATTTTTAGAATTCCATTATTCATGACCAAAAGAAATAAATAATTCCGATTGCTGTATTTACAATGTTGTATAATTTCCAAAATACCTGAGAAATCTATATAATAAGCTTTTTTACTTTAAAAAACATAATAATGGTAAATATGTGAAAAGATGTTTAATTTTTAATAATGTATCATGCATAATTATATGCATTATATGAAATGGATTAATTAATATACAAATGCATATATATTCTGAGAACCCCTTGTATTATGTTTATCTAATTGGTTCTATTATTAAAAATACGAATAAAAATATATAATAGTAACCTAACTGAATATAATGAAAGACGACGTTTCAATGTATGGCAGAGCTATTTATTTCATATATAGCGTTTTCAAAATTAATATTATTATAATTGAATTATTGTACTCACTACAACATAATCTGAACTATCGTATTTTAATATTGAACAGAAGTCATAGGAATAATAATACATTTAAATATTCATCTATATTATGTAAGTAATAAATTAGTAGAAATAATTATTCATCAATAGCCAATTTACTGATAGTTTAAATATATATTGATATTTACACAATAACAAATTAAATTATTTCACTTAACTGAAGACTATTAGGATACAATGTCTTATGAAAACAATAAAACAATTGTACATTTATAGTACTTACAATATTAAATATATATATGGAATTATTTGAATATTTCTTTTTTTTTTTTTAAATAAATACTTCACGTCAGGAATATACTATTTTAGATATTCATGGTACATTTTTTCTTTTTCTGTTCAGTACGAATTTGTACATTTTTTCCCTGAATAGCAAAAAATATTTCATGAAGTAAATCTAAATCAAAACGCTATAAATGAAATGAGTTGTAGCAATATTGAAAGTTATATTAAAAAAAATGTGGAATACTATCGTGATCCATGTAAAAAGATTTCCAAATATTTGAATCATTTAGAAGAAATTCATGAATCTACTTATGTGACGAAAGGTTGTAAATATTTAAACTACTTGTTGTACGAAAAAATGCTCATGAATAGGAAGGATGGTTACAGCATACAGGAGTTATATGAAAATCTGAAAGACATGAACATGGAGATAGGTTACTTGGATGAAAATATATGCGAAAATCATATAGAAGAAATAAAACATGATATATATGTAAACCTTAAAGAACTATATGAACTGTATGAAAAATTCAACAAATTGAAAAATGGACCAACATCATGTACTAAAGATAATTGTGCCTGCGCTAATGAATGTGCTAACTTGTACTTCAGTTACGAAGGTAAGTGTAACGGGGATTATCATGAAGATTTTTGTAATGAACTGGAAAATTTTAGAGGATTATATAACGATCAAATGAAAAATGAAAACTGTCGTGATAACGCCGCTAAAACGTTAAAATCATTTAAAAAGAATAACACAGTAATTATTTTGATCCCATTTATTCTAATATTAGTAACATCTGTTTTTTCATTTATATTTTATAAGGTAAACTATAATTTTATGGATAAATATTAATATAATAGTACAAAATTTTCACAGGTTTAAATAAAAAAATATTAATGTAAAAATACTGCGTACATAAATGTAATTTTTTTTTTCCATTAGTTTACTCCATATGGTTCATGGATATTTACTCGAATAATGAAAAAAAGAAGAACACAAAAATATGTTTATCACGAAACATTAGAATTACAGCATATACCTGAAAAGACAAATAGAAATTTGCGAAATGATGAATACAACATAAAATATAATAATGTTGGAAATGACAAATTTTAGAACTATGCAAAAAAAATTATTTATTGTGTGATATCAGCAAAAAGATAATAAAAATAATTTTGTTAAAAATACAACACACAAATGTGAAAATACAAATAATTTGTTTCAATTCAATTTTTAAATAGAGAACTGAGAAACGATTAAATAAATAATGCCAGGCTATGTATATATTTTGAATTATGAATTTTTTATTTAAATATGATTGTACACTATATTAATAAAAGGAATGAGAAGAATTAAATAATTTATAGACATTTTATATATTGTGAATTATGAAATATAGAGAATATACTCGAAAATAATAACCTTATTGAATTTTTAAATAATATCCATAAAACTGCAGAAATAGACTTATTATGTAAGAAGCGTTTTATTATAGCGAAAGGTTACATGTAAGATATATACGAAGAATTGTAAGACACAAAGGAATGTTCGATACATTTAAATATATAATATTAATAAAATTCATAGAGAATAGTACAATAAATTATACACAGAAAAGTAAATTGCAATAGCAATGGGGTTATGTACACATAAAATTGCAATTTTATATTGGAACTATAGTGTTATATATATTGCTTCAAATTTTATCATATTAAATAGTTATATGTCTTTTAGTGATAATTAATACAAGATGATGAAAATTCACATAAAACAATAATACGTAAAATGATTATTTGCATGTTGTTTTGAAGGATTAAATTCTTTGTTACCTAGAATGGATTTTACTATATTTTTGTAAATAAAAAATAGTTTTGTACACCCCAGAAATTGGAGTAACATAATTCTTATAATAATATATTTCACATACATTTTTTATGCTTATTTGTGCAAAAGAGACAAAATATATACATTTAAAACAACAAAATGATATAATTTTATTCTTAAAAATAAGGTATATTCACACTAAATTTATAAGTTCTTAGTGAAACATGAATGGAGTTCATATTTGCATATGTAATTATTTTTGCATATATATGCCTCTTTGTAAATAATTAAAATATCACTCTTTCGTTTTGCATACTAAATTTTATTTATAACCAAATAACTGCAAACATATGCTTTAGTAATGGGATATAGAACAAAAAAAAATGTTGCTACTTTCATGATATTATTCATGTTATATAGATAATATTTTTAATATATGTGTTCATATGTCACTTTACTGAAAATGTGTATATTTTTTATTTTTAACATCTTTGTGTACCTATTTTTTAAAGTTTTCAATACAATAATTACAATCTGTTATATACTCTATTATTTTTTTTTTTCTTGCGATTTTTAAAATTAAAAATATTTTTGTTATAATATTACATACTAATAATACCAATATTTTTTGTATATTCATTAAGAACCTTTCGCACTGTTGAATTAATAAACACCTACTATCAATGTTGTATTAGAAGTAAAAAAAAATTCTTGGAAAAAATATATTTATTTAAAAAAATGTACAATTTAAGCACATAAATATTTTATTTCATTTTACTTTGATTCTTTACAAAAACGAAAAAAAACATATTTGTATAATTTAAATTTTGTAAACTTAAATTATAATCTCATGAGTATGTTTCAAAGATAAATTTATGAACATAGTTCATATATATGAACTTTATAATAATCATATAAGATCTTAAATAATAATATATAAAATTTCCTAAATCACCACTTATTTATAAATATGGGGAAAAAATATTTTACGTTATTATTTATTTTCGCTATATATTAGAGATATTTCATTATTTCTATGTTATAGCATATTAAAATATTTTTAGTTTTCACCTATGAAAAATATAGTATTTAATATAATCAGAAAAAGTATGAATATAAATGTTTTTCTCTTTTTAAAGAGTACAAGAAATGTAGACTAATATTTTATAAGCCACTAGAATGATGTAACGCGTACGAAATTGTTATTTACATATTAAACTAAAGCGTGATATTTGCCATATATAATTGAAGGTGCTTTATTTTGTCGTGAAATTACATGTTCATATGTATTGCAGAATATGCTAATAAAAGTCAAAAATTACTATATGTATTATGTAAATATATAATACAGAAATAATGACACTGAAATAATACTAGGACATAATGAAATAGTTGTGATAGTAAAAAAAAAATAAAAACACAAGAAAGAAAAAATTTTCAAAGTAAAATTAACTGGAAATATATAAATTTCTCTAAAATATGTTAGTTTCGTGTTTCATCTACTTATTATAATGATTATGATATAGTACATTTGAACATGCATAAATGATTTATAAATATTATCCAAGTGGAAATGTAAACAAACATTTATTTAAAATGAAAAGGTGCCCACAATTTTAACTTTATTATGAATGTGTGTTTCATCCATGTATATATTCACAAAATATTTCCACATCTATATGTATTCTTATTAAAATAAAAGAAAAAAGATGACTAAAGAATATATTTACTTTCTCATGATACATAATGAAAAGAAAAGTAATGTCCTTATAAGCTATTAATAAATGCTTATACGATTTTATCAAAAATATATTTAATTCATAATGAATGTTTGAACAATGATAAAATAACATAATAATAACTTGTTCCATATATAATATTTAATGTAAAGTATAAGTCAATATTTCGAATTTCGTACCGTTTATAAAGAAAACAGGAGCAAATATTAATTTTTCTTTTCTATTCATCTTTAAATAAAATTACATTATGCGATATAACTCTTAGGCGAAATTCAACTTGTAATCGAAATATGAACAAAATATATGGAAATGCAGTCTATAATAATATTACTTTCAACGGGTATTTTATTATTTACGTAAAGCTAAATGTGTTTTATAAACGCATTTTAGATGATACAAAATTTGTGCATTATATGAATTGGGTTTCACTGAAATTTTTTAAATATATATTCTATTAACATAGAGAAAAATTGTTCATCATTTTCACGGCATTATTTTAAAATATATGACTTTTAATCTATTTGTTAAATTTGTTTACTAAATATTATACCATAACATAATTATCTTTTGTTTTTGCATATATAATGATGTTAAAAAGAAAACATATATATTTATCACGTTGACAATTTGGTGTATAACGAAATCAAAATTTATGTGTTCTAAAGTTTAATCTAAAGGGGACTGCAAGTGCACAGTTAGAATCTCATTGCTATTACGTAGACTTAGAATATAGTTTTTATGAATTAGGATGTGATGAATTATATTTAGAATATGTTGCATTAGGTTTTTGAGATACCAAAATTAAAAAGGGTACGCTCAGTAGATGAAGTTTTACGAAGGTTAACATTAGTATCTGGTCTTGATGTAATGGATTTAGATGAAACAAGATTACAAGGACAACGTACATAAGCAAAATTAGACAATATATTAGTAGAACTAGAAAATAATAATAAAATGTTATCTCTTTCTGATAATTAACCTGCGAATTCTCGTGGTAATGAAGATTTTACGCCAAATGATAGAGTAAATGTAAACCATATTATTGCCATTTTCTCGCTAATATTCGGAATAATTCTTACTTCTTTCTTTTTATGTAGGATATGCATAATTATCTTAAAAAAATATGAATATATCATGGTTTTACTAATAATATATTTATAATTTTATATATGTAATATGTGTTTGGATTACACATTTATCAATTAGCTGACAACAATGGGATTATTGATTCATAAATAATTTTTTTAAAAAAGAAAAATAGAGAAGATACCACATAAAGTAGATAAATATAATTTATTAGAGGACATATCAGGATCACATAACAGACAACTGGAACAAAAATCCCATTACACATCTTACATCTGAACAAATGATTACGTATTCCCAAATAATACATACACATGCTTACATTACATAATTCGTGCTAAAGTTCACAAATGTTTACTTTTGTTACAATCTAGTTATGTTGTATAATGAAAAAAGGAAGAAAGCAAATATAATAAGAGGAGGAATATATTACAGAATAAATAATATCAAATATAATGAAATAATTAATTAAAAAATATATAATATCAAAAAGGATTTTTCGAATTAATTAGAATGTAACGGAGAAGAGTAAAAAAAATGAGGTATGTATAGAAAAAAATGTAGCAAATTACTAAAAAATTTTTCTGCTTTATAGAAATATACTAAATAATGCACTTTAAAAACGTAATATATGATTTAAAACTATATATTATTGCGGGCAAAGAAACCAACAAGCATATTGTAATAACGTAAAAAAGTGAATAACCTAAAATAAAATTACAAAAGCATGTAAACTGTCTGTAGTAAACTGTACATAAATTTTAATTAATAAAAATATATAAAATAAATAAAAAAAAAATATTCATATAAGAAATAATGAATATATATAGTGTGAATAATAAAAAGGAAATATCTCTTCTATTATGATCACAAATTATTTTAGATATAAAAAATTGCATAAATCATGCTAATAACAACAAATGATCAACAGAAATTTACATAGTATAGTATCCTAAAGATTAATGAAATAAAATAACAGCACAAGAAGGAACACAATGAATGATATCATTTGTGTGTGTAAGATGCTGTATATTAAATAATTAATATATATATAAGTTCATGCATAAAATTTTTTCAGTTATAAATTTATTAAAATGTTAGAGAAATTTAAAGTGATGTATATATATATATATTAGATACACATTATAGTGCATTTATTTATATGTACTGTAAAATGCAGTGTAAGACTATTTTGTTAATAATATATTTTTGTGTAAATTAATATATTTTTTTATATTTATTGTCTATTATATTATATTATATAAAAATGGATTATTGCAGTATTGGCATAAAATATAGTTCATTTATTTTCACATTTTATAAAAACAATGGTACAAGATATTTATTTATATATTTATAATTTTTACGTAATATAGTAATATGCTTTTTTACAAACAAAAATAGGGGTCGAAAATAAATTATATGAACACAAATTTTGCTATAGAATATGTATAATATTTTTTCACTCCATTATTTTTTCATTCTTTGAATTTCCTATTAATTGGAACTTGTTTTAATTTTTGTTTCATATTAATATAAAGTAAAAAATTAATTATACAACAAATGCAAAATTAAAGGCGTATTCAAAAGGGAAAACATTAATGTCATTCTAAATAATTTATGTTATGTTAATATATCGCAAGGAAACGATAAATTTTGTCATATGAACCGTAATTATATATTTTATATTTTAAGTTTATATAATTGTTAATTAGGTTGTTCCTTAATATTGTTTTCTATATTCACAATAATTCTATTAAGAAATAGACTTTAAATTTATAATTTAATTTAATGTAAAAAATATATTTTTTTATCGAATTGCTAGTTAGTTCGTGTTGTATAACATTAAATATAATAATAATGTTAATTAAAATAATAGTGATTTTTTTTAAAATAATAGTTATTATGTTATAAATTTTATCCGGTATTTATTAACCTAGAGATTTCAAATTGAAAAAAAAAAATTATTCTCTCAATTTTATTGAAACGACACATAAGTTAACTCAAAAATTATTTATTAAAAAATAAGGAGAATTTTGATATATTAAATAAATGAAAACTAACAAATGTATATGGCGAAATATGTTATTTCAATTAATAACTTTCTTAAAATATAAATATGAAATTTAAAAAAAAACAAAATTACATTGTCCTTAAAATAAAAACTTCTTTAAAAAAAGAAAAATCATTGTTTTTTATAGAGCATGCATTATTAATATATTATTTCTTTGGGAGATATTATTTATTAGATAAAATAATGAACAATATTATATATATATATATATATATATATATTATAAAAAATATATATTCAACAACTATACTATTTTCTTTTTGTACTAATATGACAAGAATACAATGTTAAATCGAGTAATATATTCAATACAGAATAAACATATACTATATATAAATATTATTTACACATATTATAATTCATTAAAGCTAAAAGTAATCAAAGGAAAATAATCATTATTGTAATGATTTTACAAAATCTAGCTGAACATATAGGTATAACGTCAATTCACTGTATCAATATAAACTTAACGAAAAATAATAGCATCAAATCTGTTGACGAAATATAATATTATATGTAAATAAATAAGTATATATATTTTTTATATATAGATAAAATATTTAAACTTTCTATTAAAATTCAAAAATCTTCTAATGTGCTATCTTCTTAAAATATATTTATATTTAAGCGGATATATATAATAAATTTATAGTTTTATATTATTTTAGTGGGTTTCTATTATATGAAAATATACATGTTTTTCTGGATCTCCAAATTATTAGTCATTTTTTACAAATAACTACGACCACTATTAACTTCACTTTTAAATTGCACATTAATTAAACTAAAATTTTTAAATTTAGTGTATTTAATTGTTTAAGTATACTTCAATTATCAGATTATTATTTTAAGGGATAAAATGGAGAGATACATTGGTATGTAAATTATGAATAACATGAAGAACATATTATAAATTTATTAACGAAAATATAAATAGGTTAGATTGTGTTGTTTTTATTAACTGAATAAAATATATTACTTATGTATATTAATATCAAGAAATATATAAACATTTGTTCACTTTATTACTTATAATTTCCATATCCCCTTTTCTCTCTCTTTTTCAATATATATATATGTATTCTTACTCTTCTTTATGATAAATGTCATTGTGAATAGAAGAAATAAAAGAATTAATTCATGATAATTTATACAATGTGTATTTATATAGTTTTAATAAATAGAAAATATAATATTACTCCTAAAATGTTAAAAATGTATTCTTAGATATTATATATATATGTATATATAATTCTTTTATGCTATTCACTTATGTATTAAGGATAATTTTACGTGTTTAAAAGAATTTTCGCTAAATATTCATTGCATGTATAAATTAAAATTCTAGCATGCATTTTTCCATTTTTTATAAAATATTATTTTCGTAAAAAATGTGAAATTTATTTTAAATTAAAACTGTTATCTATGTATTAATATAATATTACTATTGCAATTTATTCATAATTACAATTTTAAAAATATTCTATACAAAACTATATTTATTTTTATTTATTAATTGATAACAATAAATAATATATATAGAGAAGTTAGATTTATCGATTTTTTTTTCTGTGCAGTATACTTTTTATCAACATCAAAAGATCATATAAAAATGGCCGATCCTAAGAATGTTATTATTTCGTTGAAATAATAATTTACACTACTACTACCATCTTTTATTTGTTTATATATCACAACATCATATTATATCTAAATAATTCTTATAATTTAGAGATATAACTTTTCTTTTTTTTTATAATACTTAGGGCTACGAAGATAAAAATTTAAGTGCGATTAATTACTATAGGATGTTCACTGAACGTAACGCATATCTTGGTAATTTTCATGAATGCAATTTATTAGAAAATAAATTTCCTAATTATGATAATATTTCTGATTTTTGCTATAGTCTTACGGGAAATTTAAAACATTTTAAAAATTTATCATCTAAAAATTTATTTAAAAATGACGTGTGCAAATATTTTAATATATGGATATATCAAAGTCTATTGGATAGGAACTTTAAAATTGGAAATGATGATATGAATACTATTAGGGGTATTATAGCTGGTTATTTTAAAGGTTATGATGAGGTAAATGAATGTAATTATGACCTTTTTTTTATACCTGAAGAAAATTTTAAGAAAATGAAAAAATTGTATGATTTTATCTTGGACTATTCTTTGATTAAATTTTATACTTCTACAGAAAATGAACATTGTGATGTGAATTACAATTCTTACATTAAGGACAATTTTAAAATATACGAGCAAATAAAGAGTGAATGTAGTTCTACATGGAATCCATACTGTAATGTATTAAAAGATATAAAAGAGATGAATGATAACAAAGAGTTGGAAAAGTTGGAATGCAAAAATCCTAAACCTGCTGCATTTACTCGTTCAGAACAACAAGAACACGGTCAACATGAAGGTTACTTAGGGGACGGTATTTCAGGTAGACGTAACTCTCAAGGCACAATGCATGATATAACTGTTCCTGTTTTAGTCCCTACAGAAGATAGATCTCATAATTTACCTGTTAGTACAGTTATACCAATTGCTTTTCCACTTTTTGGACTATTAACTATATTATTCCTTGCGTATAAAGTAAATATAAATAAATTTATAAAATGAAAATTACGAACATTTGCATAGTATTTTTTATCAAATGATTATAATTAAAAATACATATATATTATATATATATATATATATTTATTTATATATATGTTTTAGTTTACTCCATTTGGTCCTTGGTTATACCGTTTTCTATTAAAGAGAAAAATATTTCGACATCATACAGATGAGGAATCACAGGAATTCTTAGAAAATGCATATGAAAATACAGATAGAAATTTCAATTTCGCGGAACACCATATGGGTTACAGTTCATTAGGAATGACTTCTCATTAAAATTATATGTAATGTAAATTCTATTATCACATTAATCAATGGATTAATATAGAAGTATATGCAGGACCAATAAAACAAATACACCTTATAATAATAAAAAAAAAAGAAATAAATAATATGTATATATAACAAAAAAACTGTGTATGTGTTATAAAAACCTAGAATATTGAAAATTCTTATAATATACATGTAATAATAATATTATAAATGCTTACTTTCCGTTAGTGTAGTGCATTTTGTGTGCATAATAAAATATTTTATTCATTATTTATTCTAATAATACCAATAGAACTATATTAAAGAATAGATGATGTTATAATAAAAAAAAGAAAACTATAAATCCTTAATTGAATATACACACATGTATTTAATTTGTAGAAAGTATATTCTTGATATTTACCTTCAAATAATGTTTATATTAAAAAGAATGATGTGTAAAATACAAAATAAACAGTCCCCTTTGCAAATATGTTGAAAAAAAGTAAGCTACAATTATTTATTAAAAGAACATTGTTGGAAACTTCAACAAAGTTTTAAATTTATATCTTTTTAACTCAAGTAATGATAAGAAGGAAGTGCACATATATATAAAGCACTATCTATATAACAATGTAATTAATAATACCAAAGTCTGTAGAAAATTCCATAATATAGTTATTACATATCCTTATAATGTATCAAATAAAATTATTGAAATACCATGTTTTCATTTAAATTATTAGTGTCAACCTAAATTTTCCATTATTACGGAGTATCTCATAAAATAATAGAAGAAAAAATTTGGAATTACGAGAATTGTACTGATATTTAGATACAAGTATATAATAATATGTTTTAAATTAAAATTCGTCGTTAGTGCATTACATAAAAGTATTGATTCACATAGAGAAATCATTATTTTACGCACCAAATAAAGTAATGATAAACGTCGGATTTTTCACAGTAATTTTAATGAGAATGACAAAAAATTTTTGGAATTATCGTAGTAATAGAAACTAAATATATTATCACCATGCAACCCAAAATGTAATGATAATTTTATTTACAAAAAAAGGTATATATAGGTGCATTTACTAAATTACATTTTATATATGAACTTATATTTTTCAAAAAAAGACGTATAATTCATCCTATAAGTTCTAATATGTTCATAAGAGTTTTTCCAATTTTGAAAATATTATTTTTTTTTTTTTTTATGAAGGGTAGAATTTTCATTTAAAAATATGAATTCTATGTCTTATTTCGAATTGTTAACTATCATTAAATATTCCTAAATGTTAAAAGAGAAATTTTTTTTTTTTAAATAAGCGTACTAATTTACTCGCTTTATATCTTGGATACTTATTCGCTTGCAAGATAAAAACATTATTGAGTATTATGCGTATGGAGTAAAAATAGACTAATGACGACGGTATACATATGAGTATGTGAATAACAATATGTAAAAATAGTTCACATTATATATGTAATTATGATGCACGAACGTATGCCAAAATAACACAAAATATCCATTGAATTCATAGACCATATAAAAAATTTAATAAAATTAATGATAAGACATGTATATTATGGAAAATAAAATATAAAAAATATAATGGAAAAAGAAAAAAATATAATTACATCACGAAGTAATGATACAGAGATACTACGACGTAAGAACTATACGAATGTATCTTATAACAGGGTCTTATCAAAAAAGATATATTTCAGATTTTTAGTTTATAGGTAATATAAGGTAAATAAATTGAGAAAATATTTAAAAAACATAAAATAATATAATTTAATATAATTTTTTTATTTTCCGTATAACACACATAGGAATAATTCCTCTAAGAAAAACATATATATGTGTGAACATATAGAAGAACATGGAAATATTATCATATAAATGGATATATAAAATATAATAAAAAAAAAATAAAAATAATACCATACTGTGTACTCTAAAAAATTATTATAATTTGAATTAATGCAATAGTTATAGATAGTTTATAAAAATCAGGAAATAAAGGTTTTAATAATTTAACAATTATTTGCAAAAAATTATCCTTTTGAATAAAACGTTCCATAGGTTGATTAAAATAACGTTAAATTATTATATAAAAATAAATTTAAACTCAGAAAAAAGAATAACAATGTATGAAAAATTATGACTAAAAAAATATGAAAATTTTAAGAAACAAATTACATACTTGGGTAGTCTCCTATAAGACATTTAAAGAAATTCCAAAAAATAAGAGAGAAAAATATAATACATGTTATTTACATTTATTTAAAAAAATAAAACTAATATATTTCGGCGACATCTAAAACAATTATTATTTAAAATAATAAAATGAACATTATAAAAATAAATATAAAAGGAATGAACTATTCATGTGTTTCACTATGATAAAAAAAATATATTTTATCAGTCAAAATAATAAAGAAATATGCTGCGTAAGAAAACTAATATGTATAACTGTAAATATGAAACATTGCTATCATATGATATATAATCAAATATAAATATTATAATAATAATTTTTTATAAATTATATAATATTTATAAATTAAAATGTGCAAACAGATATAAAGAATATTGTTAAAACTGCTGATATATAAAAATATTTAGAATGTATTATGTCGTAGTATAATACATTATAAATTTAAAAAAACAACTAAATATTGTATTATATTTTACTAAATAATTAACTTTAATTTTAAATTTATACCCATGAATAAAATTATACTTTAATCAGATGATGAATAATTTATTATTATGCAAATTAAGAAATTTTTATCTCATGAATATCGGTTATAGTTAATGCATAATATAAGTATGGAACTTATCATATGTAAATGTGATACAATAATATTCATTCACATAATGCTATCTAGAGAAAGATATATTATAAGTATTTTATTAATTTTTAAATGTAATAATGTGGAACAATCTTACACTAAGAAAATTAATAAAATATCTGTAAAAGAATATATTAGTATGTTCAGTTATTTTTATATAATTTTAATAGGAAATATTTATGTTATAAAAAAAATCGTCATAATCTATGAAGAAAAATGAGAATAATAATTATAACACAAATATATGAATATATAAAAATGTACATGAAACGATAAATGTTCTATTTACTATATATTTTAATACAAATGTATTGTATGCATATAATAAATACTGTGCTATTTTTTAACATTTTTTCTCTATTATTTTTATGAAATGTAGGAATACGTGTTTTAAAAATATTTATCGTTTTAACATTTATTTAAAAAAAATAAATGCTCAACAAGTTATACGTTTAAGGTATCTTATATTATTTTAAACACTGTCAGTGCAGTTTGTTAATCATATATTTACATTTATATTCTTATTATATTCTTTATTAAAAGAATTAAGTTAAATAATTTATCATGAAAAAGATGCTTTATATAATTACATAAATAATTTTTAATTTTAAAAAACACTCTTTATATTTTGCTGTATTTTTACACGGCAGTAAATATATGCGAAAAAATATAATTATAATACAAGTGTACGTGAATTTACAATTATTTAATTATAAAAAATATGTTATTATTCACATTGAAATATGTTTGATGCATTCATTTCTTTATTTTTTCTCTTTTTAATAATATTATATGAAATAGCTTTTCGAATTTTATGAGTATGTCCAAATAATTTTCGCGTATTAAATGACGAAAAAAAATTTTTTTTTTTAATATAAAAATTTACCATTAATATAATTATGCAGTAAGTTAAAAATGGAATTAAAAAAAATATTTACTGTCTAATTATATCGGTAACAAAAGCATGCATTAAACAAAAATATGGGAATAAATAAATATATATGGTAAAAAGTGTATAAAAGCATATTTTTTTTTCTCATAATATATATCAGATTTATTATTAATAATTTTAAGTATATAATAAAGAGATAATATTATTCAAAAAGTAAGTTACATTATTATATTTATGAGTAAATAAAAAATATATCCACTTATATGATGTAATAATATAGATGTATATGCATATATATTTACAATGAAGTAAACTAATTGTTAATTAGTGTATAGTATATCATGACATGGAATTTTTTTTCAATAATATATATATTACTATTCCTTTATATTTAATAACGAAGAGCACATATTACACTTGTTCTTAATATTAAAATGTTAAAAATGAGGTTAAATTATTAAAAAGTATATATAATCAAAATTATGAAAAATAACAAATAAGAAAGAAAAGATATTTGCAAAAAATATTATAACGTAAAAAATAAAAAAAAACTTTCACAAAATATATTCAGACTAAAATATAAATTTGCTTAATTCTGTAAGGTTTTTATGGAATATATTTATTATGAATTCATTATAATTACTAGTATTTTCATTTATTTCTTAGGATATTTCGTATTATTTCGGAATGTCTCCGAATTAATTAACAAGTGTAAATAAATTTGTAATTAAAGAATTGTAATCCTTTTATTAGATATATAATATAATTATAATTTTAATATAATTTAATATTCATTTAATTTAACAATATTTATTAAAAATATACTTCTTATTCTTTATAGTGCACTTCTTTAAGTAAGAATTATACGAAACTTTGTGCAAATGTTAGTTCAAAAACATTTTTAGAGGTTAATCACTTTAATCTATGTGAATAATTCAATTTCTTCAAATAAATGTGATTTTTTAAAATGGATGGTATTATGTAGATTTTATATTTTTTATACATTTTAGTAAAATAGATATATGTATATTAATGATAGAAAAATTATATATATATTTCTAATTATTATATTAATTTAATGTTTGATATTAAAAATATCTTTTTTTTTGGTAGTGAGAATATTAATAGAAAAAAATTTCCCATAACAAATATATTAAAAATTATATAATTATATAAATGTATAGCTAATAATTCACTTATGTTTTGTTTTATATATTTTAATTTAAATTTCTTTAAATTACATATTCTAAATATTTTGTAATATTACATGACCAGAAATATATTACTCTTTTTTATTAATAATATTGTTTTTCTATTACAAAATAACTTTTTTTTTATTTTATGAATAAAAATATATTAGCTTAGAAAAAAACTTAGGTGCGTTTGGACGTATGCACAAATTTAGATAAAAATAGCTGTATTACATATTCTAATTGTCTAATCACATACATTAACATTTTTTTTTAAGGAAAAATAAAAAAATAATAAATACAAAAATATTAACCATACTTTAAATAAATGTTTATGAGAATATATTTGTTTCTTTATATAGATAAAACATAGAATATAATGAAAATTACATAAATATTTTTTTATAAGTAAAATTATTTTATATATAATGTTTTATAAATATAAATATTATGGTAATAAATCCTGTATTACACCTAATCAAATAATATGTATTTATTTGTATAATAGAACATTATTTCTTATTATGTACAGTTAAAATAAAATTAATCATCAATATGAATAAGAGTGATAAATCTATATTTTTTTTTTTGGTAAATTATACAGATTTATTCTGAAACCATTAATAACATATGTATTCCTTGCATTTATCCTTAAATATTTTATAAGGCCAATTGTTCTAAATAATATATGTAACCTATCGGTTTGTTTATTCACTATTTAATATGACAAAAGTACTTTTATTTTAAGAGCAAATGTTATTTTTGCGCTAATAATTTCAAAACATTTGTATTTTAATATAATGAATATTATCTTTTTCACTAATTCATAAATATATTTTTTTGTTTTTTTCTGTACTATGTTAATTCTTAGATTATAAATGTACAAGAATTACCATCACATAAATTTTATAAAGAACTAAACCATGATGAAAATTATGATACATGGATTGCTGAATTGAAAAGAATTTATTACCAGAGTTCTTCAGCTGATAAATATTTAAAAGATTTCGGTGCTAAACTTGTAAAAAATTATGTTTCTGTCTATAATAAATTTAAAGAAATCCCTGCTGTAAACCGTTGTACGTACTTAAATTGTTGGACGGATTTAGAAATAATACGCCTTAGGTCAGAAAATGGAATAAATGCTATTGATAATAAAATAGATAATTTTATAGATTCCGTATGGAAAAATTTAAAAGAAGGTAAAGGAGAGTTGTGCAAACGAGATAAACGTTATTTCAGCGAGGAACATATGAAGCTAAGAAAGGATCTCCAAGATTTTTGTGCAATTAGGGATGATCTTATAATAAATAAAAATATGTATTCTTGCGAACAATTAAATACTTGGGTTAATGAAATGTATATAAAATATTTTGATAATAATAATTGTGAAAAGTATAATTATATAGCACAAATTTATAATATAGATGAGAGTCCATTACACATAACTCGGTCCTGTACTTTGTATGATATTCATGCGACGTTTCCTTATTTTAAATGTAATGACATTGAATCACCAGTACAATACAGAATAGGATCTATAGAGTATTTTAAAAAACGTAATACATCACATTTAATGGAACCTCCACCATATGAAGATACTACTCATGGTCATATTTCAAATTCATCATCGTGGATTAGAATGGCAATAGTTTTTTTATCTTTGATAGGTAT
This sequence comes from Plasmodium ovale wallikeri, assembly GCA_900088485.1. Lineage (NCBI taxonomy): Eukaryota > Apicomplexa > Aconoidasida > Haemosporida > Plasmodiidae > Plasmodium > Plasmodium ovale. The sequence goes on along the minus strand of FLRD01001914.1, from coordinate 115,040 downwards.
AATTTTCGCCTTCTTCATTTTGAATAAAGTAAAATATTTAAGATAAGATATGTCCATATTTTAGAAATAATATAAAAATTATTATGTATTAGAACTTAAGAATTGTTAAAAAAATATTACATTATCACTTAATTTGCATTTGTCGAAACAGTTTACTCCCGTAGGATTCTGGTTACGTAAAAATATAATACAAAGTTATATAACAGGAAAAGATAAGGACGAGGATGCAAATACATTTTCAAAAAAGACTTCGAATAAGGGTTTTCTAAATATGGGGAAAAGAGAGCATTACATAGCATATCATACCTCATGAAATATATTAGAATATAAATAACGCATAATCATATTTTCATTAAAATAAAAATATGATAATTTGAAGAAAGCGACTTTAATATAAATATTAATATGTGTAAAGTTTGTTAACAACGAAATGACATCATATGTAAATTATCAATATATAAATGGTAATAATGGCAAAAAATTTTGAAATATGAATATATTGAAAAAAAATGATAACATGCAATAGAATATAAATAGAAATACCCACGATAATTAGCAATAATAATAAAGAACAATAAAATATTTTGCAAATTCAACGAAAATATTGTTATCCTAAAAATAACTATTGCTATTAATGCACACATAATATTTTCATAAAATAAAAAATAAGCATTTATGAATATATATGATGTATTTTGGAAAAAATAATATAATAATTCCTAAATTTCAGGAAAACCGTAATTAATATAGTATATATATTATTTTACTAGAATAATATAAATTTTATATTACCAATACTTATTTCTTATTTTTATATTTTTTTTTAATAATAAAATATTAACAAATTAATCAATAACTTAATTGTATGTGTTGTGAATTATTTACTTTTTTTTAAAAATGAGACATGAGAATTTGTTCACATGGAAAATAGCAATTCCATAGTGTTAATAATTATTAATAAATAAATTTTTCCTTTATAATAAAAGTGAACATAATGTATATATTAAGTATTAATATGTGCATCTTTGTATTATACTTTGTTCATTTGTACATGAACGCATCTTAAAACTATAATTTAAAATTATAATTTATTTATTTATATGTTGTTGCAGAATTTCCCTTATAACGTTTTATTTTATGAATACATCATTTTTTCACATAATTGTGCATAACATTTAAATGACAAGAATAATTTGTACAATAGCATATGCTTGACAAAATTAGTGGACATTTAACATAATCGTTGACACTATGTATGTATAAAGTAATTAATATTTTTTCTTCTTACTTATAAAAAATAGTCCTTATATCAAGGAAGTATCATTATATATGTTTATTATAACTCTCGGAAAGGAGGTTATATTAATATATCATAACAATAATGTAAATTTTTGCTTCTCCATACAAAAACATAAATGAACTAGAAATCAAATTACAACTTAATTTTTTTATAAAATAATTCGGGTTATAAATAAATAATGAATCCATAAAATTATCACTCGTATTTCTGAATAATACTAATATGTACACATAAAAATGCGTAGTATAAAATTTTAAACCATAATGCATAATAATTTTAATGCAGAATACAACGAATGATCAATAACTAATATAATGATTAATATATTTATTATAGTAGAACATTAGTAGGAAGTATATTATACGTAATGTAAGAAATTAATTAGTATGATTATGAATAAGATGGTATATTTATAACGACTCTCAAAATTATAATACTTTGAGCGATTAAAAATATAAATTTTCATAATAGTAACCTTAAAATATGAAAAAAATATGAAAAGTTATTCGGGAAAAATAGGACAGTACCCTAACAAATATGTATGTTGCCGAAAAATATAGATAAAAATAATTGTTATAAAAAATTAATAGCTTAAAAAATATGAACAATCTATTAATATAGAAAAGTAACTATTTCGTAATTTTACAATGATGATAAAATATTATAAAAAACGCCCCTATATTACTAAGTAACGAAAGGCATATGTAGCCTGGAAATAATAACAATTTCCTTTTAAATAAAAATATATGCTTTTGTTATACAATTTTATGAATACATATAATTAAATTACAATTGGCTTAGGCATATTTTCCTGTGAAATAGTTCTAATTATGTTATTTAATTTATAGTCAATGTAATTAACTGTTCTTAAAATATATACATAGGATAAATAAAAAGAAATAAATCAAAAGTTAATTTACAAAAATAGGTATATATAATATAATGTAATAAAAAATTATAAACGAACATTAAAAATTGATAAAAGATTCAATATTCTCTAAGACAACAGAAAGGATATTATTAAACTTTAAATTCAGTAGCTGATTAAAATAAATTCTTATAAAGAACTTATATTAAATATGAATTGTTTTTTAATCATATATAATATTTGCACATTATTAAGAACATATTTGCTTTAGTAAATCATTCTAACATAAAATTATATATGTCAAATAATTCAATGTTCTTAATTTTTTTAAAAAATATTTACCTTATTGGCTACATAATAATCATTTCGTTATAAAAATAAAATATTCCAAAGAAATTATTCATTAATAAGGAAGAAACAAATCCCCTTGAAGTATGTGAAAAATGCAGTTCTATCTTTGATTTATATTTTGTATTAAATTAAAGGTAAATATTTAAAATATAATATATATTTATATCTATTATAAGTATGCAAAAATATAAACAGATATTTTTGGCAAAAGCCTTACTTTTGAAAATACATAATAAGTATTATGAACTTTATAATTATAGTGCGATATATTGTTGAAACAGTAAACACATCTAATTACAATACCTTTGCTATTTAGTATTGTTATTTTGGTATTCTTATGAAAAAAAAATTATCAAGTGTACACATGAATAAAATTTTATTCTTAATGTTTATGAAAAACATAAAAATAAAATATATTCATTTGAAAATATAATTATTTAAATGCTTCAATAAAAACTTGAATATCCAAATAAATGAAATATAGGGAAATATATATAGTAATGGAAAAAAAACGTATATATGAATTTAACATTTCATTTGAGACATGTAACAGAATACTATAAAACATTTTTTTATAATTTAGTACACCGATACTATTAGGTATTTTTAGAATAATATTGTTATATAAGCCATAACACCGTTTTATTGTATATGATTTTTATGAGTTACTAATTGTATAAGTACACAGAATTTGTATGAATAATAAAAATATTAGTTAATTTTCTTTACAATAATGTAGCTGCTATTAATGTGAATAATTATTTATATTACACGAAAAAATATTTTAATAATTAAAGGAAAATATTATTTAGTAATATATATATATATCAAAAAACTATTGGATCTTATATATACTTTTATTTAAATTATTCATTTACGTATTTAGTGCTATTTCATTAAGAAAAAAGTTTAAAGAATCATTCATGAATATATATTAAAGTGATATCTACTATATAATTGTTTCTCACTTATTTATTACATGATATAATTTTGTATTATATTATTACTTTATGAAAAAATAAATAAATAGTAATTACTGATTATTTTCTAACATTAATGAATAATTGTTATACAAGTTATTAATTTATATTAAGAATAAATAAGAAAAGAATGCAATATTTCCAAATTGTTTAATTTATATTGTTACAATACATCACTCTTTGTATGAGAGTAATTCTTAATACTATTTATAATTAAAATAATTCCTAAACTAAAATGAAACATTAAATATGGGGAAGGAAGTATTTTTTAATTTTTGTTAATATGTCAATTTTTATTTTTAAGAAGAATATTTTCGGTTTTCACATATTGTAATGTTAATATATTTCCTAGAGCATTATGTATATGCAATACTATATATAGGTCACCATTTTGATAACTAATTTATAGGATTTTACAGAAAATAACCTCGCTTCAAATAAATATAAAACAAAGTTGGACTCTAGTGCAAATATTAATGAACTAGAAAAACTATGTACAAAAAATCCAGGTAACTACGCTGATATTGAAATTTTTTTAAGTGATTTAAATCCGAGTGTCTATGCGACCTATAGCAGTATTAAAAGAGATTGCATTAGTGAAATAAATAATCCTAAATGTTGCATAGAGGTAAATTATTATTTAGATTTGATAAATTCATTTATTAATTCTGCAAATATTATTCAAAACCAAAAGGAATTATTAATGGAAATTCTTGAGGGATACTGGAAGGATTATATTGATAAATTTTCGAATTATACGTGTAAAAGAGAACAAGACGTATATTCAGTGGAAAAGAGATCCATATTAAAACAGATATGTGATTTATATGATGATAAGACATATTTTGAATTAAATTCATCTAAATATAATAAGTTCCTTACAAAAAAATGGGACAAAATACTTAATTATAGCAATAATGAAAACAAGGAATTATATTTTAAGATTAATTTGAAAACTATTAATAAAAGTGGAAAATACAAAGAATTATTGCTGGATCCTAAAGAAATTATTGTTGTTGATTGCAAAAATATAGATATTACTCACATATCTATTTCTACTGAAGAACCCGGTAAATCGAGTAATCCCTTAAACGGTGATTTACAAACTTTGGGAGCACATGGTAGTGATGACCATTATGAAGAAGATTCTAAAGGAGCAGTGAATCCTGAAATACCGTATACACCTTGGATGAGTATATTCACACCTCTCAGTGGTAGTATATCTGCAATTCTTATATTCTCCTTTTTATATAAAGTATAAGATAACTATATATTAATATTCTATTCAAATATTTATAATTTATATACATTAAAAGTTTAATATTATATAATTAACATACTTATAAAACGATATATTTATTGTTGTGCTTTAGTTTAGTCCACTTGGTTCTTTCATAAAATTATATAAAATAAATCCAAATCGAATAAGTAAAAATATGAAGAAAGAACAGACAACTGAACTACTGCAAAGTGAAGAAAATATTAGTCACTATATATCATACGATTCGATGTCTTATTAATATTATGAAAAATTCCAGGATTATAAATTTAATTAGGTATATGTATATATAAGTATGCACTTATTTTTGATATTCAACGTGTGCGTTTAAATTATAGAACATCTTGCTAATATATAGTTAAGTACTATAAAATACATTATACATAAAGATAATGGAATTAATAATAAATGAAGCAGTTAAATAACACTCATTAAATCAGTGAAAAGAATAATAATGATAAATGAATTGCAAAATGTTTTTACAAAATTCATGAATATACACTAATATACGAATAAATAGAATAGAAGAAATGGTACTAAATGAACGTACAAAAAATATAGACATAAAATCCTTTCAATATATATGCAAAAAATATTAGGTATATATTACAAAATAATTCAATTATGAATATTATGCATTTTTAGATAAATTACATGAATGAGATTTCTATAAAAAAAAAAAGAAAGATAGTTTCTTTTTAAATGGCACAAAACGAGGGCAAGCCCTTATCCAGAATGAAAAAAATACGGAAAATTCATATCTTCATTTTGTATAAAACATAAATATTTTTTGTAATAAGTTAGAAATATATAAATCATAATGGAAAAATATATTATACCATATTCATGTACCTTTTGCAATTTTAAACACATACACAGTATATATGTGTGTTGAAGAAGTTAGTATACAACTCTAAAATAAATAGAAAATTATTAATTGAGAACAAATGCTTCAGTTTTTCCCCGCAAATTAAACTCTTTCCTTTTCAGGTAACATCTTTTTTCTTAGTAATTCCCAATTTTTTTAGTGAACACATATGTTAAACTATATTAAGATACTTCATATAATTCAAAAAAAGAGTTTGCACATGTGTACATATATTCATTCATTAATTAATTTTGAAATAGGAAATAACATAAGGATGGGAATCATTTTATGTTGACACAAATAACCTAATAAATGTATAATTACTAATCGCATTTATTTTTTTTTTATTTATGTTTCTGTAATATTCAAAAATAAATATACCAAAATATGTTTTTATTTTCTTTAGTAAATTGTGTAAAATATTCGTATAAAATATATTTTTATGATAAAAAGAACAGTCATATTTTTATATATTTACTGAAAGAATTTTCTGAAATTAACAACTAAGGTATTCATTTTAATGTAACACTGTCCAAAAGATTTTTTGCATCTATTATTTATTTAAATTCTTTTTCTTTATAATAGTTTATTCCTGTTGGATCCTGGATAAATTCTGAAATAGGAGGGAGAAAAAAAGCATGCGATAATTTTGATAAGGAAATATACTATTCATTATCACATAATGAGGAGAGAGAGAACAAAAATTATAAAAATAAAAAATACAGTATCCATCATCATTCTATAGGTAGCTCCTAATTAGAGTATAAATCAATAGAACATGTAGCTTTATATATATAAACGGAATGAAGACAAAAATAAATTTGCATTTAATTTTGCTGAAAAAAAAAACTAAAAAAAACTACACCGTCCAATTAAAATTTATACATCACAAATTAGGTGAAAATATTTTAAAAAATATTGAAATTTATCTGTTATTGAAATACAAATACCCTTAGATATTTAAAAATATATACCATATTTATAAATGACAAATGTTTACTATAAATATTTTAAAGTAATCTTATTATAAAATTCTTTATAAAGAAAAATATTAAAAAATTGAATTATGTGAATTTAATAATTCTGTAATATTCATAGTTTTTTCCAATATTGACTAAGTCTCATGAAGAAAAAAGATGTAGTTAAATAAGCTTTGTATATAATAGATAATATAATAAAAATATGAATATTATACTTTTAATGTAGTTATCTCATTTTCATAATTGAAAACTATAACGTGTATTAAAATGACAAATGTTCTATTTGTGTATAGTGCATTTCACCAGGTCATAAGTGTGTACAGTGCATGGAATGTAATATACAGTAGAAAAGATATTGTCTACAATTTTTATTAATTATGCAGTGATGAATTTAAATTGTTAAAAATGACAAAAAGTAGTATAAATTGTGGGAAAAATGATAAAATAATGGTATAAGAGGTATATGAATAAAAAAGTTATGTTAACTCTTAAAAATTATTAAGGAATTTATAAATACAATGTAATCAGTGATAATAACATTCGCGCTTAAGATATAGCGCTATGTGGAATACAATAAATTCCAAAGCATGTATTATAAAAATGGGTATATAATTGATTAATTAATTTTTAAAATATATTTTTTTAATGAATTCCTTGGGAATTACTCTTTACACATAATTTACCATATTTAAACTTGTAAAAACAATATACTTTTATAATGCAATAAAATTGTAAAAGTGTGTTACTTCTTGCTATTAGCCACTTTCTTACTCATTTTAAGTATCTATGTAAAGTATTAAACTTATATACAATTATTTAAGTTATTAATTTTTAAATTTATTAATTATATGTATAAATATGAGGTACAATGAAAAATATTCTCATAGTGCGGGGACATATGTTTTATAGCACATTATTTTGATTTCTCAGATGACAATTCTTCCTCCAACAGAAATATAAAATGTATATAATCGCATAATAGTTGTTTTCCCATATAAGTACGTACCAGAAAAATATTAAAAAAATATATAAAGGTATATATTAGTCATAATATGTATTTACAAATACTTTCATTCTTAAAATTATTTTTTTCTAAAAAAGAAAGGAAAAAACTTCCATACAGGTAGCATTCATATATTTATTTATAAAAGAACTAGGATAGTTCATAGCTTGTAATAAAAAATTATTGTAATATAAGTTTATATATATTTCATATGTTAAGAAAATGCAATTTAATAAAATACATAAAAATATGAGTGAAATATTTCGAACATATTTCAAGTAGTAGTATATATGTAGTTATATACTTATGATATGCATTATTAAAAAAAAAAAAAAAAAAAAATTATCCATAAACATATTACGCCTAAAATATTTACATTACAGAGTACCATGTAGAAAGTATTCTAAATAAATTACACTAAAACATTCTTACTTTTCTCTCTTTATATTGAACAATCTCTTACTTCTATGCAGTATATAATTATGTTAAGATAAAAGTGTGGTGGAATGCATATAAAGATAATCAGTAATTTAGAGATGATATATTAAAAAATACATAGTCAAAGAATTCTGCTATATAATATACATTATATATTGGACATATACTTTAATTATTTTTCTTCCTAATTACACTGAGAACGTATTCTTTTAAAGAGTGCTTATTTTAAATAACATACTTTTCTATATTTCTTATTCTCTTCATGCAAACAAAAATAAGGGGTAATGCTATAAATGAACCCATAAATAAATTTAATATTCGTATGATTTTAATACGCATCCTTATATCATTTCTCTAAGGAATATTTATAATATATTTTTATTTTCCTTATATTTATATATGTTTTTTCGTTTTTCATTATAAATAGATTATTATTATTACAGTTATTGTATTATTATATATGTTAATAATTTTTTTTTTTCCTCTGTAATTCACTAAAATTAATATTATTTATTACGTTATAGTACTCCAATTCCATTTTGGATATTTATACAGTAAAAAAAATTGGAAATTACAAAGTTTTATTATTATTCTATAAAGTATAAGTAATTGAAAAATGCATTAAATAAATATACCATTTTTTTATGTTACATGTACTGCTTTGTTATTTCCTAACACATAGTAATGTGAATCCGTATTTTTAATTATGATAATAAATTAAATTTTAATTTTAATATGGGTTTTATGACGTCATATTATTAAATTAGTAATGATGATATTTAAAAAAAATACATTCTTTAACATATTTAGCAAAAATAATATAAATTCCGATGAAGTACTATGGATTATTTTCTAAATTAATTATGTTACACTATCATATTTTGTATAAAAAAATGATTATCTAAAGAGGAATTATTTTTATTTTCATATTTCATTAGGTACAATAAACTTTTTTTTCAAAAAAAATATAAATAAATTTTTTTCATATATATAAAGGGAAAAATGAAAGAAATACATGCATACTAATATTTTTCTTTAATGGAAGTATAATATATTAAAAAAAAAATACAAGTATATTTTAGTTAAATACAATAATATTTTGAATAATAATGAAGGCACATTTTTTCGCATGCATGCATAGATAATATACCTTATTTCTCCTATTAAATAACATAACATTCTTTTAATATTTATATGAATTCATTTGAACAGAAATAATAAAATTTACAGTACATGTTAAATATAAATAATAATAAAAAAAAGTAAAATATCCAAAGTAATAATTATTTGTAACAAAAAATGTAAAAACCCAAAAAAAAGAGATACGATGTAAATGACTATAGAATTCAGTAGATTCAAGAAAGAAATAGAAAAAAATATACTATAATTTCAATTATAATAACTGAATTCTTTAATTTAACAATAACTCCCATTACTTCATAATATTTTGTAAACGTAATATCACACATATTCTTTAATATTAAGAAATATATACAACTGAAGTTTTTATAGTAACATATACTGATAAGAAAATATGATAAATTCATAAAATTCTTTATATATATATATATTCGAAAATATTGATGATAATATGAAATATCGTTTAAATTTAAATTGCATTTCTTTTCATGTACGTTATTCTTTTTTATCACAATAGATTATTATGGTACAAAAATTATGAATTAATATATATAATTCCATGATTTAAAGAAGAAGTAATAATAATAAAAAAATTTTAATGAAAGTGTATCGCATTGTTATTAAAAAATATTTTACTCTTATACTGTTCATATATATATTATGTTGTATAATTTGTCGTAAAAAAAGCATTAATTCTACAAAATATATATTACATTATACAAGTAATATACATGCACAAGATATATTATTTAATTATTAAAAAAAAAAAAAAAAGTAATAATCTCAATAAAGATAAATTATATAATATAAATATATTAAACATAATTTTAATAATTAAAATGCTAAACCTTAATAATTTTTTAATAATTAGTAAACTTTGCAAAAAGTATAGTGTACTAAACTTAATGGAAAATGATAACAGAATATCATGCATTAAGCATGAATGCAAAAAATTATATTTTTTAAAAAAATATTTAATTCTCATTAAAAGATTATGCATTCATTCAATGAATTTCTTATAATTATTAAGCATGCAAGAAGATAATATGGAGAGATCCTGAAATAAATGTTAAGTAATGGGACAAACTGTATCTTACATGTAATTTTAAAAATATATATGTAATTCCTATATTATTATAATTTTCTATATTAGGAAAAAATAATATATATGACATTAGTAGAATAAATGTATTTTTTTTCTTTTCTTAAAAAACAAAAATTACTTGACATTATAGTGTAGGCATAAATTTTATATATATCAGTATGAACACATTATTTAGTGTTTCACACATATAACTTATTTAGTTTAAAGTGTACAATTCACTAAGTATAAATGAATCATATATATGATCCAAAAATAAATTACTTTATCATGGTGATTAATTAATTTTACGAATTATATGTTATAAAATATATGGCGCATGCTATAAGGAATATATAATTATGTATGTATATAAGGATGAATATATTTTTCATTAAAAAGTGAAAAATAAGGAAAAAAAAATAACATACATTATGAATAAAAAAGTATGTGTATAGAAAATGTTTTTATAAAAAGATTCTTCTTCAGTATTATATATCTAATATTATTATTTACATGAAATTATTCCTTTCACTTTTATTCATTTTCTTTGCTATATATAAGTGCAACCTTGGTATAGTGCCTTTTCTACTAATTGTAATTTAATAAATATTCTATAACTAAAATATTTAATTATAATTGAAAATTACAAATAACACCATAAATGCATGTGTTTAATTTGTATATTTCTTTTAAACATATAAAAACATATATAAATTTAAATATTATCATTTCATTCAATATATAATTTTGCAGCAGAAAGAATAAATTTTAAGGATGGCTGATGTAATATAATATAAATTCTTATTATAATAATTTTTTATACCTTTTCATTTTGATATATTTTTCATTATACTTTATTATATATTTTCTCTGTTAGAAGGAAAGTTCTTATATATTTAATTTTTTTGTTTCCACTGTTAGGATGTAGGTACGTATTGGCTAAATTCAATTAGGAATTATAAGAATTTGAACAAGGAACATCACAAAATATATATTGAAAAAGAAGATAGATGTGATGTTCTAAAAGACGCATTAAAAAAAGCATTAAAAAAAGATTACACAGGAATTCTTGATTTTTGTAAGCAACTTGGAGGAATTTTAAATAAGCTTAATAATTTGGGTATAGTTTCTTTTTATGATAATGATACTTGCTCAGTCGTAAATTATTGGGCATATGATTATATGTTTAATAAATTTTTTAAAGATCATTCCTATACGGATATACTTCTTTTTACGGGTAATCTTTCACATTTTTGGAAAGAATTTGGTGAACATAATAAATGTTATATTAACATGACGCTAAGTAATGAACCGTATTTTAAATTAGAAAAAACGTTTTATGATTATATATTAGATTACCCTACTATTAAACATCAAATTGATAATGGTACACTTGTATGTAATGAGAACCTAAGAGATTATTTGAAAAATGGTTTTAAGTCTTATGAAACGGTAAAAGATGAATGTTCTGCCGACCCTGGAAAAACATATTGTAATTTACTGCAAGAATCTACAAAAAAATACGACACTGGTATTTTATCAGAAATAAAATGTAATGCTTATTCTTCCCGAGGTCTCGACCTTGGTGGACAACAAGATATAGAAGATCCATTTGGACACAGTCCAAAAGATGAAAGTGCTCAAGGATTTCGTGCTTTGCCACTTACTGACCAAGATCAATCATCTATTTCACCTTCAAGTACTCCCATTGCAGTTGCTCTTCCGACTGTAGGAGCTTTACTCACTTCTTTTATTTTTTTAAAAGTAAATATACAAATATATAAAAATGCAAAATATTAATATAAGTTTTAATAATTTATTTTTATTGAAATTAATAAATATGAAATGAATATATTGTATATTTCATAATTTTCATTTGCACTTCAGTTTACTCCACTTCGATCCTGGTTACATGGACATTTTGCAGGGAATAAAATGCATATGTTTAATGAAGATGGAGAAGAAACAAATACATTGATAGATGATGGATATGAATACCCTGACACATATAGTTCGATGGATGACCATCATATACATTACCATGCAGCATAAAATAACTTCAGTGGGAACATATAACATTGTGAATTTCACGGGTATCCTGAAATAAAAGAATTCTTATCCTCATATTATTATAAATTTAATGAGAAATTAGGTCAAAATAAAATATTTCTAAGGAAAATAGTTTAAGTGATTTTTGCATAATAAAAAAGTTATAGTACAGGAAAAAATAAGGTGAGTGCCAAATATTTAAATTATTAACTTAGAATACGATAAATGAAAGGGTAAATTTATTTATATAAACTATTAAGCGGCTTGAAAAAGACACAAAAGAAATAAATAATGTATTAAGCTATAAACATATATATATACACAAATATAACATAACGTTTAATATTAATAATAAAATAGTATGCATATGTCAGTAAAGAGAAAATTCTTATTAAAAAAAAATATATAATTATAAAAATGGATTTTCAGTGATATTTTATTTCCTCTTATTACAGAATATGTGCAATGTTTAGTATTATGATTATATATAAAAAAAAAAAATTAGTCAATACTAGGCACTTGAATTATGCCTTAAATAACACATGCAACGTAATTAAAATAAAAATTATATATTCATAAATAAATAATACATTTATAAAAAAATGAAATTGCAGAAATTTAATTTACTTTTTAATTATAGGAATAAGATTATGTAGGAATCACTTAACTATATAAATGAATGCGTTTTGAACTAATGCAAAATGATTATGCTAATTAAAGAAATAGAAGATATACATATATAATATTTTTACAATTTCATAATATACTTACGTAGAAATAGAGATATTCTATAAACATAAGATAGTGTGTGGTGTTTCGTGCGAATTCTCTATAAAGAAATTAAAATATAAAAAAGAATATGAACTTTTATTTGAGAGAACTTTCGAATAAGTGAATACAATCTGTATGAGAATAACAGTATAAGCATATCATGATTATATGTACAATATATTGAATGTTACAAAAATTAAACATGAATTAAGAATACAAAAATATAATGTACTGTTACAATTATGTTCTATACATAATAAAAGAATGTATAATCTGTTCATACAGAAGCACATATGTTACGCATAAATTTGTTCCCTTTTTTTTTTTAATATACTGAAGATAATGTAAATAAAGGATACAAAGAAATTATACTAAATATATGCATGCATACCAAAAAATATGATATATAAAATATTATGTACAATTTCATAGCACATCATTAATAATTATGTCATTTTGTATATCATATATTTAAAAATAATTATGTAAAAAAACTAATTAAATGAAAAAAATTATATAAATTGCCTTAAACATAATGTATAATATGACGAATTAATAACGTATAAAACAAATATATATGAAAGTTATTATATTCTGTATTTCATAATTTATTATAATTAATCTACATATCATGGAAAAAAAAGAATAGCAAATGAGCACATGAAAAAATTACATTTGAAAATATAACAAATGTAATAGTAGCAAAGGGAAAATAAAATAAATTATTATTTTATGACATAATATATTTTTTAAGCATTTTTTCGTATGTTCCAGTTCTGCATTTTTGTATTTATTCGAAGGAAAGAAATATGAAAATAATAATTTCCTATTTGTATAATGCATAATATAGTATAAAATAAATTGAACATGTAAATGTGTGTCAATAGGAGTATAGTTTTTTTTTATTTTTATTATGAATATATTTTATTCATTATATATTATATTATCCTAAGAACTGTAGAAAAATGGATACACCATTGTGCAATAATGATAACAATATAACAAAATAGATGCATGAAATAATTAAAAACTTCACATGAAAGAAATTATCACGATAAATATAACTATTTTTTACTATATTCCATTAAAAATTTTATTACTATTTAATATACCTGAGACATGTAGGAATGTTAAAACATTTTTAAAAAATTAATCATAATTTTCATAACTAATAATATTCACTTTTAGAATGTAAGACAAATTAAATAAATAAAGTAAAAAATGTTTAGGAATATGATGTATAATAATATATGTTATAAATATATTTTGAATGAAATTTTTAAGTGTACTTTTTTTTATGTATACATTTAAACATTATTTTCATGATTATGTATTTTTTACATTTTTATACTAGTTCAAAATTGAACATGCATAATCTTTATATTTATATAGCTTTTATATTGAAAATAAAGAATATGTGTTTTTGCATACTTTAATATTATAAATACAAACTGAAATAAGGTGTCTCCTGAATACTTCAGGGGAGAATATTAGAAATATTTATATTTTCCAATTTATATAATATACTTTATTTATAAATTTACAATGTTAAAATTAAAGATAAAATTTTGACAAGAAATTTTCCATATAGTAAAAATATATTTTTTGTTTCAATTATTATGTTTTTCATACAAAAATATTTGCGGCTTCAATTTTGTAAATATATATATTTGTAAGAGTGACAAATGCGTGTAATTGCTATAAATGTAATGTTGTATGATTGTCTTAATTGTTCAGAATATGCGTAATGAGCCATTTTACTTTGCAAAAGAAAATAATGATTTATAGGAAGAAAAAGTTTTATAATTTTTACCATATGGTGTACATTATATGTACTAAATATAAAATGGTTATAATGACATGAAAATTTACATATAAAGAAATTGTTTATATTATGCATAATTGAACTAGTTGGATATATTTTTACAAGTGTTAATAAAATTATATAAAACTAATTTGATTTAATATAATGAAATTCAATATTTCAATGTATGTCATGGCAATTTCTTTCAAATATTGTTCTTTAAATTTTATTATTATTATAGTTGAATTATTCTATTAACTAAACATTAAATGAGCCATTATAATTTACTAATGAAGGTGAATGATAGGCGAAATAATTGAGTTAAGTATTCATCTATATTTTGAAAATAATTAATGGACTTAAACATTCATTAATAGGCCATTTATGCACACTTTAAGCATAGAGATATATACATAATAATAAATTAAGTTATTTCTATTAACTAAAGACTATTAGTACAGAATTTCTTATGGAAAGCATAAAACAGTTGTGTATTCATACTTGGTACAATATGTATAGTGCATTATTTGTATATTTGTTTTTCCTTAAAACAAAATATTGTCTGAAGAAAATATTATTTTTTATATTAGAGTTCTAAATTTTGTTTTACCTTTTGACATGAATTTGCACGTTTATTTCCTGTACGTGAAGACAAATGTGATGGAATAGTGAAGAAGCACAGAACTATAACAGATATTTATTGTACTAATACTAAATCGTATATTGAAAATGATTTTGATTTCTATCGTGATCCTTGTAAAAAAGTATCAAAATATTTAAATCATTTAGAAGGAATTCATGAACCTTTCAGCATGCCTAAAGCTAGTAAATACTTAAACTACTGGCTATATGAGAAAAATATAATGAACAGAAATAATGATAATACCACGCTTTTATTATATGAAATAATAAGAAAAGTTTACATGGATGATGCTTACTTATACAAAGATGTTTGCGAACATTATATAGAACAAATTACCAAAGATATATTTACAAATTTTAAAGAACATTATGAAGAATAGCAAAAATTAAATAAATAGTAAAATGGATCAATATCATGAATAAGGGATAATTGTTCTTGTAATAATACATATGCTACCATGCACATGAATTACTAAGTAGGTGTAAAAGGGATGCTCAGGAAAATTTTTTCAATGAGATGGAAAAAGTGAGGCTAATGTATAAGGATCAAATAAAAAGTTAAAATTGTAGTGATAAGGTACCAAAAACGTTAAAATCATTTAAAGGTAATAACATGGCAACTATTATTTTTATCCCACTTATTATAATATAGTAATATGCTTCATTTTATTTATATTATATAAGGTAAACTATCAATTTACGGATAAATATGAGTATTACAGCACAGAATTCTTACAGATTTAAATAAAAAATTACTGTTGTGAAAATACAGTATATATAAATGTATTTTTTGTTTCTATGAGGTTACCCCATAAGGATTATGGATATTTACTTGAATAATGAAAAAAAGAATAATACGGGAATATACTTGCCATGATATATTAGAATTACAACATACACCTGAAAAGACAAATAGAAAATTGTGAAACGATCAACAAAACCTAAGATATTATAATGTGCTATATAAGAAATTTTATAATTATGCACAATAATTATTTGTTATGTGTAATGGGCAAAAAACTAAGGAAAATATTCTTGTTCCGAATACAAAAGAAAAATTAAAAAATACGTATAATTCGTTTCAGTTCAATTTTGAAATATATAACGTAAGAAAGATTCAATTAGAAATATTAGATTAAGCATATATTTTAAATTATGAATTTTTTATGTAAAAACAATTTTTTACTACAATCCTAGAAATAATAAAATAAATATAGGAATTAATAGGATTATTCTGTATTTTGAATTAGCATTAATGAAATGAACTGAATGAAATAGCCTTGTTAAACTTTTAAATATTCCCATGAAAATGATAAAATCAAAATATTATATATATATAAGTTTTATGATATATAATTCATACTAGTAACATATATATGAATAATAAAAAACATAAAAAAGAATATTCAAAACATTTACGTGTATAATATTGATCCTAATTTTTGTGAAGAATAAAAGAATGAATTAAGCAGAATAGACAATTGTAATAATAACATAGTTATGTACATTAAAAGTTAGAATATTACGTCGGAAATCTTTTGTTGTATGTATTATTAGAGGGTTCATCAGATTTAATAATTATATAACTTTTAGTGATATTTAATACAAGAAAATGAATATTCGCATAAAACAATAATATATATGATAATTATTCACATAGTTTTATAATATATTAAGTTTAATAATTATTTGAAAAATTTTTAAGCTATATTTCCACGAAAAGAAAAATGCACTATTCACCTCATTAATTTGAATAGCACAATTATTTAAATAATATATTTCAAATGTATATACTTGTGCTAAGTCTTAAAGATGCAAAAAATTATACATGAACAAAAGAAGAAAATATTAAAATTTTTCTTAAGAAATAAATTCTAACTAAAAATTTTATATCTTCTTCATTGAACATATAGATTATATATAGTCATTTGTTCTTATATATGCCTCCTTAAAAATAATTAAAACAGTGTTTTTTTCTTTTTTGCATAATAAATTGATCTTTAATGAAATAAGAAGCAAATTTATGTCGGTAGTGAAAAATAAATCCCAAAATATATATATCATTTTCGCAATTCTGTTTATGTTATACAGGTAAATTTTTGAATTTATATTTTTATATATCACTTTATAAAAAATGTATGTATTTTTTCTTTTTTGCTTGTTTTTTGTATGCCTGTTTTTATAAGTGTTCAATGCAACAATTAAAATATATCATTCACTTTAATTTTTTCATTTTTTAACTTTTTTGCCTTACACAATTTTTTTTTAAAATCCTATATTTATGCGAAAGTGTATGTTTACTATGTTCGCCAATGCCTTTTAATTTTACGTGAAATATAAAATACCTCGGCACTTCCAATTTGCATTAAAGTTAAACTGAATATGTTAAAAAAATACTTTTATTTACAATACTATGGAATTTAAACAACATAAATATTTTATTTTATTATATTAAATCTATATCCATATAAATAAATATATTTATACCTTTAAATTTTATTCAATTAGAAATATTTATAATTATGTATATGACGAAGTAAATTTATCAATTAACACAGCACATATATGAAAAAAGTGAAATATGATAATGATGCAAGATATTAAATATGCATTAATGTATAATTTCATTGCTTAACGTTTTACCTTAAATATAAGAAATATATTTTTTATTGTTTTACTCTTTTGCTATTTATTTCAGCATATATAGAAAATTTAATTTTTTTTGTGCCTTCAAATATATTTTGTTTTATGATAAAAAAAATACATTATTATTATATGCAAGCAAATAGGTAAATTATATATAATTTACATTCTTCATAAAGCTTTTCATAGTCCTATAATTTTTCGTATTTTTAAAATTCATTAATATATTGTAACATGTGAACGAATTATGCTAATATATTTAATTAGACGCTGATATATACCGTATGCACAATTAAGTTATATTGTAATACTTAAAAAACGTATCTGCAAATGTGACACATGTCCTAGTAAATTTTGAAATTGAATATATGATTAATGTAAATATATAATACATATTTAATAAAATTTTTAAGACACAAGAGCATAATAAAAACATCGGTATTAATAAGGATAAAAAAAGAATAGAAACGAAGGTATATCGAATGTAAAATAAATTGGAAAGGCATATATATTAATATGGATTAACTCATAATTTAACGTCTAATAATTATTATTACTAAGATGTACTTATTAATTTATACAATTCATCTTTATATGTGGTCAGTATAAGTGAAAAAATAAAAAAAAATTTACTTAAAACAAATAGAAAATATACTCAAATTAATTCTTATTATGAATATGTACTTTCTCTTGATACATTTTCAGAAAAAAAATTTCACCCTCTTGTATGTTTTTTTGTTGCTGAAAAATAAGAACAGTTTAAGAAGTGTAAATGCTTTCTCATTATATATAATATAATGAAAATAATAATTTCTTTATGTAGTATTAATAAAAATTCCTTATATCTTTCAATTTTATGAAAATATATTTAGTTCAGAATTAATACGAAACCAATGTTAAAATATATAATATAATTCTTTTCTGTATAAATTAATATATAACAAAAATTTTGTGTTTTTCGAATGCCATAATTATTTAGTCAAAAAGGGGACACATATCTATTACTACTTTACTGCTTTTTTGACATAAAAAATGATTATACGACTTAATTTTTGTGCAATGCAGCAGTTTCACATGATATATCAAGAAAATGCAAAAAATTGTAATGCATCATAAGACTGCTCTCAACGAGTATACTATTATAATATTCAAATGTATTTTATAAATATATTTTCGACAAACTATACATAATTTTTATAATATATGAAATGCCGTGTATTAAAATTGTTTCAATATTTATACTGTTAGATCTGGGTAAAGGTTTTCATTATCTTTAACATCTAAACTATTTCATTTTAACCTAGTTCTAAAATCATTTTAACTATAATTATTTCATGAGATACTTAACCTTTACTATTGTATATATAATTGCATTAAAACAAGAATTTCTGTATTTTTCGTGTTCATAGTTTTGTGTATAACAAGATAAAAATTTATGTGATCTATAGTTTAATATGAAAACAACTGCAGAAACTAAAATAGGAGTTAGTACAAATTGATAATTTACATAATAGTACACTAATGTTCGGAATAAATATACTAATTAATATTTTCCTAACGGTTTCATGAATTCCTTTTTTTATGATCGCGCATGCGTTTTATTCATATGTGTCTATGAAATGCAAATATTACTTTTTTCAATGTTAATTTATATGAATATGTTAACAAATGGCATACTATTAAATGTACTAACAGAAAATATAAAACGTAGAACTGTAATTCCACAAATATTTAGAAGTCTATGATTATAATATATTTCAGAAAAAAATATTAAGTACTTTTATAAGCATACTTATCGTTAAGGTATATCTTAAAAAATAAATTGGAGGTATATATAAATGAATAATACAGTGCAAATACAACATTATAGATATTAATATTATAATTCATTCGTTGTGTTGTATTCTATGTCTAAGAATGAAAATGTTAAGGGATTATATCCTGGAATAAAAAATCATAGTAGTAATGTGTTATGATACTTGGTATTTTCAATTAATAATATTCTTAAAGAAAAACATATATTATATTAGTAGTAATACCATAAATATATCATAAGCGATAGTCAAATACCATTTCCTATTAGAAAAAATTATATTTCATTTCTTGAAAATATATAAAACGAAACATAATATATAAATGTAGTATTTTCTCTTATTTTTCTCATACAATAAAATATATATTCGAGGATCTTACAGTTTCTCCTAATTTCGATGTCTGTAGATAATGTTGTTCAAGCAATAAGCTCGTTGAAAGATGTAAATTTCCTTTTTCTGTTAACACAATTACACATAATATTTTATTCTTATGCTATGTATCTCTTATAAAAAAATGAAAAAATTTATCCTGCAGTATAACTATTTATCAATTTATATATGGCATTTTTTATATTATATGTAGTATGCACTAAAACACAATGCGAAATTGAAGAAATGCTATGAATTATTTGAAAATGGTTATACCCAAGATGCCAGTGTTTATGATTGTGCTTCATTGCCAGATGAACATTTAATTGATTCTATAGTTAAAGAACTTTATTATAAACATCAGAGTGGTTTAATGAAGATTACAGAGGAAGATGGTGAATTATTGGTGCTATACGCAGAGCAATCAAAATTTTGTTCATACTTAAAATACTGTTTTTATAATGAAGGAGTAACTAAATAATTTTGTAAGAGTAAAATTGGAGAATTTCAATATTTGTGGAAAATATTTTATATTAATTTACTATTCCAGAAATATACTTCATATTTTTGTGAATTTCATACATTCAAATTGGATGAAATCAAAGAAGTTACGTTACTGTATGAATATTTAGAAAATTATAATTCTGGAAAAAACAAAAAATTTATAAATAATGTAATATGCAAAAGTAATAACAGAGATTATCTTAATAATATTTTTACATAAGTAATATGGAAACATGTCCTATTGATGAACGATCAGAAAGTTATTGTAAACAAATTAAAGAATGCAAGGAGATATACAGAATAAAAAAATTTTCTGAGCTAAAGTGTGATGGCGATGTAGTTGTTGCGTCCCCAGAAGGTCAATAAGAAAATACAGAATTAGCATTAAATGTTGCACAATCTGTACCTGCTAGTGAAATATATGGATCGACAGGTGTACAAATGGAACAAGAATGAGATGATTTAAATTGTGGAACATATGAATTAGGGTATGCACAACCATATTAAGAATTTACAGCATCTGAATTAGCAGGTAAAAGATTAGATAAAGGAGAATCTCAAAATGAAGGAGTAGGATCTATTGTTTTAAGAGGTTTAGTCTTAGCAAGTGAAGACTTACGTCCACGTCTAGACCAATTAATGTTATAATGTGTACAATTAGGATCAAGTATACACTGTCACAAGATAAACTATCAGAATGAGATGCCACAGTATCTGAAGGACCTCAAAGAATACTATTATCTCTTTCCGATCTGAAATCTGCCAATTCTCGTGATGAACAGATTCTACCACGAAGTGATAGTATAAATGTGAATGATATTATGACAATTGTCTCATCAATATTTGGAATAATTCTTGCTTCTTCCTTTTCATATAAGGTATGCATAATTATCGTTAAAAAATATTAATATGCCATGGTATTTTGAATAATTTATTTATAATATAAGTTTAAAACATAATATGAGTTTTATTCTCATTTTATGTATTAGTCCACGGCCTTTGGATCTTTGATTAATAAAAATCTTTTACGAAAAAGAGAAATAGAAAATATCTAACATTATTTAGGAGATTGTAATTTATTAGAAGACATTTCAGGATCACATAATGGCGAATTGCAGCAAAAAACCCATTACATATCATAAAATAACATATAGTACCTAACTATCTTGTGTAACTCAAATTAAAGATAACTTATTTTTATTTTAGATAAAGTTGTGTTATTTCATGTAAAAAATAAATACATGAAGAGAAGTAACATAAGAGAAGGAACAGATTACACTATAAGTAGTAAAAAATGTAAAGAAATAATTTACTAACAAAAATATATTCCCAAAAGTATTATTTAAAACGAAGTATAATGTAAGTAAAATGATATACCTATTTAAATATATTTAAAGGAAAAATAAGAAAAATAAAAAATATGTGATAGCAAAACGTTTTAAAATGTTAAATGTGTTAGAAAATTATAGAAAACAATACACATTAGAGGCCTAGACCTATACATGCATTCATAAAAACAAATAAACATATTCCAGTAGTATAAAAAGGAAAATAACTTAATATAAAAATAGAATGAACATGTAATTGTGTTCGTAGTAATAGTGTTCACAAATTTTTAATAAGGAAATTCTATAAAATAAATAAAAAATATATATTTACATAAGGAATAATGAACATGCATACTGTATATGGTAAAAGAAAAATAAAATTTCTGTTATAATTATTTCCCATTTTAGATAATAAAAAATTTGCGTAAATCATATTGTTGATAACAAATAATTAAACAAAGAGTACTTAGCATAGAATTATTAAAATTATTCAAAAAATGCAATAATACAAAAAAAAAAAATTCAATATAACTTATGCTTATAATAAGTAGTATATTTGTAAATTCATAAATTTATATAAAGGCTTATCTATCAAACGTATTTCGTTATAAATATATTAAGAACATTAGAGAAATTTGAAGTGATTAGTATATATATATCATAAATCAAATAAGTTATTAATTCATAGCAAGTCTAAAGCACAACATGATATTATCTTATTAATAATATTCCTTAGTGTAAATGATTTAACCTTTATATATTTATTATCTATTATAATCTATAATTACAGCTTGTAGAATTTTCATAAACTATGATTAATTTTTTGTATATTCTTTAAATAAAAGCTCAAATTTGTTTATTTATATATATGTATTTATTAAGTAATTGTAATAATCTTACATGTTCTTGAAAATAAGAATTTGTAATTGAAAGTTACCAAAATATAATTTTTCTAAGGTAATATATATAATATTCTTCACCCCATTATTTTATTTTCATTTTTCTGTCTTCCTTTGAATTTATCTATGCTTCTGTTTTTTTATTTTCCTTTTTTCTTTTTGGTATTTAACTCTAATAAAATTTATGTTTAATATAAATGCAATATTAAAACTTATTAAAAAAAATTCCCTTATTCTTAATTATTAAGAAATAATGTAATATATCATGGGGTAATAATAAATTATTTTTTAAGTATTGTAATTACTTATACACTTTCAATTGTCCACAATGTAAATTGTAAATACTTTTGTTATTTAGCTTAATGATATGCACAATAATTCTATTAAATAATATTTATTAAAAGATTAATTTCTTTTTTATTTACATAATAAATGTTTTATTCAAATTTTTACACAAAAATTGTCATTTAGACTGGAATATAATAATAATAAGAAAAAAAAAAATAATAATAATAATAATGTATTTTTTAAGAAAAAAATGTCACATAACAAGTTTATCGAATTTATTATTTTTTTATACAAGTAGAAAAAATTAAAAAAAACTATTCTCTTATTCAGAATATGTTAGTATTCTCTTATTTCTCAATAATGAACATAACTATTAATTATATATTATATAAATAAAAGTGCAAAAATATATATTATAATGAAAATTTATGTATTTTTATGAACTATATTTAAAAGCTAAGCAAATTCTATTTTCAATTATTTTCAATATCCTTAAGAAGTAAAATTGTTTTGAACAATGCATATATTCATATATGAGAAAAATATGTACATTAGAAATACAATTTTTTTTTCTTTACGAAAATCGTTTTTTAAGTGAATTATAATAATTTGAAATATCTACTGCAAAGAAAAGAATAATAAAAAAAAAAAAAAACACGAATCACCTAATACCAGTTTTATATAATATATAGAGCATAAATAAAATATACATAGATGGAATTAATAGTTAGTTCCTTGTATAATACAACATACAATAAGAATTATAATTATAGCATAAAATAAATTAAAATGCAATATAGTTCATAAAAGGCGATGAACATTAAAAATAACTCACTAAGTAATACATATACTCAAAAACAAGTACATAGTTATCATAGAAATAAGAAAATACGAAATAATAGAGAAAAAATATATAAGAAATTATATTGTACTAAGATTCACAGTTCTTTGAATATTATTTTAAAATTATACTAGGTGTATTAAAAATGTTATTTACGTGTAAAATTATTCTAATAATATAAAATTTATATAAATATACCTATTAGTAAAATACATAATTTTAAAAAATTTCGACACTATAAATGAAAAATACACAGAACGTGAAAAAACAATATAAGTATTACCTTAAAAAAATAGATATATTTTTAGTTAAAAATTTTTTATTCCATTTATTGAGAACACTATTTTTTAACCTGGTAATGTTACGTAAAATAATATTTATTATTCATGATTTTACAGAGCTAATATACTCCGCCATAATAGAATTAATAAGATTAAATAAAGAATATTATGTAACTAATCAATTAAATATATACATAAAATTTAACATGGATAAATAAAACACGAAATGTATGAATGATGTTTATTAATAAATTATAATCTTTACTATAATAATACAATTTTTCAGACTCATTTATTTATGTCAAAATATACATAACTATGATGTAACCATATTATTAACGTAATTATGTAATACAACAAAATATTAACAGTTATACAAGTCTTTATATAATGGTCAATAATTATAATACATTTACATAATATAAAAATGGAGAAAAGCTATATAATAGAGAGATACCGAATTGCAATTAATCTCCTATATATATATATTTATTTATTTATATGTAAAAAGTATAAAGACATTAAATATATAATTAAATGTTATTAAGAAATATATATATGCATATTACATTTTAAATTATATTATACACATCATATAATGCATATTTCTATATATATATATATATATATATATATATATATATATATATATATATTTTTTTTTACCATTTAAATTATGCTTATGTAATACTGCAGCATAACATTTGTTTTTTGCAAGTGTAGATATATAAATAATCAAAACTTTTATATAAATTATACAAAATAGCATAATTCAATATAAAAATATATTTTATTTTTTTCGTAAGAATTATTTTTTTTATAGCATAAGCATAAAATTAATGTAAAAAATATGTGCCATTTAATTAAATATCCCCAAAAGTAAAATTATTATTATTCCGTTATGCGTATATGTATACTGAACTTTGAAATAAGTTGGTGTTGTTCTATAAAAATTATATTCTAAACTCAATACATATATAAATGTGTATTTTGAAGAATATTATGCACTTATTTTATCCGTTCTAAATTATTATTAAAAATGCTTTAATTAATATTATATTCTCATATAAAAATATAAGTCCTATGTAGGAGAAATAATACATTTTAATTTATAAATAAGGGCAAAATTTCTGATCTAATATTGCAAATTTTTTATATACATTATAAAAGATATAAAAAATCAATACTAATAATTTTTATTATGTTATGTCATTTAACAAAATTTTAAAAAATATACACAGGCGAAATTATTTTAATTTCTATATTTTTAAATTACTAAATAGGCATCATCTTAATAAAATGGAAGATCCAGTATTTTACATTATTAATTAGTAACGGAGTTTTATTCTTCATTTTTATTGCTCTATTTCGATTAAAAAACTAAAAATATAAAATAAAAATTTAATTACATATATATTAATTTTCTTTTTGTTTAATGTTATTTGTAGGGGATAAATGTAGATCAAATACCCGAAATAATGTTTTTTAACAATTTATTCGACGATGAAGATTTAGATTCAACTGATTTAAATAGTAATATAGGGGAATGCAGCGGTTGTTCATGGAATGGTCCAATAAATTCATATGCTAAAAAAATTGTTAGAAATTATAAGCGTTATGAAAATTATGTTAAGGATGAATCCCAAAGTAAATATTGCAGATATTTGATACACTGGTTATTCAAAAAAAAATATAAGTTTCAAACTAATAATTCCAGGAACAGTGATCACTGGGATTCATGCATTCCTTGTCTATGGGAAAAATTAGAAAAATCACATAATAACAATGAACCAAAATGTGAATTTAGTAATGAAAAATATCCAAATTCAATTGTTTCCATGAGAACATATTTAGAAAAATTATGTTCTATAAGAGATTATTTAGGGGGAGAAAATCAAATAAAATTAAATAAGGATAAATGCATGATTTATAATGAAAAGAAAAATGAATATATTAATTATATATTACAATCAATTTCATCTATTTCTAGCAATATTACTATTAAACCAAGTTATTTTAAAATAAATGATAACTGTTCACTAAAAGAGAGTAAAAAAACATTTCCTGAAATAATTTGCCCATGCGATGTTGTAGATACAAGTACCAGATTTCCAGATGCCGAAGCTATACCAGTATGTCGAACATCAGAAACTGGAGATGTTCCCCATAGTGAAGGACCTAATGCAATCATAACAACAGATTTATCTAGTCCTTCATATTTAGGCATTTTTCTCTCTGCATGCTTAACATTTTTAATAACAGTTCTCGTTGGATTTTTATTATATAAAGTAAAATGAATAGTGGCATTTCTCAATATAATATACATATAAAATTTTTAGTATTACAAAATATCATAAAAATTTTATAATAATATAAAAAATTAATGTTTACTTATGTTATTATTATAACAGTTTACTCCCTTTGGTTCTTGGTTGCATACTCGCCACAAAAAAAGAAGCATATTATTAAAAACCATGGATGATGAAATAACACAAGATTTATTAAAAGGTTCTTTAGATAATGTCGAAGGAATACAAGAAAACGGGGGACGCTATATAAAGTATGAACCTTTTTAAATTAACGTGTATGTAGTACCAATAAATTAGAATTGTATTAATATAACATATGTGATAATATCATATATTATAACAAGAATACCAATTTTAATACTAATTTGAAAATTATATATGGGAAATGTTCATTTGTCATACAACAAGTTATCGTAATAAATAAAAATTAATCTACACTTATTCAGCATACAAACATTAAAAATGTAATGTATTTTTATTCCAAGTAGAACAATTTTATTAATATTATTTAATTCTATAGTTAAAAATATTTAAATGAAACATAATAAAATAAGGAATTCATTTCAATATCAAATATATATCACAAAAATGTATCTTCCAGAGTAACACAATTCCATAACAAAGAGTTGAAATATAAATAATTAAAATAATGTATTAAGCAGTAAAACAATATAGTTATTGAAATAATTATACGTAAAAATTTATGATAATTAATAAAATTAAGATAGTGTACTGTTAAAAAGGAGTAAAATAATAGTAATATATAAAATAATTGTAAGAGTATGTTTTAAACAATTAGACAAAAACAAAAAGCATATATGCACAAAAAAAAAACAAGGAAATAAAATAAATTACTTCATTATGTAATTTACTATAAAATATATAAATTAAGAATATTGCAAAGAAATATACATTAAAACATTTTTATTCATTACATTATTATATATACTCATAAAATAAAAATATATAAAAATTATTTTAATCCAATTAGATAACATCGAAAAGTATTTAGAAAATATAGAATAATATGAAATATAACGCACTTATATTTCTATATTATTATAATCATGTTTAGTATATTACCTATTTCTTTTATTAACGGAAAAATATTTTAGATACAATTAATAGTATGATAGAAAAAAACTATAAAATTATTAAATATACAAATAAAGGAATTTTATGAAATATATATAATCTTTATAGACTCATTAAAACATATATTTCATTAAACACGAACAAAAACATTTTTGTAATTATGTAGATATATATATAATATATAACAATATTTATTTTATTAAACACATTTCAATATAAAATTTGAATACATTATTGTATTTTTATTCAATATAACCTAAAAGAATGATTTACTTAAGAAAGACCGATTAGCTTCTTAAGTAAAAATATATACTTATGTATTGTTAAAAATATCAAAGAAATACTCACTGTAATTATAAACTGTAATTGACTTCCTACACTGAGCATAATAAGTACAATGCAATATAATGGAATAGGCTCCTTGTAATATTATACAGTTTATGGAAAAATCCATATATTGTGCATAAACATGTTTTATATAATTAAAGTTCCTTTTTATTTTTATTTTTAATTATTGCTATGAAAATTTTTTATACGTATGTTTTCATCAAAATAGGGTATTTATAGTATTGTAATTTTTTTCTAGTTTGAAGAATAAAAATACACTACATATATTGTTAAAATTAAGCACAATGTGGTTGATTAAGAAATATTTCATAACTATGCTTTGAACTAATTTTTGTTATCATTAATTTTTTTTTTATATTTTTTTACATAATTAAATAAAAGAATCTAGTTATTTCTTAATTCTTTTTGAAATAAGATAATTTAAAAATAAAACAAGATAACATATTAAACTAATTAAGAACATATTTTAATAGAATCACTGTCGTCCCATAATTACTGAGATTACTAAATTCCGAAAAAAAAGATATATAATGTGAATTATTTAATATTGCATTTTTTGTGTTTATTTATTTAAAGATATTATACATATTTATTTTTAATTTTACTTAAAATACTAGCTATTATTTATCCAAGAACTATAGGGAAAAAGTATTATCTTAATATAAAGTTCACTCATAATACAAGTACTAAATTTAATAATATCATTGAAAAATATGTTTGATTGTTTATAGGAAATGTATCAAATTATAAACAAGCAAAAATCTCCCAAAGTTCAAGCGTAAAAGTTAAGAATATTATCTTCTCTCCCTTTCTTAGTTATTTTAGGCATAAAAAATGCTTTTTTACTTCTAGATTTTAATAATGAAAATAAATGTTATAAAAAGAAAATTACATTTCTTTAAATATAAATAAATATAAAAAAGTAATAAACTATAAGAAAAAGTATATAATTGGACGAAAAATAATCATGGTTAAGAGTGCTTCTTTTTAATTAGCTTAAATTAACATTTATTTACGGATATCATTTTGATAAATCGTTAACACATAGGTTGATTACATTCCCCATATGAATAATATATATCGAAATTTTTTTTAAAGTAAAATAAAATGAATAAAAGTGTTAAAATTTATATTTTTAATAATTTCGAAATAAGAATTAAAAATATAAAATAGGAGAGTGCGATGATAGAATGAAATACAAAGATATACGTAAAAAAAAAAAAAAAAGTCAGCAAAAATGATCAATAGTTAAAACATAATTTTAGTGAATTAAATACAACCTTTTCTTGGCTCATAATTCTTAAAAATTCTTCATAATTGTTAGTATTTAAGTTTTTTCTTCTGATATGGATACATTTATAAAAATATAAACAAAATGTTTTATAGGAATAAACAAATTTTAAAATTGTTTAATAAAAAATTCAGTCTTTATGTAAATATATAGTATAATATGTCAGTGTTATTCAAATGAAAAATACTTTTAATGTGAACGTAGACATTATATATTATCTCCTTGAATTCTTCATAGTGAACTTATATAAAAACAATACAGAATGTTTTAGAATAATGATGAAATAAAACATTTTCATTGGTGCATTGTAACCCAAATAAATGATTAATTTTTTTTCAAACATTTATTCCCTCTTTGAATGAAATAATTATTATATTTATCTTCATGCTTTTATATTTTAGTAAGCTTATATATAAATATTAATGGGTAGGAAATTTATACATGTTCATCTATGTATTACCTTTTCGCAATGACTGACAAATATAACGTACATGTTTGAAAGTATAAAATGCTGATATAACAATATTTCATATAAATAATGATATTAAAAATTATATACTTCAAATAAAAAATAATTCATTTTTGTTTTTTTATATATTTTAATTCATTTAATTTTATTTTATGAATACTAAATAATATCACCATATCAATGTGTTATTTTTACATTTCATAATAGTCTCGAATTTATATTTTATTGATACTTGTTCGTTATAAGATATGTATTCGCATATTGAATTAGAAAAAAAATTAATTTCTTCAAGATATAAATATTAATTATATAAGGAATTATTTAATTATATATTTTGATTGCCCAATATTGTAAATTAAAACTATATAGATATACATAAATTGAAAAAATAATGAATTTATATACTTTAATTTACTTTAAATGAGTAAGTGAGATGATTTATTATTTGTATTATAGAGATTAATGAGACAGTATAATAACAGTTACATGAGTATCATTTTTAGTGCAAAAAACATTCTATATATAATATTTTATGCTTATATAATTATATGATATTATATTCCTTTTATTTTTTTCTTCTTAAATATTTTACTGTTTATGTGTTTTTCTGTTATTCTACACAGTGTAATGTAATTGATGCGTTAATCAATATAACCTAAAACAAATCTATATGTTATTTATAAATAATGATCTTTCTTACATAGCCACTAATAACATAAGTACTATTTTCATTTATTAGTAATATTTAACATAAAAGAATTGTGTTACATACTAAATTCAAAGTACATCAGTTTTTAACCTCTCAAAATGACAGAAGTATTTTAATTTTGGAAACAATTTTTATTTACTCTCCAATATTTTCAAAATTTTTGTGTTCTAAAAAATAAATAATTTCTTTTTTCATATATTAATAATTTTACTTGCTTATTATTCTATTTTTGTCATTGTTATGTAGGACATTAATGTAAAACTATTACAGCCATACTTATTTTATGAAGCACTAAAGAATGATCAGGATTTAACTGAATGGATTAAAGAGTTGAATAAAATTTATTATCAGAGTGTTAGCGCGGAGGAATATTTAAAAAATTTTGGTGCTCAACTTGTAAGAAACTATACTGAACTTTTAAAAGGTTATACAGAGATTTCTCCTGCAAACCGTTGCATATATTTGAATTGTTGGACAAATTTAGAAATAAATCGTCACAAATCAGAGCAACAAATTAATGACTTTTATAGTAAAGTAGAAATTTTTGTTGAAAATGTGTGGGAAAATTTGAAAGAGAAGAAAGGAGAACATTGCAATAGGGATAAAAGTCCTTTTACCAAAGAGCATGTAAATAAAAGAAAAGGTTTGCTTGATTTTTGTACAAATAGAGATATCCTTAGAAAATCAAAAGATGTTTATTCTTATGAAAAATTAAATGATTGGGTCAGTAAAATGTATAAGAAACACGTTCATGACAACTATTGCAAAACTTATGAAGACATATTAATTATTTATAATGAAAATGATAGTCCTTTAAAAATAGCAGATAACTGTACTCTCTACGATATTCATGCAACATTTCCTTATTTTGGATTTAGTAAAATTATTTCATTTTGGGAACACAGAATACGATCTATATCAAATTGCAAAAAATATGAAAAAGCAAGTTTCGATGTACCTCCATATCCTGAAGTACTTGATAGTGATGATGTATCTAGCTCACCAATATTGATCAAGATAACAATTACTGCTTTTACTATAGTGAGTATTTTTTTCTTTGGCTTAATTTTATATAAAGTAATATATGTTATATTATATAAGTATTTCAATATTTTTATAATAATATAAAAACTTTTATTTATTATCTTTGTAAAATTGTTAAAAATGTATGTTGTATAAACATTTAACTTACTTTTTTCCAAACAGTTCAGTCCCTTTGGATTTTGGTTACATAAAAATATAATAAACAAATATAAAATAGGAGTAGACAATGAGGAAGAAAAAAATATATTAAGTAAAGAAACATTATATCTAAATTTTCTAAATAGCGGAAAAAGCGATCACCATATATCATATCATCCTGTGTAAAAAATGCTAAACTAAAAATAATGGATAATAATTGTTTTATAGGAACATAAAATTAATTATATGCATGGATAGAGTTTAATATATATATTTAATACTAAATTATAAAAAAAAAAAAAATTGTTACGGATTTTTTTCTTAAATAAATTTGTTTACTATTTTATTATTTATTTCCATTCCAAAAAGCACTAGCAGTTAGACATTATTATAAATTTTTTTTTATTACTAATTCAACATATATCTGAATGGCGTTAGAAAGCCATTTTTATTAGTTAACATAAGAATATATTACCAATTTTTTTCGTTTTCATTTAATTTATTTATTCCTTGTTTTGTTTATTATATGCATATATTTAGACTTTTGCAAATAATTATCTTCTGACAATCATAATTTAAGTGTAATACACTTTTTAAAATAAAAATAAAAGTAAATTATACTAAGAATAAATATAATAACTGTAAATTATTTTAAAAAATGAAAAAACATAACCATTGTTAATAACAGTTCCAGTTACCTTCTTTATTTCTTCAGTAATATAGAATTCCATGTTACAACATCTCTAATATATATCATAACCTAATAATAATAACAATGAATTTTCTGTCTTATTAGAACATATACAAGTATATTTAATAATAGCAATTAATCTGATTTTTGTTTCTTAAGAATGATAATAAAACACATATATTACGGAATATTTGTAATACTAGTTAGTTATATTATATATTATAAGTCAAATATTACATTTTGTATTTATTATTCTTTATAATTAACAAGTTTATACTTTCTAATTTAATGATAATTTAAAACGGTTAATTTATATTTATACATTAGCATTTTCTCGATATTTTATTATTTCTGTTCAAATAACATATAAATCAGTTATAAAAAAAAATAAATAAATTCATACATTTTTTTTTTTGATATGTAAACAGTGTATAAAAGCTCAAATAAAAATAGATAAAATTTTATATAAATTGTACAATCTTTTTTTTAAATTGCATGCAATGTTAACATATCTTATAGTACATCGTATGATATAATTATATGTATACCATAATTATTTTGCTCAAATCTCTAAATTTTAAGGTATTAAAAAAGTATTAAAATATGTAATGCAACACAATTAACACAATTAATGAATCAATAATTTTCAATAACGTATAAAACTATGTGCACAATACAAAAGATGTTATAATTTTATAGGACAATATAAGAGTGATTTATATAAAATAAAAATAAAAAATATATTGTTATTTTTTTATTTTATATAAAGATGTAAACACTACATTTCTTAATGCTATTGCTGAAAAGAAATTCTTATTATTGTATTAGAATGGACTGCATCATTCATGTATTTATTACGTTTGTTTTTTTTTAATTGAAAGGTTTTTCATTTTTCTAATATATTTCTTGTGTTATAAGATTTATCCTCTATTGTTGATATATATTTACGCAAAAATAAATAATTAATCTAAATTAGGTTATGCACCTATACATCTGTAAAAAAATTTTTTAATTTTGTTTTTGATTAATAATATAGTATATAAGGACACTAAAGGAGAGAGCATTAAATTAAGAATATAAAGACATAAAACAAATGTACATATTTGTGTTTTGGCATAAATATATTTTAATTCATATGTATTTTATGCATTATTTATAGAATTACATGTTCGTATAACAAACATATATTATAAGTATACATTCTTTATTTTACTTACCTATATTATGTTATATATAAAGCAAAATAAATATGTTAGCTATTCTAATAAAATGAATATCGTCTAAAAAATAATTGACAAAAAAAAAAAAAAAAAAGAAATATAATATAACTTTTCGTATTAACTATCACCCTTGAAATAATTTTGTTTTAAGATAATGCAAAAATACAATAAAACATACAAGTATTATATGTATTAATCCTATATTTATATTAATAATGACTTATTCTGCAATACAACGCATGAAAATATGAAATACAAAACATAAGAAAAGGCAAATATACTGAAATAATTTTTTAATACCGTTTTTTTTTAAAACTTCTTTTTATAATAAAAATTAACTCTTTTAGAAAACAATTATATAGATATATCTAATTTTTTTAATAAGAGAAACTAATATTTTCATAAATAAATAACTTTTTTTTTTTTTTTTTTTTTTTAACTCTTCTCTATATCACAATATATATGATAATATATTCTTAGCTTCCTCGTTTATTTTAAATATAAACGAAAATATTATTAGAATATTTATATTTCAACCTATGCACTTAACCGTATTTTAATAAAATATCTAAAAAATGTCATGTGACGAAGTAATAACAAAAAAATAAATAAAACTTTAAATCGTTCATAAAATTGTTATTTATCCTAATTAATATATAAAAAATATTATTATTATAGTTAAACATTAATTGCGTAGTTGTTATTTTGATATATTCATTTATATTTATTATTTTTTTTCTTTTACTTTTATTATTGAGACAAATCTAAAAAATAGGGACTACCCTAACTCTCTGAATAATCTTCATTCACAAGATTGGGCTGTGAAAAATAATGTATATTTGGAAAATGTTGGAAAGATTAATGACCCTATTTTACAGCATATTTTCTTATATTTTGTAAATAATTATGAATATGGGCGCTCTCTTTATCGTATGTGTACAAAAGTGATTCGACATGGAGCTTGTCAGTCTTTGAATAAATGGTTACATAGAATGAAAGACATGTACACTTACGCTGGAAAATGTACATCAAAAAAAAATATATGGGATGCACATATTAATGAATTCATTGAATTATTTAAAAAATATGATGCATATAAAGATGAAGTATGGTGCAATATAAACAATGATGATAAATTTTATATAACAACAACTTTTCCTAATGGATTCAACTATCATGACTGTAATAACTCTGTTTCTGAAGTAAAAACTTTTTGTATGGATAAAAATCCTCAGCCTGACAAAGAAGATTCCCCTTCGACAAATGCATGTCCTCCCTGTATAAGTTGTGATTCTGTAGATCACGCATTAAATATACAGTCTTCACCTTCTGAAGTAATACCTTTTCACATACAAGATTCTTCTTCATTTATGAAAATTATAATATCAGTACTTTCTACATTCCTTGGTACACATGTTATACATTTACTTTTATATAAAGTAAAATAAAAATTATCACTGATAATTATGAATATTATATGTAATATGTTTTAACTCATTTTCCTTATACCTATATTTGTGCAATATGCATGTATTAAATAAATGATTCAATTTTTTTTTTTTTTATAAAACAGTATACTCCCATCGTATCGTGGTTATATAGTAAAAAATTAAAGAAAAAAAGTTTAGGAAGTTACATAAATGAAGAATATGAAGGCGATATATCAGAAAATTCTTTTGAAAATAATATAACATTTTCAGAATATGGAGAAAACTATTTACGTTATCACGCAGCTTGAAAATAAATATTCTAAAAATGTGTAAATCTTAATTTATTGAAAAGTATCTTGTATCTAAAGACAAAAAGATCAATGTTAAAAGAAAATTAATGAGAAGTATATGATGTTTTATATTATATGCCCATTTTCTTATGAATTTTTTGTATTCTATAAATAACAGATTCTTAAAGATTTACTATATTATCATATTTATATATATGTACATAATATTTGTATAAACAAAATGCCTCATTTTAAAACATAAATGAATATTATATTATTAAAAAGATTTATGTTAATACAAAACCATATATATTACTATTAATGTGCATAATATTATTCATATTTTGCGCAAACGTCTTTAATTTAAGGATTTTTCATTAATTTGTATGATGATTTTCCACTGTAGTGTAATATAATATAATATAATGCATCATCATTTATAACATATTAAGATAACTTTTTTATGTTTATATGTTAACACATGTAGTAAAATAAAAATTTGTGAAAGTAATAAATTATACTAGGTATGTATTATTCGAAAAATCGAAGTTGATTAAGATGATACATTCGTCGGTAACTTTTTCTATTTAATCATAATTATCATATTTTAGCGTACTCGTTCATTAATAATGAATACATTTTTTCATTGATTTATTTCTATTAATGTTACATTATATTTCATCATATTTAATAGCAGAAAAGTTGAGAACTGAATTATTGCTATGTGCAAAATAAATCACTATTCCTTTATAAACATCAACTATTTTTGTGTAACAATGTCTAAATGCGTAATCATTTATTACTACTATATATTCATATTTACTGATTTCTACAGTATAAGACATCATATCATTCTCTATATTTACTTAATAATGATAATCGAATATAATATTTTAATTTGTTATTTATTATTAAAATGTGTATATTATGATGAAGTTTTTTCATTAGCAAACGGGTGATTATAATATAGCTATATAAAAAATATAGACAAATAAAGCAACTATATACTTTTAACAGAAATAAAAAATTATTTTCCTCCTTTTAGCTATGTGTGACTGATGACATATAATACATTCTAATTCTTTTCCCTTTTTTTTTTTTTTTTTTTTTGCAAATAATGCAAAAATATAGAAACCATTCCACAAGAAAAATATTTATTTATATTTTGCATCAATCGTGTAATTAACAAATATGTAATAGTAAAATGCGATTATGTCCCTTTCGAATTATATATAATAAATAGATACATTTTTTAAATTAGATTATTTCTTTTTATATAGTATTTGATGTCTTAAGTAAATGATTAGTTTGCAAAATTAAGATATTCTTTATTTAGTAAGAGAACTTATGTACAAGTTGTAAAAGAAATTATATACACAAAAAGATCAGTGATTGAATTTTATTAATTTTGAGGAAGATTCATGTATGTAGATGCAATACTAAGCAATAGTTATTCTTTACAGAAACATTTAAGAAGAAAAAGAAAATGATAAAAATGTATAGGTTAGATTGATACTTCTTAACTTTAATTATTAAATTAAAGGAAGAAATAAAGTGTAAAATTAAAAGCGATGAAAATTTCTTTTAAAAAAAGAAATGTAGAAACACTTAATAGAAATTAAGGTTTATTAAAGAAGAAAAAAGAGAGAAAATTATAATTGAATGTGTAAGCAGCAAGATACAAAAAATGGAATCTTATATTTCCTATTTTGTAATTTAAAATTTATGGCATTTCTTGTCATTAATATAGGACTGATCATTCATAGTGTTGAATCAATTTTTTACCTTTATTACAGATTCGGTAGTTCAGGTTATTGCCTCGTATAAATTTCCTAAATGTCCAACTTTTTATATGAAAATTACTTACATTTTATGATAAACATTATACCCGTGATAACAAATTTTGTTTTAATGTTGTTAAGTCTTTGATTTTTACGCATTTAGAGATTAATGTTTATCCTAGTACAACTATGTAAATGAAATATTTTAAAAAACATATCATTTAATTTCTTATGTCTGCGAGAGTTCTACTTTAGGCATGATATAAACATAGACATTGCTGAACTTTATATTTAAATATGAGATAATTTTTATCTTTAAATATTCAACTTTTTAAACTTTAACTTTTATTATATCTTTTATTTTGATATACAGTTGCACGTTTTTCAAAGCTCAAGAAATGTATAAAATGCAATAGATATACATCCTTACCCTCCACTGTATCGCACTCCAAATTTAACATCACTATGCATTAAAATAATTTAAATAGATTAATTTATTATTCATTAGTTATATTTTTTATTAAAAAGCAACTAATTTATATTTTTATTATATTCTCGTGCTTTTCATTTAATTTGCCTCTACTTGTTTAAAGATATTATATTCCTTATTTTTTCTCTGTACCTTTTTTAAGCATATATATTGGCTTTAAGTTTAAATCGTGTAAATAAAAATATACATATCCATTTACTAGATAACATATGTATAATAATATATAAAGTGCTTAATTTATTTATAAAAAATTTGAGAATACAAATAAATAATGCATGTATATAAATATTTTGAAATTAATGCTAAAATTTACAGTAAAATGGAAAAATAAGAAAAATAACAAATCTGTGTATAAGACATAACAAAAAAATATAACAAATTAATGTAATTATTTTTTTTTAAATTAAGTTAATAAATTGACTTGAAGGCAAAAATTCAAATGGATCAATTTAATTAAAAATGTGACATTTTTGCAAATTTAAAATAATTCTAGTTGTTTTCGTATAATTATTATTATACTAGATTTTTAAATTTAAACAAACTACGTTATATTATAGACTGAATAATTATAAATAACAAGAAAAAGTTATATTTACATGATGCGTAATAATTAATGGGTGAGCAAATGCGACTATATATATATATATACATATATATATGTGTATATTTATTTACCTTATTCTCATTACAGAAATAGAGAAGCTACTTTTTTCGAAAGGGCGAAAAAGGATTTTATTGAGCATAACTTATTAATTTCATGGTAAATAAGTTCGTCCATGCTTTAAATATAAATTCCGTAGTGTAACACCAAGTGAACCTTTTATCATCTATAAATTCGATGAACTTCGATCTACAGCATACACCACTTTTCATTATATCATATAAGTCATTATAATCTTTGCGATCTTTTTGTAATAGATCACTTAGGATATATGTAGTAAAAGCGTCCCATTCCTTAATTTTTATTTCGTTAGGTATATTATACTTTTCTGCTATATCTTCACATATTTTCCATAAATCATCTCTAAAGACAAAATATTTTTTTCTTTCAAGGTTATGGAAATAATTATAAATAATATACATATGATTATGATCTATTAAGTCACATGCATTCATATGGTTTCTATATAATCTATCTTCCTTCAATTTTTTCCAAAAATTTGGAATGTTAGTATCGTAGAGTTGCTCCACCCTCTCACACGCGATTACACTGGAAGAATTAGGTTGTGCTGAATTTTCATCACTAGAACTCTCAACCGATTCTACGAAACCTTGCACATCTTCTTCACTTATATCGTGTTGTGACATTTCGTCATTCTGTTCTGTTAATATATCACAATGCGTATACTCTTCTTCCAAGGTAATTAAAGATATTTCCTCTAATGGTTCAATGTATTCCATTGTTCTTTCACTTTGTATAGAATTTCCCTCCCTTATATCAGATTTCGCAACCTCTTCATTGTAAACTGATTCAATTTCTACAGAATCAACAGATTCCACTGCTCTTTCAGTTGACGAATAACTATCTTCCCTCTTTATAGTATCACTATGTATATTCTGCGTATTTTCCATATTATTCTGGATGTTTTGGGATTCTTTAATTTTATATGTTTCTAAATGGAGATAAATTTCTTTTTAGGGGTGGAATTTTGGAATATGCTCATTAACTCATACGTATTTACCGGGGCGGACATAATGAAATTTCTTACAATATAAATTGCATATTTGTAGTTGCAACATGTATTATTTTTTCCCAAAATATATATACTTAATAAAAATACGTAAAAATACGTTAATTACAATGCTTTTTCTATAAAACAAATATATTTTTAATAAGAATAAACCAAAAAAATAAAAATAAATTGGTAAAGGCAATTCTGAATTAAAATTTTATCAAGTAAAATGTTATATAAATATCAATAAACCATTAGAACAAAAAAATAAAAATGCTCTCCCTATTTCTGATGAATATATAGGACAATATTTAGTATTTTTATCCTTAGCAACTGAACGATTTCCGGTGGTTGTAATATAAAAATGTTCTACAACATAATCTACTATTTATTTCTCGTATTTCATAAATATGTAACATGTTTATAAAGTAGAGAGGTATTGATTTCACTTATAAATTAATGTAAAATAGTATTTTAATGAGGTTCAAAAATCCAAATGGAAATACAGAACTTTGCCAAATAATATTATAAAACTACAAATATTTATTAAATGTAATGGGTTTCATAAAAAGTCTTCTAACAAGAACGAGGGTAAATTAAAAATTAGTTTATGTTATGTTTTAAAAAAAAAATAAATGCCCAAATATTAAAAAGTCAAATGAGAATGCTTAAAAATGTTTTTTTTGATGTATCTTTTTTATTTTAATCTGTTAATATCAAAAGGTAATAAGAACAAAAAAAGTATTTTCCATGAAAATATATTACTGACACGAAAAACAAAAATTTTTTTTTATGCGTAATTGCGTTCTGCTTTTATTTTTTTTTTTATTTTTTTTTTTTTAAATTAAGTTACTACGAGATGTTTTTCGACCTTAATTTAAAACAAGTTATGTTGTAAAACGAAATTTTGTTTTTGTAAAATATGTTAATTTAAAAAAAAATTTTTAAAGCACAAACAAATACAAAAGAAAATAAATTGTTTGTTTTTCAGTTTATTTTGGAAAATCAAAAAATTATAAAAATACAAAAAGAATAAACTCGCATTCTTTTCTTAATGTAAATATAAGGAAAAATATTGATTCTTTCGCGTAAAAATAAATTTACTTCCAAAAAATAAATAGAACTGTTCGGAGATTAATGAGTGAAGCGTGAAGCTATATATTTTTTTTTTTTGCCGTAAATTTTATTAAATTAAGCACCGCCATTAAAATAAAAAATAGAATACAAAAGGACTATTTTTAAGTGTTTAAAAATAAAAATTATTTATAAATTTTTTAAACCAATTGTTGTATTATACGAACACATTTTAATTATCGATTGGAATGGAACAGTTTTTTGTACCAGGAAAATATTATTTTGAAAGCACTAGGAATAAATGAATGGACAAATAACTATATAAATTGAATAATCGAATTAAATTAAAACAATTGCCCTATTAAAATTGTTCGCTGCTTAATTTCTATTATTTTAATACATTCATCTACATGCATACTAAAAACATTTTAAATACGTTTGAAACCTGCTTAAATTATCTCAGTTAACATATCGTAAATTTTCAAAAGATTTATTCGCGTGATTTATTTTTGTTTATATTTTTTGACATTTAACAACTGAGAAATAAAAGAAAAAATAGCAGTGGCATTAATTTTATAAAAATATATAAATAGGTTATGCATAAATATAATTTTTTCCTTTTTATGAAAAACATTAAAAGTAGGTTATTAAATGATATTGGTAGGACTTTATTATCACAATTACAATTATGCATTAATGTTGTAATGATTGCGGCAAATTAAAATAGTCGCTTACAGCCATATTTATATTATATTCGCTTATAGAAAAAAGATTATATTATATAATATATATGATATATGCAAACTACCCTTAAAATAAAAAAAATAAAATAATCAACATATATGTACTTTTTAAATTAATTTTGCCATTTTCGCAAAAATTAAAACAGTTAAAATATGTAACGTAATATAAAGGATTTTAATTGAAGATAACACATATGCGTTTTTTTTTTAATTGTATTAAATAAAAAAATAAATGAAAAACTACGATACAAATATTTGTATTCGAAACATTTCCTATTTTAGTGTATTAAAGGAAACCACTCCTTTGAAACAATTTTAACTGATGTAATTATTATCACCCCTACTTTGTAATAGTTACTAAAATTACCCATTGTCTATTTTATAATGGTGGGGAAAAAAAAAGTGATATGGGAATATTAATTATAAAGGATTACTTTGTATAATTAATAAATCTTTTTAAAAATTTTTTTCGAATAGCAACACTCA
Organism: Plasmodium ovale wallikeri; assembly: GCA_900088485.1. Classification (NCBI taxonomy): domain Eukaryota; phylum Apicomplexa; class Aconoidasida; order Haemosporida; family Plasmodiidae; genus Plasmodium; species Plasmodium ovale. The sequence goes on along the minus strand of FLRD01001914.1, from coordinate 73,235 downwards.
TGAATTTACTTTAACTAGATTAATGCAATGCAAAAGAAAACATGATAATCACTTTCATTGCACAATGAATGTACAAACACAATATTACATTGGTGAACAATTTCGGTGCATACTTTTTGCTGTGTATGAATTCCAAAAATTACATAATGGAATTTCTCCATTTAATTAAACTGTGCAATTCTTGACAGCTATTTTGATCCCTTTTCCTTAACTGCATTATCAAATTGACGCAATGCATTTTTTTTTCTTTATTTCAATTTGTATTGATATGTGCTACTCTTTTGAATATCCACACATGTCCAAGGACGGATATATATTTTTTGGATAATACTCACCGTCAAAAGTGTAAACATATCTATTTAATAAACTTATTTATATATTATGCGTTCAGAATTTTGGATATTTTTATTCCATTATTATTCTGAGACAATTTTGAATAAATTAGAGTGCTTTCAACTACAAAGTGGTTAACTTTGCTTGTATTTTATTTACTTTATCATAAGCATTAATGCTATGGTTTCATAGTCTGGATTTTCAACATTAGAATGTTTTTCATTTCTTATTTAATTATATCCTCGTACAATTTTTTCCTCCTTTTTTTTTAAGGCAGTCAACATTAATATTACTTGGGTTTTTTTTTGTGTAACTTTTTTTGAAGGATATTATGTTATTTTCCATAATTTTTATGCCAGCATATTTTCTCATTATTCTTCAGATATTTTTTATACTAAATTATTTTGAGCATATATTGCGTAAAAGAAATTCTTGCATTAGCTTATTCAGTATGAATACGCAAATATTATGCGAGATTGAGATAACATTTATTGAAATATGTTTTATTATGAACATATTTTCATTAAAATAGTTTTAGTAAAAGAAAAATTTATAAGTTTTTCTTAATATTAGTGTTATTATACATGTCTCAAGAGGATTAGTGTGGTAAAACGGAGCAAGAAAAATAACTTAGTAATGATAACGTTTTAAAAGCTTTTTGTTTATATAATTTTCCTTTACTATAGTAAGGAATATACGAAATAAGAACTGTCGTTCTTTTTTATCGAAACACAAAGGATATCATGCTTATTGTGACGTAAAGCAGCCTGCTACATATATCAGTATTTATGTATAACCGTTTTTGTGCAATTGTAGTAACAAGGTTGAAATTTGCTTCTTTCATGCACATCATTAACATTAATGATTTTTACGTCTAATGGATTGGTCCATAAAAATGTATGAATAAAATTATCAATAAAAAAAAATGTAATATAAATGAGAAGTAAAATATCATGAGTACACATTAATTCTGTACATCTATATGAAAAAAATATTAATAAATTATTGTAAAACTTGAAAGGATTTAAAGGAGAAAAATGGTTTACACCCATAAACATAATTAGCCAGAATTTCTCCAATTTGAATGGGAAAATTTTAATATATTCCTTGATACGTCCATATTATGTGCATTTTTTTATTTTTCAAAAATGAAATGTTCATTAATGTTATATGTATATGCAAATTTTCATATGTTTCATAACTTTTCATTATAGTATTATTGTATATTCATTTCTTGCCTTTTTAAAATTTTATTAAATTATGTTGAAGTAGAAATGTGTTTTTACATAAATAAATATAACTGAAATACTAGCAAATGCTTGAATATTTTAAATTATCAACTAACACCTCGTCAATATGTTAGAAAGCTCATAATTTCAACATAATACAAGAATTCTTCGCTTACAACAAATTAAGTAATTAATTCTCAGATTGAAATTGTTTTGTATGCATTGTGTTAATTTATTGTACATGCATAATGCTATTTATTATTTTACATACTTTGTTAAGTTTTAACAATTACTCTTTTTATATGCGCATTTTATTTTACCACATCCACTTACGTTTTTTGTGGCAAAAAAACTGTAGACATATATATTAAATAACAAAAATAAAATGAAGGGCATAAATGAAACTTGCAAATATAAAAACTATACATTTTTATTGATTAAATAGTGGTTTCATATTAAAAGGCGATAATCTTTCATCAAAATATACTTATTTACATGAGGCTGATATATTTTTTAATAACAGTCTTTATGATTCGTGGTATAAAACAAAAATATACAAGTTTTATTGTAACTCCTATAAGTTGCGAAACAAGTAAAATGATATATAAACATTTTGGTAAAAATTTTAAAAATATTTTTTATATTTTCATAAAATAAATATGCTTTGAGATTACATTTATTTCATTTGTTTAACAGCTTTTTAAGTCCGCTTTCTTGTGTCACATTATTTGTTAATTTGTTTAAAAATATCGTAGTGAATTCACGATTCACCTTTATTTCTTTATTGTGCGTATACGTATTATTACGAATAGATAATAACTTAGTTTTAAAATAGTAGCGAATCATAATTAGAAGTGAATTGGTTACATTTTTTATTCCATGGCGTTGATTAGCGCAAAATGGTTTAATTAATGTGTTCATTCGATTTGTATTAACATAATATATATTAACAGATAATTATAAAATATATAAAATAAAAAAAAATTATATCATTGCATATAATCATTATAGTATGTCATTTTGATGATTAACTAAAAAAAAAAAAGAATGAGAAAAATGATATGTGAAAATCGTTTGCGCAGATAAAAAATATGTAACTTCCCTTAATTGTAAATACAAATAGTTATGAAGATACAAGCATAAATATGGCTTGAACGCAATGATTTTTTAAATGTATTGTTTATCAATTTTTTATATGCAGTATAATTTATAGAGATAAATGCTTTAATATCCTATTTCATGTGCTAATGATAAGCAATAATTAAATTTTTCTTTTTTAATTTTAGGTTAAAATATTATATAAATTTCTCGTATTGTACTTGCACGGTTCGTTGTTCGCTAATGCATTTTATGCATTTTTGTACATGAATTGATGCTGTCTATGGTACTCATATGTAGAGATGCAGAATATCACAGTCTTTATATTACTTTAGCCACATTATCGTACACGTATTTATGACTTTCTACTATGGCACTATTACATTAAGATGTATCCAATTTTCGAAATAGACTAAATTATTACGTAAGTGTAAAATTAAGCATTCGTAATATTTATTCTTTTCAGTACATTATAGTTATTCGGGATTGTAAAGAATTAGAAGTACCCGGCAAATGACAGTATTTTTTAAAGTAGGTATTACAATATATTATATAATTATGGGTGAAAGAAAAAATAATTTCAAATTAAATAGCTAACATGCTGAACATTACTTAAAAATTAAAGCATTTGGAATATCGGATGTATCTGTTATTTGTGCGGGCAATGAAGAATATAAATTTATATCTCTATGTGCTGCATATAAAGAAACTCTTTCAAAATTACTTCTCGGGAATAAATAAAATTTTCCTGGAATTAACAATTAATATCAGGAGAAACTACATAAAAATTAGTGTTTAAACATGAATTATAAATATTAAAATGTTTCGGATTCGAGACAAATATAGTAAGGGAATAATACTTACTCTCATTAAATATTAGCTTTATAATATTATTTTAGCTATTTTTTATATGTGATGATCATTTTTTTGTTCACATATGTTTTACGTTTTTTCCGTAAAGACCTTTTAAAAAAATAAAGAATTACCCATCTTGCCATTTAAAACATTAAGAGTTGTCAAATTATTAACCATCACATTATGTGTTTACTATTGGCAACAGTTTTATGTAAATATATTTAAAAAAATGGAATGTCGAAAATGCAAGGTTGACTCATTGAAGTGTCATCCATAGAAATAAATGTGTGTATTCGTAATAAGAAAATATTTTGTTGTATGATTAAAAATGTTATAATAATCTAACTAGTGGAAGTAGGGATATTTTAAAATTTAATTTAAAAACGCAGATAAATACATTTTTTGAAAATATATCACATGGGTATGAAATAAAAAATATGTTTACATACGTTTTCGAAATATAAAATTATACAAGTGTTCAATATTTTGTATTTTACATTGTTCATTAGCAGAGCATTGGAAAATGCAGCACATGCTTGTTTAGTGAAAATATTCCTGATGCATCTTTTGAGCATCAATGAAAATAGCACAATAATTTTTTGCTAATTACTAATAACTCTATTTATTTAAATGTACATAAAAGAACAAAAACACGGTGTGCATTAAAAATTTTAAATATGAAGCGCATTTCTTAAATTTATAATTTATGTGCTTATTTGCTGCTTCTTTTATGTAACATGGAAGAGAATAAATCATTGTTTGCGCACACTACTTAATAATCTGTATAATAATTACGTATTCGTTTAAATGATATGGTATTCAAATAAAGTATTATATCTAATTTATGACAAAAGGCAATTTAAAAAAACGGAAAAAATGCGTAAACAATATTTTTCAGATATTCATTTATTCAAGTATGCATGAAACAAATGTGAGGAGTCAGACAAGTCATTAAGCATTTTTGAAATGAATGTTATAAAACACGTAAATCTCGTAAGTTATAGAATAGAAAAAACACATTAAATATTCTGCTGTCTAATGAGAAAAAGGATGAATCTGAAATATACAATCGAAATGATAAAAATGAAAGATGAATAATGTGGCGTAATAACCCTATGCAATATAAGTAGCACGAAAAGTCTCTTCTTTAATGCGAACACTCTCAGGATAAGTGGAAATATATAAGATCACAAAATACAAAAAAACCGTATATACTTTATATTGTAGAAAATACTAGAACATTAATAAAAAAAAAAAAAATATATATGGCATATATTTAGTTGTATATAAAGCTATGTAATTATGCAACACCCATAAAAGAAATATATGCCATTGGGATAGATAAATATAGATTCGCATATAATCTAATACCATAATTATAACTAAAGGTGATAAACATAATATTACTTACAATAAATGTATAATTGAAAGGATATATAATTTTTAAAAGGAATATATTTATATAAAAAAATGAACTAAATATACATTTTATAAATAAGAAAAGCAAATATTACAGAAATATGAAGTTTATGGTATGCTGAAAAGAATGAATAACTATGTTTCGTTGAGAAGCTTAGTAACGGAAACTCAATATGATAAATTACTTCAAAATTATAATAGCATCGAAATTGTGTTAATAGCAAAAACGAACAATACGGATGCTGTTAATTTGCTTTAAAAGATGAAGAGATCTTGTACATTATAAAATATTTTTTTCATGTTCCCCATCCTAATACAGATACATGAATATGAGTTATGTAATTGTGTATATAGATGCATATATTTGTAATATTTATACACTGTTTCATTAATTTGATTTACAAAAACATGATTAGAAATTCTCCATAATTTTGTATACTATACTTATTTCACCCTGTAATGGGTTTTTAATATAATAACAAATAATAGAATAAATACGGCAACGTATATAGGGGACAATAAATGATATTTTCTTTAATGCGCAATCATACGGGGTTCACTGTAAAACTAGGTTGCGATTTAAAGAGTGTCATTGTAATAAATTCCTATATATAATCATAAAGTTTCATGCTCTTTTATATACTTAGTATATAAGTAAATTTTTAGAATAAAAAAAAAATTCGGCAAAAATTTTAATTGTAATTTATAAATACGAACGAAATTATTTGAAAACTTCTATATTTATAACATTTCATGGGAAAAAAGGGAAAATGAAATAACTGGAATTCGTGAAAATAGAAAACATCTGCAAAATAGCATAATTTAATATGATATATGCTAAAAAAATTATACTAAAATGTTTTAGGAAAGGTAAAAACAAATTCAAAACGAAAATACAGAAAAGGAAGATGTATATCTTATTTAATAATTCATACATTATAAAAGACATCTGATTTAAAAACATTATAAAATTCAATTTTATTCATATATGCCTGGATTATTTAAATGATACACAAATTCGAATAATTCATGCTTGATATTTAATTAATTTTATTTTCATATTTCTTTAATAATATAATCATAAAATGGAAAAGTAAAAAATAATGTGATGTAACTTTTTTTTAAGCGTTTGTTACGGTTGTTAATATATCAGTCGAAATGCTTAATTAGAAATGGTATTATTTTGTTTTCAGTAATTTATACACTACAAAATCATTTGCTAATATATCCTGTATTAGGAAAAATATAAATTTCATTAAGTACACATAACACGTAAAATACAAACATGTGTATGTGTTGAACTCATATATTTTTCTAAAAATGTGCGACTCACATTACGATTCAAAATTTCATTACAAAGAAGCTCATTATCATAAACTTTTATTTTTCTAAATCTAATTGCTCCATAGAACAACATTGATGTAAAAATTAATTCATCAGGTGAAAAGAACTCTATGAATTTTTCCCATCCCAAGAACCATTGCAATAATTTTGAACGAATGAACATAATCATATTTAAATGTACTATTTTTAATGCTTTTTATTTATAATCGCATATGTCATACATTACATATTCGAAAATATATAATATTTATATGTTATAATTCGTAGGAGGGGCCTTTATATTTATATAACGCAAAAAAAAAAAAGTAAATAAATTAATAATAATAATAATGTTTATGAGATAATACAAACATAGCATAACTAAAGAAAATTTTATAGATATTTTTTTTTTTTTTTTCTGTTTTTCAAATTAAGAGCAATTTTTAAACGAAATTTAATCAAAAAATGAACACATTGAAAAAAAAAATTCATTTATGGTGTACCTACTTTTTGTAGGAAGACTGATTTAGTCTTTAAATAAAACATTTATCATTTTATGCTTTTCTTATAAATATATAAAAATATGAAGCATTTAATTTTTTTCATAGATTTTATCTATTTATTTCTAATAATAAAAATGAAAGTTTTATAAAAAAAAATAAAATAAAATAATGGTATTTTGCTTATATAACCTTTAAAAAAAATTAACGTGGAAAAAAAAACAAAAATAATTTTAAAATTTATATATAAATGTTTACTGCAAATTCAGTGCTAAAAAAAAAATATATATAAAATAGTTGATATCGCATTTGTATACCTTCTCAGATTAGCGTTATAAATAAGATTTATCTTTGCTATTTTTTTTTTTTTAAATTCAAAGAACTAATTTTATTTTTTTCCAAATTTAGAATTTTTTCATTTTTTTTAGCAAAATCTTCTGTCATATATTAATATAGATGACATAAAAAGAAAATTCCAAAAAGTTAAAAATGAAAAACTGTAAAAATGGTAAAAAATGCATAAATGGTAAAATATTTTATTTATAAAAATTAGAGCATTATAATTATTAAATATATTATTAGAGTTTGAGCGAAAAAGCAAAAATAAATGGCAGAAAAAAAGATAGAAGTTTATTATAGATAAAAAATTAATACGCAATACACGGATACTTATAGCTAATAAATTTTTTAACTGCATGTTTTTTTATAATCTAATGAATATTAATAATAAAATCATTTCTATAGAGTAAAAGATTTTGTAAGTTTTCTATTGATTGAATAGAGATATTACTACATTATAAATATTTTGACCCATTTTTTTTTTTTTTGGTGTTTAAATGAATAAAATTTATGTAACGCAGCTGTCAACGTTAATGGTGAATTCATACAATTAATTCTTTATATTTATTAAAATTTATTAAAAACATAATTTTTATTAATGATTTTAGAAAGTGCTTTTTTAAAACTAATTAAAATAAAATAAAATGGAGAGCATGTTTTTCATGTATCTCGTTACGTATATTTAATTAAATCGCAAAACACAATATTCATAATTTTTTTTTTTATTTATGCTATAGCTGTATATCTTGAAAAGGCATTCTTATAAAAGCCAAGATTATATATCATTGTTTTATTAAATTAGTAATGAAGCTAAAAAAACGAAAAAATTTCAAGTAATGTATATTTTTTGCTAATAAGATTTTGTTATTGTTGCAGCTCTTTCTAACATTATACGTTCTTATAAGAAAAATAGTTGATATATAATAAAAAAAAAAAATACGTTTTTTATTCAATATATGAATTATATATTAAAAGTAAATCTTTTTCAATTCTATTAAGTAATTATATATATATGTATCATTTTAGATAAATATTATATATCTAAATATATATATATTTATGTTAATAGATATATTAATGTGATAAAATAGAATTATTTTTTATTGATAAGTTTTATTAAATATAAGTTTTTCTATTAAAAATTTATTAATTTAAATATGGCATCTAGTAATTCATCAGTAGTAATGATGAAATCCTTAGTTACAAAAAAGAATGTTTGTAACAAAAATTCCCCAAATGGTTCTGATGGAGCGGAAGAAAAATGTAGTAAAAGTAACAATAGAAAATCTACATTTTCAAAGTCGACGAATTTATTTTTCCTTGTTCTATTGCTTTTTTTAGTACAAGTAAGATTTATTACTAATTTTAGTAGAAACATCTAAAACATTTTACATTTGATCATTTAATCTTTTTTTTTTTTTTAAACCCTTTATATTTTTCTATTTTAAAATTAAAGAATGGAATGATAATTTTTTTCATAAAACATGTGTATTATTATATTTATAGAATGAAAATAGCACATGTGAGAACACCACAGACACTAAGACACAATGGAGAAATGTGCACTCAAGGAACTTAGCTGAATCCAATTTTAGAGGAGCACAAAGAAGTGTTGGAGGTCCATATTCGGGAGAAGACTTTGATCCATATAATGGAAATCCATTACTTGCTGGTAACATAAGTGATTTAATTGACTTATTTAATAGTTCCAATCATGCAAATAATATATTTAATGCAGCTAATAAGGGTGTAAATGCTTTGGCAGAACAGGGATGGTCTTCATATTATAGCAGTCAATATGGAAAATTCCCTGTAGTAGGTGGTGGTAGTGGTGTGAATGCTGCTAGCGGTACAAGTAACAACATGGGTGGTGATGGTGATGCGAATGTTGCGAATGCTGCAAATGCTGCAAATGTTGCGAATGGTACTAATGCAATGGGGGGGGGTATTAGTGGTGTGTATAACAACCAGATGAATAAACCACAGGAAACAAAGTACCCAAATTATAACGTTTCTGGAGATAATGCTCAAGGACCAGCAAGAACGACATCACAAAATATGGGAAATGCAAATGCTTTTGGAACTACACCACCTGGTGCAGTGAATAATCAGTTTGATAATACACCTCCTCCCCCACCTCCCTATACATATGGTGCATATGGTAGTCAATATGAAGCTTACCAAGGCAATAATAATAATGCAGGTGTAAACACTAGTAATCAATATGATAATAGTTTTGGAAACACATCACCTAAACAAGACAACAGTCAGTACGGAATGCCAGCTCAAAATAATAACATGCCACCATCTCCTAACAGTCGAAGCGAAAATTTGCCAGGGGATAATATGTGGGAGGCATATAAGAGTCATTTTGATTCCCTTTCAGAAGGTAAAAGAGCAAAAACGGAAACTGAAAATTATTCATACCCAGGAGGAGATATCTGGGCAGAATATAAAGCCCAGTTTGAAAATTACACGAAAAATAATGAAGATGCTAGCAGAAATTTACAGAGAAAGGTTGCTGCCGATAGAGTTGCATTTGCTAGTACCAGAGGAGCATCAACAGCAGTACCAGCTGAAAATAGATTAGTAAGATATAATCAGAGAAAATCAATTCCAAATGAAGATTGTGAAAAACGTCGTAAGGAATCAAAACAGCAAGAGCAAGAATCAGCAAAGTATATAAAAGAACTCATTGAAAAATTAGGAAACACTGTAAATATGAGAGATATGTTTTTCATATTTAACTGTGTGCTTATACATGAAAGAAAAAAGTACGTTGAAATGCAGGAAGCTGCTATGTCGTATTGGGATAAATTAGCAAAATCATATGGTCTTCCAGAATATTATAAAACGAGACAATGGATGAAAGCTTATGATGGTATGACAAAGGAACTCCTTTATACTGAAAAAAAATTATTTGATAGATTATATCATATACTTCAGCATGGAGCATGTTCACGTTCTTCATACATTCAATTTATAAGAGAAGTTAAATACACATGTAACAGAATGAAAAAGGAAATGGATGACCAATGGAAGGAATATTTAAATACCAAAGTAAGAGGTTTTTGGTAATAACCATAATTTACATTGTTAGTGAAAAATTGTGCATCTCTATTTATCTTTATAGTATATAAGGAAGTAAATGTATATATATATATATATATATATTTTATGTATATACCAGTTTTTGGCAATTGAGCTTTAATATAATAGTTATTTTGCCATGAATAAGGTAAATACTTAAAAAATTTTTTTTACATGTATGTTTTATTTAATGGGATATAAGAATGATTGCTATATATAGACTGAAATAAAATTTCTGAGAAATATTTAAAAAAAAAAAAAAAAAAATTACCTAATTCTAGTACGCTTTTATGAACAATTGTATACTTCTAAATAAATGAGAAAAAAAAAAGATTGCATTGTTCTTTTTGCATTTTAATACTTATGTAATGTTAAAAATTAAAAAAAAAATTTATTATCCCATTTTTTCTCTCATTTATTTTTAGCACTGAAAGTAAAAGATAAAAATGTGTTGTATATATATATTATATATTTTTTTTTATATGTACAAGTCTATATATGTATAAATATATTTTTGTTCAATAGTTGATGATCTACCTTTTCCTTTTGAAACTTGACCGTAAGGGCCCCTTTGTTTGTTTTAGTTTTAATTAACATAATATAATTTCACACCTAGGAAAACTAAGAAAGAATAAGAACACATTGTTCGTTGATATATGTTATATGTATGTAGCATTTGAAATGTGTAAACACTTTTTAAGTCACCGTTAACGCAGTGACATATTTAAAGTTATTTTTAGGAGTTACTCCATGAATAGTTAAAAAAAGAAAGAACTTTTTCACCATTTATTAATGCAAGTAGAAAAAACAATATATATGATGTTGTTCCAATTGCTATTTGTGAAACGTTTTAAATTTTCATATATTATCGTGAGGTGAAATTTTATAATTTTAGTTAATCTGGTAAATAAGCATAAAGCACTTTAGAACTCATTTTATTAATTAATAAATTGGCTATTGAAATTCATTAAATGTGCTAAAAAGGTATATATAATGTCATAATTATTGAGGATGGATACCTCATAACTTTTTAAAAGAGCTGTTTTATGTACGACTGAGTATAATATTTTTAAATTCCTCATAGTTAGGATCATCAATATAAAGAACTTAAGCCCTCTGTTTTAATTATATATATTTACCCATTTTTTTTAAATTATATATTAAAAAAGCTGCAGTTAATAAAAGTTAAGAAAATGTAAAACAAAATTAGTAAAAGAAGGCAAATACTGGGAGGAACAGTTTGAAGAAATATTTTTGCATACGACAGATTATAAAAAATGTTTATGGTTTAACAGGGTTAAGGCATAAAATTTGGTGCATTTTGTCTTTTCTTTCATAATATTGAATTACCATATATCGTTTATAGTGCAATTATATTAGAACAATATGCATTATTGATGTGATAAAAAGTCCTTTTCTTTTTTTACATGTCATATGCAGAAGATATACGTTTAAAATTGGTAATATATATTTTTTTTTCAATAGCTCATACTACGTGCGTTATAGAAAAATAAAAAGTGAAAAATAAAATATATATTAATAAAGGTCTATATTTTATAGACAACTAGGATATAAACTTACGTACTCTACTTAAATAAAAATATGAATGTGTTAAAATATAAAGTTCAAAGATTCGCTTTAGTGAATTTCATCATGTCCTGAGTATACCTCATATGCAAACAAAGACTATAACAAGAAAGAATTTGTATAAATATTAATAAATAATTCAATTATCAATTCAACTTATATAACAAAGAAAGTTAATATAAATTAATAATATCTTTGTGGAATTAGAGGAAAAGGCACCCAAATGATGGGAAAATGAAAATGATATTTTTTTATAATAAAGTGCATCATTGAGTGTAGTGCATTAAATTCATTTTTGGAAATTGTGACAATGCCTATAAAGTGTATTAAGAGGAAAAGGGGTTAAAAAAAATGTTTAGAACATTCTTCCTTTGTACACAGTAAATATTATGCAGTTATAGGAAATGCAGATTTTATACCTAGACATTTTTTATATATGATTTATTATAACACATGTTTTTAATAGACATTCACTTGAAAATATGCATAGAACATGTTTTGAGGTATATGTTAACAATCATTTTGTGCCTGTATATATATGTATATATATATGTATATATACATATTTCTGATAATTGCAACCTTGCGAAATTATAATATCTTACTTTATTCAAAATTGATTTATAATAGTTTCCATGGATACGGAAAATAATGCGTTAATATGAAATACATATTATGAATTGGATAAATAAATATTACTATCGAACTTTATAACTTTTTCCATTGGGGACTGTTTGCACATTTAGAAATTTTCTTCGTTTGTCTCTTTATACCCAACACATTATCAGATGTAAATTACCTACATATGAATAACAAGCATATTTTGGAATATTTTCTTTTCGGTAGAACGTTATTCATGCGAATTAGCTACAATTTATATATTCTTAATTTTTTTTTTTTTATCTAAAATTTTTCACTACTCCTAAATTATATGGACCAAGAAAAGGTGAAAAAAAAAAAAAAAGAAACACAGGATTTATACATGAAAAGCGAAATTATTTATTAGTAGAAATTTCGTAAAATTTATAGAGATAAATTCGTATAAGAGATAAAATTCATTAGCGTACGAATCTTAATTTAATCCATTTAATCCTAATTTTTATAAATGCTATTATTAAATTGTAATATATATGGGCTAAGAATACATAGAATACTCACGTAGAATATTAGAAAACTACTATTTTGCAAAAAATTTAAATAAAAGTATTAAAATATATGTATCAACAATTATAGGGAAAACGTGTCTAATTCTTTAAAGGTAAAAATATAGATATAGAACGTTATAATCGAAAATGTCCTTGCATTGTTATATGTGGCATACACAAGAAGTATAAACGAATATAAAATTATTTAGAATATTTTAAAATTTATATTAAAAAGAGTGAAAAAAAAAATACATTTAATAAAAGGGAGCATAAATTAACGATAACACTAACAAATAGAATATACAGTAGACGTAAAGGCGAATATTAAAAAAAGAAACACAAATAATCCATTATATTGATAAACGTTACGCTAATACATAAATCTATATCATTTTACATATATAAATACATATATCATTTCTATTAGTTTTTAAAACTAAACAAAAATAACGTTATGAGTATTTTAAGAAAACGGTCTTATATATGGTAATGGACTGCGCATTCATGATTTCATTTTTTCATAGAAACACACAATAAATAATACAAAAATTGATACAAGTACTTATGGAATAAGAAGGTAAAAGCAAAATAACAGATAATTCGATCAGCATGTACATTCTCATTTATAAAAATTATACAAACTCAATATATTAATAACACAGTTAAATCAAAAATCACAAGTTGCACTGTAGGAAATATGAAATAATGTCGTATATGTTTATGTAAAAAAGGGGAAAAAAGAAATTACAGTTTTACAAATACACTGCATGTATATATACATTTTTACGCTTAGATATATAAAATATTAAGTACAAATATAAATTCTACATTCGATTTAATGTATTACAGGTTAACCTTTTAGAAGTTAATTTTTCTTTTGAACTTATTCGTTTTACTGAATTTTTTGAAAATTTTACTCATATTGGTAACTTTAGTATATTTGTATCCATAGTAAGACATCATAACAAAAAACGCTAACGATGTTATAGCAAAAAGGGTTGTTGGAAGAGTTGGAAGAGATAACATCACCATTAAAAGGAACATATTTACTGTAGGGGGAATATACACCCTAGCTTTTCTCAGAAAAAACAAGTATTTTCCTTTTTTCTTTTTATATTTGCACTCATTGTAATCATTAGAAGAGGTAGATTTTATAGCACGCATTAATTCTACTTCAAACAATTGATCGTACCATTTTAATAATCCCCAAAATCCTAATTTACGTTTTTCTTGTGCAACACGATCGCATAGAGAGGAATGATAATTTTGTGGGTTTTTCACTATATGTCCTAATTCATTTTCTTCTTCATTTTCCATTACGCGATATGATTTCTTATAATTATTGTCATATTTTAATGCAGCATTTCGTTTTCTGTAACGACCGTTAGTTTTTCTTTTATTAACCGATTTTTCATATCTATCATCAAAATTTAATTCTTTGCCTCTTCTTGGATAATTTCCATAATAGTCTGATGAATCAAGTGATATGTCAAAACTGTTATCACGTCGTGGTTTTCTAGCTAATTTATCTTTTTTTAATTGTTTGAGGTTATTTAATGAATCATATGATAATTCATAATTATCATAATTACTGGGTGCGTTAAATTTTTTTCCATAGTTATCATGCATTAAATTTTTAAACCTATTTTGAAATACGTCATCACGAGCTAATTCAGTAAATGGATTTTCCAAAAAATCATTATCCTCTTCTAATATTCCCATAATTCTGTCTTTTAATAATGCATACCTTTGACTCGTTTCTATTTCTGTTTCTCCTCTTAATAATCTACTAGTCCTTGTGTCTAATGCGTTATTTAGATTCATTGTTTTTCCGCATGACGTTCCAGGCATAATCTAATAAATTTCATTTAAAATTTAATTTTTTTAAAAATATATATATTCATTCTATGAAAAAGGTAACTTCCTGTATTAAAAAGAAAGCACGAAATAGAGAAAAAATATGGGAGAGCATAAATTAAATTTTTATGCTACCTCATTGGAATATTGCCATGTCCATATTAAAAGGGTGAAGGTATAAATTTTATTAAAAAAACAATTTCCTTTTTTTTCCATCGTGTTATAATTTTATAAAGCAATAAAATATTAATAATAAAAGGGAATGCTAATTTAATATTATTTTTTGTATAATATAGAATAGTATTTTTGTCTTCCTCTTTCTTTTTTTGTTACTTTCTATTTTTACAAAAGTAAATGTATACTTCGTGTAAAATTAGGTAGTAATATAATATATAATAAAGCATAAACATTAAAAAATACACTAAAATATATTTTTCATATAAAAATATTATTAACTAATATAAATTTTGTACACTAGGATTTAATAATTATTAAATGAATGAAATTAGATGACAGTTGTAGTTTAAAAATTGTAAATGAACATTTATAAAAAAAAAAAAAAGGAAATGAGTAAAATAAAATAAAATAATAGAAAAAAAAAAAAATAAAAAACGGAAATATATTTAAGTTTATACAGTTTAATAACATTAATAAAATTTCCTGTTAACTTGGATATAATGGTGGATAAAATATAAATAGGAAATAAGTGTCGTTAAATATAAATTTCATTGATAAAATCCGATATTGTAGAAAATAACGTTAGCATTAATTTAATGGAAACTCCGTTGCATGTCATCTACATTTTCCTACACGTAATAAATTTAAAAATATATGAGATATTAATAAAAATAAACATAGAAATAAAAAAAAATATATAATCACAATATAACTGAAAAGTTATTTTACACAAGCAAATTGTATAATTTTAAGGAAATATACGCATTATTATTTATTTTCCGAAACGAATAATTAAGAATCATGAAATAGAAAGTATGTATATATAAATTATGTTGGTTGAATTTTTTTTTTTTTATTTTATAGAATTAACTAAATTTTATTATTTTTAGTAATTTTAACAGATTTATCTCATTTTTTTTTTATGCAATATGCAAATTTACAAACAAATTAAGCAAAACGGAATAAATATTTTAGTGTAGAATAGTTAAACTGAGTATTGTGGAAACGTGCAAATATGGTTCATAGAACAATTTTGTACTTGATAAAAGATATATAAACAACATGAAAAAAAAAAAAATATAAAAATAAAAAACATATATTAACTTTTAGAAAAATTTCAAAAATAATATACTTATAAATTTAACGGAACCCTCATAAATATATCTATAAGAGCATTTTTCCTATTTTACATTATATGGTAAAAAAAAAAAAAAATAATAATATTTCAATTTTTTTCATTAAGTCGCAGGGTAGTTTCGTTGATAAAATATTGTCAATATTATACCCCAAAAAAGTAAATAATCATGAAATATAATAAGAAATTATGTATTAAAATTAAAAGCATTATTACTATGATATAACATTAGAAGTTTAAGAAAACAAGTTCAAATATCTTATTCATACAATATTATTTTTCTATTTTTGTTAAAAAAAAAATATTGATGAAACGCTTATTTATGTAATATTTTTAATGCAAAAAAGATATTTATGATTTACTTGCATCTATTTCTAGTTTATGTGAGAATTTTGTAATTTGCTCTCATATTTAATATAATGTTTAGCTATCCTGCTTATGCATATGTTCAATAATACTTCTTTTCTTTATACATGATAAATAAATATATTTAATATGATATTTAGTATATTTTATTAAGTGAATACATTTTTTTAACATATATCGGAATTACAACCATCTTAATAGTTGTGGCAATTTATTTTTAGCTCTAAAAATGGTTCAGGGATCAATGTAACAAAGGATGCTAGAAAAATATAATTCAAAAATGTTATTCATTCATCAAAATTATTAAAATATAGTGAGCATATATTATATTATTATATAAAATTTTAAAAAATTGTATGGGATATCACATGAAAAAAAGTATCTTCACTTCTGCAAGAAAAACGCTGTTTTCCTATTTTTCTTTCAAAAGTTGTAAGTTGCATCGACACGTGATGAATTCATAATAGTCATTTTTACGAAAAATTTATTTCATGTTAAAATAAATATTTATATAAAAGATCACAGTAGTTATTTATAAATTTTATAATATTATTTGAACTATTTCAGATATTCTATTATGAATGAATGTTTTAAATGCATAGCGTGTATCCTACCTTGTAAACGTTTAGCACGAATTACATGGAAATTAACAAGTTTGCCTACATTTATGAATTGTAACCATATGAATATTTTTTATTTTATATAAGAAAAAAATGTTATTTTTTTAGTGCATATGATGCAGTAAAAATATATTATTTGGAAATACATATAAAAAGATAGATATATATGGGATGATGATCCATTCTTAACTATTCTTAATATTATATGTGCAGCACTTTCTCTAATTGTTATTCAAATGGGAATTATGTTAAAATAGTTATATGAGAAAATGTTTTATTTTGAAAATATTTTATATTTCTCAATAATACATTTTAAGAATACACACATAAGGGAACATATAATTCCATCGATGAATTAAATTTAACGGTGCGTTGATTTGCAGGATTTTTGCAAAACCTTGTAAAAAAAGGAAACTTAGAATGAATGAAATTTTTATGTATATAAAATGATACAATATCGTTAAAATGAAAATAAGAAGAAGCAGCATAATCTGTATCAATGAGAGTTAATTTTTTATACTTAGTATATTGTTGCATAAACTATCTCTAAAATTAGATAAAAAAAAATTATGTGGAAAATATAAATTTCTGTTTTTTTTTTTTTTTTTTTCGTAGTTATTTCTTAATTTTAAACTATCATCTGTGTAGAGCCTCTAATAAAAACTATGTTCATATTGTATTTCTTTAAAAATTATGTTTATCTATTTTTAAACACATTCATTAAAAAATTACAATTTTATATGAATGCCTTTTTGCTTTACTATTTTTAAATTATTTTATTTATTGGGGCAAATACATCCAATGAATTAACTAGTTTATTCCTATTTTGTGTTTTTTACTCTTTTGCTATTTTTTCAACTTAATCCTTTGGTGCACCATTCTTTCAGACAGAAACAGCATATGCCTTTTTTAATATTAGTCTATAGTACTGAGATATATCTCTAAATATTTTTTTTGTATGCATGTCTTTGGATATATTTGTGTAAAATTATTTTACAAAGAAATATTTATTTAAGGAAACAACTACGCCCTAGTGTACTATATTCTGATGCTAAATAATGCTTCATTTAAACATTTCCATTTATATTTATCCAGCTTAAAAGATAAAAATAACGCTGTAATTATTGTTTCATTTAAGAACTCAACAAATTACCTTGCAATATACAATATACAATATACAATATACAATATTTCTATAATGAAAAAAAATTGTAAAACATGTAATATTCGAGGATGTACTAAGACAAAATTGAGCTATCACATTTTTACAAAAGGTATTAAACTCTTTATGTAAAGATCTATTTTAGATATAAAAAAAATTCATTGTGCTACAAAATATACTATTTCATATACGCATTTGCATGATAGTTTAAAGAACTTTTTATTTAAGCGGCAAGTAATTATCCATTGTGTTAAAGTTATTACACATATGCATAAAGCCTGTAGAAAAACATTATTTCATAAAAAAACGCACAATCTAATTAATTAAATATTTAGTAAAAGGATTTTTATGACATGTTTACTTTAAAACTACTCGTAGTTATTAAGGATTTTTAGTAATGTTTACCTATCCAGATTTACATTTTATGTTTTTCACAGAACATAATATATAAGGGGTAAATTTTGTTAGAAAAGGAAATAAAGCTAATATTAAGTAAGTTAACAAAAAAAGGGAGAGGAATAAATAAGGTAAAATTTGTATTCATATTTAACGCAAAAAAAAAAGTTTACAAAAACAAAAAAAATAAATTAAACAAATATCAATCATATACCTTTACTGTACGCAAATGAAATCAAAATGGTACTTAAGTGTAATACTTTTTAGAACACCTAATTTCGGGGGAGAATACATATTCACTAATTTTACGGTATGTATTAAAATTAGAATATAGAATAATAATAACTCTATTTCATTATGTAATGAGGAGAAATAATTTTTCACTTATTTTAAAAATTAACTTAATTTTTCTATAAAATGATTTTATATTGTATATTATAATGTTGTTTATTACGTTGTGACTAATATTAAACATCATTATCCTCTATGAATTTTGTATTTTGTGATAAGATATGTGATATGGAATGTTTTGCGCTTGTATATTTTCATAATGTGAAGAATTTTCTAACATTTCCCTTATATCAAAGTCCACATTTTGTTTCATTTCATCCTTTATTTTTTTATTACATAAAAAATATCCAAGGGGACTAAACTGTTACATAAAAACAAATGAAAAAATTAAAATATACATTCATTAATCAGTGGTGTCTATTTTAAAGAGATATGATATAAAGGTATATATGCATATAAAAAATTAAATACATTCAATACATTGTGTTTTACTTTATATAGAATACAGAAAAGAATAGACATTCCTAAGATTATTACACTAACATAAACGGTGTACTCTACTATTTTTGAAAGATTAGGAATATCACCTACATAATCACTTAAAAAGTATGCAAAATTATCAAAAATTGATATATATTCATCACTTGGACACAAAGGTATATATTTTATTCTATATTGTATTTCATGATTAGCACATCCAGAAAAAGAAAACGTTCTAGGAATATCATGAAGGGTACATCTATCATTTATGTGGAAAAATTTTTCCTTCTGCATATTATTTTCAGAGAAACAAGTGTCATCTTTAACAAAATGATCATACTGTTCTTTTACATATTTAAGCAATATATCGCACTTTCCAATATCACTCTGTACAGAACTCACTAGATGATCCCTATTTTGACAGAAATCATCTAACTTCTTCCTTATGTATGCATGGAAGTTATGTTCTTTCTCATCTCTATAACATTTAATATTTTCATTTTCAGGAAACATTAATTTCACCTGATCTCTTATACTATTTCTAAAACTCTTGAATTCATTACGCTTATTTATTTTTTCATAATGACTTATAATCTCATCAATTAGGTATAATACATAATCTGCATAATAATTCAAATCCCTACAAATTTTATTACGAATATCTGTAATTGATTCCTTAGGAATACTATTATAATATTCAACAAATATTTTATAGAAATTTGGAAACCATTTATCATCAAATTCCGATAATTTCTTGTAAATAGCAGCATTTTCTAGAGCCTCTAAATTTATTTTTTCAGTGAATTCTTTATCAAATTTTGATGAAGGTAGTTTTTCATCAATTGATTCCTGAAATTTAAAAATAAAAAATATAAATATATATAAGAAAAATGTTGTATTTGTAGTTATTAAAAGATTCTATTATTCGATTAAGTGTCATCGGTATATACACATTAAGGTAAAAGGAAAAGTACACAGTCAGGGGAAAGACAAGAACTCATATTAAATTCTTATATACGAAATAGGGGAAATTAATTAAAAAATGATTTTATTGCTATTTACATAAGAAATTAGGACACACTACATCATATTTTTATAATTCATAAAAGATTTAGTAATTTGTAATACGTCTACATATATTTAACATAAAGTTTTTCTCTTAATTTACTTGTAAGAACCAAAGAAAAAAAAATAGTAATAGAATAATTTTTAATCTGACAATAATATATTTAATTAAATGGGAAAAACGATCATTGCGTACTTAGGTGGTAAACAAAAATAACAATATGGAGAGAAAAAATTATTCTGTATAATTATATATGTATATATATGTAACATATTATTTTACATTTATTTTACTAATCATATAATATTTTAATTGTCCTATATGTATAAATTATAATTAATATGAAAGAATTTCATTATTTTCACCTGCAATTAATTTAAAATGTATATTGTCTAAACAAATTTTAAATTATCGTCTATAAAGAATGTCTTCCTAAATGCAGCATAATACATTTTTGCAAATGGACTAGTATTTAAAAGTTTAAATTTTTTGCAATACTGTTGTAATTAATATTCTGTTTTATCTAATTGTGCACTTCAGGTAATATATTTATTGCATAACTTAAAGTTAAATGTAGTAAGACGGGATTAATATAAATTATATAAAATTAGAACTTGTTAAATTTATTATTTCTTAATAAAATAATAGGGAATTATATGAACTACACCTGTTATGCCTTAACCCAAGCTTAAAAAAACACAATTTTTATATTGTACATTTTTGTTTGTAGTTTTTATTTTAATATTTTTACAAGTGCAGTTTTTATTACTGTTACAGTTTAGTGCATAAGTTTTAATTTTTATGGTATTATTAGTGCATAAAATTATTATAGAATAAAATTTTTACATATAATAGAAAAAGATAATAAATTATTGTACGAAAAAGTTTAGCTAAAGTAATTATGGGAAAACATTAATAGAAGGAATATTATTTGCATGTTTCTAAAAAAATAATAACATAGAATTGTAATTTTTTTTTTCTGAAATAAAGAAATTTATAACTAAAAATTTAATTATGAAAATGTTTTGTGTGGTCCAATATTTATATATGTTATAAAAATTGAAAAATGATATGATTCTAAAACATCTCTTATCGTCTTATATGTTATTATAAGAGAATTCAAAAATGACAATTGAAATACGTAATTTGAAAATATTTAACACTATACGTATTCATCCATAAATTTGTGAAAATTTATTTCATCAAACTTAGTGTGGAAAAACAGTAATTTATATTTAACTTCAAAATATACATTCTATATTTCTCTTACTGTCATTTAGGAAATGTAGAGATTCTGTATTTACAATTTTATTCATAATTCTTTTAAATTGTCATGTTCTTTATTTTTGTGTCAAATGTACGTAAAAGCATACAAAATAAAATAAATTTTAATGTAAGTTGAAATAACAATATAACAATAATTATTTTACTCAATTATACAAAGACATTTTATATTTTCTTATTGAACTAAAAATAAAATAGAAGTATATATATGTAAAAAATTATAGCCTCATTCGATCTTCATGTATCTGTACAAAATATATTCGCATAAGGTAGCTTTTTATAAAATACTATAAAAAAAGTAATCAGGATATATACATATAGTTAATTCTTTGGAATCTTTATGAATGTAAAAACACAGGCTTTTTCCTATAATGCAAAAAATTATAATTAAATAAAACACAATTCACTACATATAACTAAAGAATTGTCATTACCTTAATTTTGTCATTTAAATATATTTTACGAAAAACTATAATTGATAGTTAAGATAATTCAGATTATTTCTATATGGTAATAACATTATTCCCACTATATAATAATAAATAAGTTCACAACATTGAGAGGTTATTTTTGAAAAAGAACATTTACAGGTAAATCGAAAATTTTATTCATTTCATATTTTTTTTAGTTTCTTTAATTAAACTATTCTAATTTTAAACAATTTTTACGAAGATTTTAAGATTATATAAAATATTAAAAAGCTTAAATAAATTATTTACTATGGTAATATTCCTTTACATCATATTAGTATATCCACAAAACAGAAAAATATAATTATATTTTTCCATTAGAATAAAACTGAATGATTAAAAGGCATAGTTTTTAATAAAATGTGAACATTTATTTTTAGTGTTTAAAGTGTAAAAATAATATTATTATTGTAACTTCTTTAATTTTTAAAAATTATTTCTTCTGATATTTTTTCATGTACATTTTTAGTAAAAGTATAATATAATTTTCAATTATGAAAATTATATTAATGGCATTAGCAGAAAAATACCTGTAATGTTACATGATAGAAATGGTATTATGCAACGGAATAAAAATTCAATTTATCAAATAAAATTAGTAATACCATAAGATAACATTTTGAAATTAATACATGAAAGGAGTTAATAAAAAAAATATAACTGTAACTAAAATAAATAAAATAATTTTTTTTTGGTATGAAATTGAAAATTATGCTGTCAAATATTATATTTTGTGCTCTTAGCAATATTTTTAATTTGTTTTCTTTGCACAATAAGAATTTAGTCAATTAAGGTAACGCAAATGTATATTATTTCAATTATTATCTGAAAATGAAGAGATCATTTTTGCTTAAATGACATAAACATTAAAACTAATTACTACGAATGAAACAGTAAAACTTATTGTTTTTTTATCCAAACATTTACCTATTAAACCATTTCTAAAAGAAGACTAAATGATAAATATATATTTCTGTATAATTTGCAGATTAAATCTATGTGCCTCAATAATAGAATCTTCCGCAATATAGCATATAAATAAAATTTTAAGATTGCCACAAATGAGTATTCCAAAAAATTATATATTTGGTAGCATATATTTTTTTTCATTTCAATAAGTACTGTTCCTATGTTTTATTTATTTTTTATTTCAAAATTAATGACTTTTATTGCTTAACTGGATAATAAAAAACAATTTAACATTTTGAAAGAATATTTAAGATAATACAGGAAAAAAAAAATATATTAACTATGAAAAAAACAAGTAAATAGGCAATGAAATGTTCATTATATTTGCTAAAATATTCTTATTATATTTTAAAAAATATACTGAATAAACAAAAATGAATTCGTTAATAAACGTTTAATGTCAGGAATATTATCAGCTAAAATGATAAAAGATTAATAGGAAATACGAATTTAGTAGAATTAATAATAGAAAATAATATTCTACATATACATAAGTGGAACACTCTTGATTTGTTTACACATATGTACCTATACAATAAAATTGTTAATTAATAAAATATATACTTAATAAAAAATACAATTAAACATTTAAAAAAAAAAAGAGAGAGAAAATGATTCATAAGGTATTCATTCATGTACTAAACGTATATACAATTTAAAACTATAATGATATTTTTTTTAAATAAATGAAACGATAAAATTTTAATTAGAATGAAAATTTCTAATATTTCGTAAATTTATCAAAATAAAGAAAATTAATGGTGTTCTATCAAAAATATAATATACCTTTTTATACTATATTTCATTACAGTAGTTATACTGTGCTAGATATTAATTTTTTAAGTGGGTTAAGGCAACTTTTATTGAATACATTTATTATATAAGTCACAATATGAGAAGAGGAAAAACCGTGAATGTGTAAAAAAGAAAATAATAAGTATATTTATAACACGAACAATAAATATATCAATACATATGTAGTGGTGCAATGATGTTATAATTACTCCACTATTTACCCATTTTTTTTTATTTAAAAGTAATATTCTAAGTTTATTAATATTTTTTTAGAAATATAATGACGAGTTATCTTTATATTATTAGCACATTATTTTAAGTAGGTAGAATATCCATAATTATTAGTTCATTTACAATAATGAATGAACCATAATAATAATAATATATTATATACAATTCCTATTAAATGATTTGTCCATACCATTTTAACTGCTCAAAAAACTTTGTTATTTATGTTTCTTCCATAAATCCAATTTCCACCGTATGTATTTATGAAATTACAAAGAGTATACTACAAATTCGTTCTAAATTTTTTATTGCAATGGTTATTGAATTAAATATTTTGGTAAATTTTATTGTATTTCTTTAGCATTCCCTAAACATATACACTATGTGTTATTATTTTTTGAGGCAGTGCTCATTGGATTTTTGAAATTCCAAATTTGCCATGAACCCATATTTTAGTTTTAGTTTTATTACAATTTTTTAACATTATTATGTCCTTAAATATATATATGTATATATTTATATGTATAAATGCTTATGTATTTTCATAAAATAAGAAAAAGTATTAAATTTATAAATTTTAAGAATTCTCATACGGAAATAGAAAACGTATGTTCCACGCTAGAAACAAATGGTAATATACAAAATGTATGATACATAAATGAAGAATGATTAATATACGTTTTAAAATGTAAATATTTAGACAAATCAGCTAAGAAACACTAAATTCGTCTTCTATACTACGGTGTATGCGGAACTTCGTATGTTTATAGAGCTATTAACATAATATATATAATACTTAATGTTCTTATATTGAATTCTATTATGAAGCATAGAAGTATTAATACATGTACAATTCTTGCTTGAACAAATTCGAACTATCATATTTCTAAATTTAGAATTATAATTTTGTAATAATTTAAAAAATTTGCATCTCATTTTTTTTAATATATAGTGTCCTCATCAAATACATTTTACGTAGGTTATATTCCGAATAACGTAGAAATTTACAAAATGCATAAAATAATTTTTTCCTTTTTAAATACCAGATTTGTGTATAACTTATTGGTCAAAAATAATAGCATATATATATGTAAATATATATATTTTTTTTTTATTACAGTTTTCATTTCAATTTCTGTTTACAGATTATATAAAATACTTAAAGTGCATGGTAAAGGAGGGCTTATTTTTGTATTTCTAATAAATGAAAACAATCATTTTAAATTTATGTTTAAGAGAATGTAGCCTTATCGATTTATTAATAAATGGTTTACAACTTAAGCTAAATAATTCATGAGATTATTGATTTATTACATTGTTCAGTGCATAGAATATATTATTTTAAATAGACATTTCACATAGCTTTTGTAAATATTAATAATAAAGTAAAATTTTAATAATTATTACTTGAAATTAATTTACTACTGATTATCAATATTTGATAGCGAAAGACAAAATGAAATAGAACATTACATGAACGAACTAATAGGCATAATTAAAACATCTCCGATAGTTTTTATTCATGCTTATTAACTACAAAAATTCATAATTATTGCATAATTTCTGCAATTCTAATGATTTAATTAAAAGCAATTATACTATCATTTTATACACTACATAAAAACTGAACTATAGTTAATTATCGAGGAAAAAAGGAAAATTATAGAGGCATAATATCTATTTGCACGCTACATATTGAATTTAAATCATTACAGTTAAGGAATAACATAGAAAAAAATATGTACAGCCTAGTTAAAAAGGTAAGAATTGTATTTTTTCATGAATTAAGGCAATAATTAAGTATATTGCAAAATACAGCTACATAATATAATTTTTTATTTTTGCATCGCATACACTGTGACAAGGTTTCCATATTTCATCCTAATAAACAAATACTCTTAGGTTTTATGATAACGGTGGTAATCATGATAAATTTATAAAAGAAAAATTTAATATTACACGAAGGATACACATTTAAAAATAAAAATAAAACATTTTCCAAAACATTTTTGAATAAATTGATACTAAATGGATGCACTATTATTATTATTATTAATTTCTTCATTTTTTATGCATAACGTTCATTTTATTTTATTTTCGATGTACGGATATAACCCTTGATATAAAGTGGGTTACTTTTAGAAATGTATGCAAGGATTAATACATTTCTGTAATATTGAGTGGAATATTGCAGTTAATACTTCAAAAACATACATTTAACAATTTAATTGTTCTATTTTACATATATATCTATTTTTTTAATAGTTTTTTTTTATTCATAAATATAAAGAAAATATTTTATTTTTTTCATACAATCTTTTATTTTATGGTAATATGTATTGTGTTTAATTCATTTCGTATACACTATACATACGGCCTTGGGTGTCTTTTCTATTTTTTGTTTATAAAAATATACAAGGTGTAAGTATCATAAGTGATTATCATACAAAATTCTTTTATAATGTGTACGAAATTATTTATGTGGATATATAAAGAAATGAATGAAATGAAATGAAATGAAATAAAATCATCATGAATTATCTTTTTTTTTAATAAAATAATCTACATTTATTAAAAAATTCTGAATTAAATGATATAAAATCACTAAATTTTAGGAGCCACTTTGCACTTTTTGAACCATGTATCTATGTGACAATAGAAAATTCTTTCCTCTTATTCATTCTGTCCGTATAATCTACATTTTTTCTAATATTTATTTTAATGTTCTTTAATTAAATAATAATTCTATAAAATTCGGTTTATATTGTATTATTATTTATACATTTGTTTTTGCTAATTTTTTATGGCAGAGCTTTTTTTACTTCTACTTGCATTAAGAGGAATTGTCATATGTATATTTTGTTAGAATGAGCATTCTTTTTTTTATTAGCCAGTTGACCATTTAATTACTGTAATGTGTCATTCCTAATACATTTCTTTTCTTAAAATTTTGTATGTTACTTCTTTCTTCCCACTAACATATTTAATTGTGATGTTTGGCAAATGAATGTTATTTGAAGTTAATCCTTATATATGTATATCTTATACACAATTAAGCGGTATTATCTATCTTATAAGATATCTGCATTGGCTTGTATAATATGTTATGTATATATTAAATACAATTATATTTGCATTTCCTTTTTCATATATCTATATTTGCTGTGAAAAATAAACTCTTTCGATGCATTGCATTCTCATTAAAAACTGAGCATATGGGAATATGCATCTTAAGCAGTAATCTCTTGTGTATGAGTTTCTCCTGTGAAAGGTTTAAGAATTGCTAAATTCAGTTCTCTTAGTTTTTCTGTTATGCTGTACCACATATCTTTTCCCGTTATTTTATTATATATCCATGGAACAAAAAATGAAAGCTAATATGGAAGAGAAGAATAAGAACATTAAAATAAAACGCTTTTCTAAGTATATTTTTCTATGAATACATGTTATTCAAAATGGTAGTATGTATATAAGTATATATATATTTGCACCCATTTTTTACTTACTTTTATGATAACGAATGCAATGAGAAACATTACCAGCAACGATTTAATAAGTGCAACTTTATCAAGAGTGAATTCTTCACATGCATGTTCTGGGTAATCATATTCTCTAGGTTCATAACGTGGCCTTGTTGGTAATGTGCCATGTTCTCTACGGGGAGGCCTTTGAGGTAGTGTTTCCATTCCTTCACGACCTGGCTTAGGTGGTAATTTATCAAATTCTTCACGGGGTGGACTTTGCGGTAATGTCTCCATTTCTTCACGGGATGGTTTAGATGGCAATTCTTCAATTTTACAATTGTGGAAACCGTTTGATGTTCTAAGGTAATCATATTTATTTTTAAAAAATTCTAGTGCCCCAGAAAAAGTGCTATTATTACTATCAGCAGAACGTAATATAAGTTTCTTGTATATTTTAACAATTTCCTGAGAGTAATAAGAACATGCGAGTTGATGATCAGCAGTATTAATTGAATTCTTCATTTTATCATAAATCTTGTACATGTTATATATGTCTATCATATTTTCTAAATCATATTTATCGATAGTATATATATGATTATCTAATTTATTTTGTACATCAAAGGTTTGATGTCTAAATTTCATTTTATGGAAAAACTTTTCGACGGAAACTGGAGGATTAAGAGAACTTAACTGATGATTTAACCAAAAGTTTATCATTTTAGCATTTTGATTCATTAAAAAGCTAGGTGATTGATGTTCAATAAAGACATATTGTAGTTTTTTAAAGTTTTCACATATATTTTTAATACGATCGAAGTTTTCTGGAAAATCATTTTCATTCAATGTACATGGGGGGATATACTCTATTTTTCTTTCTGGATTCAACAATTCTTCATTTTCTAGAAATTGTTCAAAGTAATTACAGAATCCATACTACAAATTAGAAGAATAATTATAAGGTATAAATCGTAAACGCATATTTGCAGAAAATATGGTTCTAATGTGCATTGTAATAACAATACAGTAATATATATTACTGAAAAAAGTGAATTAAAATAAAATGAAAATATACGTTTTCCAACACCATTTTAGATGACAGTATGTTTTGAAACAAAGGACTTTTGGGAAGTAATAATATATGTTAATATAGATATATATACAAAGGTATCAACGAGTTTTGGAATTTTTTTATTTTGGTTTTTGTTAATCTAAAAATTTAAGTATTTAATATTGAGTATTCTTTTTTTAATTTTTTCTAAATTATACTGTAATACTATTATTTATATCATATATGATAAAGAAATTAATTTAGGTGAAAAATAAAATAAGAATTTTCTCACTACAATTAAACATGGCAATATATAGTATACAAGTTATGCATAACTTTTAAATATACATTTTTATCACATAATTTTATGAACATGCAATAAAACAAAAGAATTTACATTTCATAAGCATTTTCTGGGAAGATAACTTATGTTGTATTATGCATTTATTTAACTATATCCTTGTTCTTTTTTTTATTTTTGTTTTATTATTTAAAGATAAGTGCACTTACGTATAAATAATAAAAGTTATACTTACCTTTATTTGCTTAGAGTGTTATAATTTTTTCTCCTGAAGTTATTTTTTATTCCGATATGAAAGTTTTAAAATATTTACGAAAAGAAATTATGCGTAATTTAAAAATATATTAAAAAATAAATTTTCCTTTTTTTAATAAATATCTTTTTTCAAAAAATTTATTTAACTATATTATGTGGTAAATTACGCGTATAATCTAACTGCAAAATAATTTTTTTGCGCTTTCCTCCATTTTATGCAAGCGAAAAGTCATTATGTATTTTTATGGCCTGAGATTCAGCTTTGCCGTATCTCGCTTAGTGTTAAAATTTGAGAGATTAGGCTTCCTGGTAGATCCTAAAAAATATAACCACAATACCAGAATGCTGTAGTAGCCTTGTTACTTGTGTAAGGAAAAGTATAATGTAGTGCTATAAATAAGACTATTTTAATTATCACCATCATGCAGTTGCTCCATATATAGAGTTAAGGTACACGCTAAGGTAAAACAGCAATGACGCATGGTGACAACCTGTTTGCTGAAGATACGTAGTGCACAGGATAATGTCATTAGGAATGGAAAATGTAAATTCTATGAGGTTATTTAGTGATGTATATACAAGATATAGTGAAACCAATTTATTACATAGTTCTATATATATTATTAATTTATTTTTCATGTTGTGAAAATATACGCTTCTATTCCAAATGAGACTAGTAATGTATTTTTTCTATATTTCGAGAATAATTATATATAATTAATAAAGGGTATAAACACGCTTTTAGGATTTTACAATTGTACACAGAATGTAGAGCGCATTTCTATTAATCTAATGTGTATGCAAAAGTGGCATTTCCGTATATAAATGAAATAGCAGCTTCTTCTCAATTTAGATGTGAAAACGTTTGTAAAATAAACAAAAACTTTAATAGTAAAAATTGATTCTTCCGTTATATATTGTTAGAAGAATATTTTTCTTTTTTCTGCATAAATAAACACATTTATCAGTATAAGTCATAACATACAATTTAAGCAATCGAAGGACTTATTTTGTTTTTCTTCATATTGTAGTCATATTTAAGAATCAAATGAGTAAAATAATTGACCTCTTCTCTTTTAGCAACCTCTGGGGCAGATTATAAAATATCCTTCCTTTACCAGATGGACATATATATACATATATATACTTTTTTTACAGTGTAAAATAGTATATTCATTCGTTCGTTGTACTCAAATTTTTGGTAAGTTAAAAATATTTTTTCATACTGAACAGTGTAAGTATAAGCTGAATATTTTAATTAATCTTGCCTTGGTGTAAAATTGCTTTAACTAATTTTCGAAGTCACTTCTACAAATCAGCATTCGTACAAAATAGCAGAAGTTGTACGCCCTTTATCAAAACAGGTATTATTTGAAGTAATAACCTTTACGTTGTATTGTGTACTGTTACATTTCTGTGTTATATTAATTTATGTGTAAAATGTTGCATGCATATTTGTAAAAAATATCTCTAATATATAAACCAGCTTATTTGGATAACGCAATTTTAGCAATTTATTATTTTACGTGCATTATAAAAATATAACATAGAGGATACAAAGAAAAAAAGAAATATGTAAAAAATTCTCAGGTTGTAATTACTACATGTGCTTCTTTGTTGCTATGCACTTTGAACATATCCCCTTGTTAATTATTATGTAACATGTATACATAGAAAAATCGTCTGTACTAAAACTGAATTGTAGAAGGGTAGGATGTGTGCAGCAGTTGGTTATCTCTTAAATAAAAGAAAAATGTACCGGATTTAACTGTATGATGATTATATTAAAAGAAGATATCAATTATTTTTTTAATGCTATATTATTCTATTGGGGAGTGCATGGATACGTTCTCCCTATCAGACAGAATACTTGCGGTAAATGGTTTCTGGAAGTTGTCTTGTGCCACAACTATATTTGTCATAAAAATGGATGTGCCGCACATTTTTTACATGAAAAGCAATTAATGTGCACATAATGAACGGAGAGAAAACATGTCTTCACAAAACAATTGTGAATTATAAATGTAAGATATATGAAAGATGATGTAGGGTTAACATATGAAATAGTTAATAAAGACATTAATACATCTTAACTCCTGATGACTACGGTATATTATCATATAATAACATAAAGACGTTTTTCAAATAAATATGTTCAGGAATTATTCTGTTAAATACCGCGGACAATGAAAACTCTAATTGAAAAGTGTTAATTGTATTTTATATATGCGCTGGAAGCATATAAGATGCCCCTCAAATATGAGGAAAATTTAAATTGAAAATTTTCCAGGGTACTTCGTAATGTTCATTCTTTATTGCATAAATATTTAGAATTTTTTATTAGAATTAATAGTCTTTTTAGTCAAATTTTTGAGGATGCATATTTTTTTTACATAATTCTGTTTATTAATATATATTTCAACATAATTTCTTTTGCGGGATTCGCCTTTTTTTAAATATTTTCATTTATTCGTAAAATAAATCTTAAACGAAAAATATAATATTTTTAAATTAATGATTAAATAAAAAAAACGCCATTTTTAATTAAATAAGTAAAACAATAATTTAAGATTTTTTCAATATATGAATTTAATACAATATTTCTTGTTCACAATTATACATGCTAAACGTTTACTGAAGGTTTAAAAACATATTTTATATTAAAAATTGTAAATATATACTTTTTGAACAAGTAGAACAATTAGAATTAATGAAAGCATATACAAGTTGAAAAAAGTAAAATATTTTTGGATACTTCCCCTTCAAATTTTGTAAGTTAACTAAAATATGCCTGCAAAAAGAAGAGAAACTGCAGCTATTTTTATTTTAAACTCGTAGGCTTATACGGTATTGATAGCAAAAATCTTAAATAAAGTTTAGCGCATAAAAAAGACATAAAAACTAAAAAAAATAATAATATTATTTATATTTTAACTCCTTAGTAAAAAACAGTGGAAATTACACATAATGTTGTGCACACCAGAAACATAATAAAACAATTATGTATTTCAATTTATCTGCATTATTGCAAGTACATTATTTGCGTATATACAGCTGTATCTTTTTATTTTGCAAGCTGTATTATTTAAAACTAAAGAAGAAAAAGGACTAATTTTATTGGATACAATAGCAATAATCGAGCGCTCCCTAAATGCATGAATTGACTCTTTTATTTTAGCTATTTGTAGGATCAAAATGACACAATTTTTTATAGAAAATATCTATATGCATATATGATGGGCGCTTATGTCTATATTTTTACGAGTTAAAGCAAGCATCTCATTCAGAATAGCAAATTATCCAGGTAACAGAAGTAATTAAGCTTTGGTTTATGATGAAGATAACACTTTTTTTTTTTTTTATACATGGGGTGAGCTAGATGTGTAATTTTTTAATTATTTAACTACGCATTTAAGTATCCGCTCTGTGTACAAAAAATGGTCTATTTTAGAATAAAGGTAAATTCGAAGTATTCCTTACTAACGTGGGATCAATTATTTTACATCTTCATCACTACGGTCATGACACGTGGAACTGCCCTCACATTAGTTCAATATGTTTCTATTACAATATATGAACAATTCGTTTTATAGTTTGCTATACTCCTAAATAATTTCTTTTGCTTGCTTAAAATTTCTATGATAATAAAAAAGATTTAGTACGCGTGTACATATTTAAGTTCAAATTTTATTACACATTGTTAAAATTCACTGGTGCAATATTAAATACCCACAAACGACTAATTAAACATTTAAGTTACCTCATCTGTCGTTTTTTAAGAATTTACTCCTATATTAATATATATATATCAAGTGACACAACAAAATACGTTATTACACAGACATATTTATAGTAAATAATAACAAAACATAATAACAATTTTTATTTATTATGTTGCAAAAAGAGAGTCAATATACAGTAATAACAAATAAAATTCTATTTCAAGAATGAATTGGCTTAATTTTTATTAGTATTCATATAAGAGAAAAATTGGTATTCTAATTTGTACATCAGAATAAAAGTAAGGAAAAAAAAATAAATGTGTATGAATTGATTTCGTAAAATCGTAGTATTAAGCTATTTTTATTTTTCTTAGTAGTTCAAATGACTTTTAACATGTGCGTAAACGAGCGTTCGATTTAACGTGAAAACACTAAAACATCACAAGAATAAAGGTTTATTCACGGTTTATACATGACATAAAAGAAAATCTCAATAATATATCCTTTGTTATATAGAAATGTGATTTTTTTTAAAGACTAGGATACTTTTTCATGCATAAAACTGTTCATTTAAGAAGAGAAAAGCTTACTAAAATTACGAACAAAAGAAATACTGCTGAAAAAAAGGAGCATAAAAAAAACCAGTTAACATAATACACACTGAAGAACATTTTATTTATCAATATAAAGTGTACGTATTTACGGATTATTATCCTTTTCCTGTTTCACTCTTAAAAAATTGTTTTTATTTGCATTCATATAGGTATCCTTATGCATCTCTATATTTTAAAAAAAAAAATTTTTAATTATGCACACATGTATATCCTTAGATTTATAGTGAATAATGTTTTTTCCCTGATAAACAATTATACAGATTTATTTGACACTGCATAAATAATGAAATACACAAAATATGGATAATTAGGTAAAAGAAAAATGTCAAAAAGGGAATTTCCTTTCATGTATAAAAAATATAAAACGTGAATTAATTCTATGCTTTGGAGACAATAAATTTTTCCTACTTTTATCTTTTATATTTGTCAGAAAAATATGTTAAACAGTAAATGTCTTAAATAGGATAATATAAAATAATTTCTGCACACTATATGTGTTCTTAAAAATAAAATGGAAAAAAATGTTTACATATTTTATTAAAATAATTCATAAGCTAAAAATAATAAGAGTATTTCGTTATTTTTTAAGTACATTCATAAACCGAACTTAATTATTTAGTAAATTATCCATAATGAGGAAGAAAAATAAATGAATTGG
This sequence comes from Plasmodium ovale wallikeri, assembly GCA_900088485.1. NCBI lineage: Eukaryota > Apicomplexa > Aconoidasida > Haemosporida > Plasmodiidae > Plasmodium > Plasmodium ovale. Next base: position 38,956 of record FLRD01001914.1, on the reverse strand, counting down.
TAAAACATAAGTGTAAATTTCATTACAAGATAATATCACAACCGATAGTTTTGTAACTGAAATTTAAAAAAAGTTAGGAACACTTTTATAATTTATTATACATTAAATATATTATGATAAGTCATCATATTAATTTTGGCAAGTCACAATGTTTTTTTTCATGTCAGAAATAGAGAAATGATTCTGCCACTTCTTTTATAAGTATAAAAGCAATTAAACATAACATTTGTATTAAACAACTTTCATTAAAAATGAATGATTACATTATAAAAATCCATTTGATGGCATTAATACAAAATCTGGAGTGTCATAATTAATGATACTAATGAAAAAAAAAATAAGATCATGAGCTAGGAATAGTTAAATAAGCAAAAAAAAAAAAAAAAAACACGTAGCACATTTTTTATATTCTAATATGTAATGGGTATATCAAAAAGTACAGTCGTAATAACAAAAAAATGATGGTAAAAATATGTAGTGTTGCATAAATTATTTGATCATAAATATACATTGTATTTTCTATTTACTGATGTTTTATTTTGAGTTTCCATTTTTGTAAAATACGTTTAGTAAATTATGCCAAATAAATCATATATTACTGCACAACTGATATAAATTAATGATAAAATACTAGGATAGGTATTATATGAAACTGCACAGCTGAATGGTGATGGTACAAATAATTATTTTTACTATAAATGGTATATATATATATATTCACATTTTCAATATTTTGAGAAAATAAAATGAATTCGAAAATAAATATCTACATGCTTATTTCAGTTTATACCTTTATGTAATAAACAAAAATTTCATAACTACGTAAAAGATAGGTAGAACTATGTTACATACATATATAAGAAAAATGCAAAATAATATTTTACAAAATAACGTTAAATTTCTGTTGAAATTGTCCAGTCTAAATTTTATGCTTTTTTTAAAATTGAAAATTTTTTTATTATATAACATTAATAGAATTATTTTATCTTGATTATAAGAAGTTATTAAATAAGAGTTTTCATTATGTACAAAATATTTATATTTGAAATATAGTAAAATAAAATACATAACTTATATATATGTTAAGTACTGTCATTTCCATGTATAAATTATTTACCTACAATTTTATTCATTATGGATGAGAATAGTGAGTACTGTTCCCTTGATCAGTTGGCACAGGAAGGAATTGTAGATTTTCATTTAATAATAAACCAATTATTATTAAAACGTTATTTAAATGTTTTTGTAGTCCAGATATATAGTGTAAGTTTCATTCACAATAATAAGTGTTAGTGGATATATACACATTGTATTTTTTTTTTATTCATAGTACCCTCATCTAAAGAGTTCGGAGTTATATAGATTTTATAATAAATTTAATGAAAAATATGATATAAATAATAATTCAATTTCTTTGGATAGTTTATTCAGTTCCGAAAAAATTGGTGTTAGGAAAATTTATAAAAAACTTTGGTCAAATTTATATAGATTATTAAAAAATCATGCTGATTTTAATGGTATAACTAAAGCGAACAATAAACGTTGCATATATTTGAAGTTCTGGTTTTATGATCATCTGTTAAATGAAGAAGTTGATGAATCAGATATTACTAATTTTTATGATTTATGGGAACAAGTAAAAAAACTGCTATTCACCAGGAATAATAGTCCATGCGAATTTTATAGGATGGAATTAAAAGACATAAAAGATATTAAAAAATTATATGATTATTTTATATTTTATGAAGCTTTTATGTATGAGAAGATTCTTAAAGATTACACACACAATAATGCACGATGCTATTACTTGAATACTACATTTGACGTGTTTGATCAGAGAAAAAGTGAATGTAACACACAAGATAATACAGGTTATTGTGCAGAATTTAAAACATATCTAAAGGATCATATTAATGAAAATATGTTAAATTCCTTTAAAATAAAATGCCCAAAAGAAGAAAGTGTTCAATCATCTGAACAAACAATTACTGAAGGTGTCATGTTGCATGAAGATCTTAAAAATATAGCACAAAGTGTATGTTTTCATTCTGTATTAAAATTTCTCTATAAATAGTCTTACTTAAACAATACATAACTCTAAAAGCATAATAGTAATCCTATCTTGTACATACGATATATATTTTATATTTACTTTTTTTTTTGAAGGAGAATTTTCTAAGCATCGTACCTTTAAATGAATTTTACCATGCTTTAAATCTGTGGTATTCTGATGGTGTTAATAATTCGTGCACTTGCCAAGTTTATATAAGAAATGACATTCCAAAGTTTAAGGATATTAGAAAACTTTGCGATAATATTAAAGATGTACTAGAAAATTGGGGTAATTTATTGAAAATATTTCAAATATATTATAGAGATAAGGACTATTGTAATTATTTTAATTACTGGATACATGATAAAATAAAAAAATATAATCCTAATAGTAAAACTATCCAATATCTCAATAATGCATTTGATTCTATTAATAAAAATAAAAAAAAAAGTAAAAATTATTGCCAGCTTAAAACTTTTCATGTCACTGAAAATGAATATGAAAAGAAGAAAAAATTATTTGAATTTTTAGAAAGTTATGGTAGTATGAGAACTAAAATGGATAATGATAATGCTTCAAATGTTAATAATTACTGTAGTTTTATAAAAAAATACTTTGATTTATATCTAGAAATGGAAAAGAGCACGGAATCGCAAAAATACAATGAAGAAATAATACTTTTTCAGCGAAAAATGAATTGTGAATTATCTTACTTGAAAAATAAATGCCCCAATATGTGTCTGGAAATGGTTTTTCAATCAAAAAATGGATCATTATGCCAATCAACACAACCAAAAGAAATCATTAAAAAAGTATAATTTTTTATTGTAATAATATTATTAAATTATAGTTAATGTATTCCGTAGTTGCTTAAAATTAATAAAAAATGATAGTATAAAAAGAATCACTTAATTCTTAATTATTTCGTTTTTCCTCTTTAATTTTCAGAGATATATTGTAGAAGATATACCTAATTTTAATGAAATATATGACGAATTTAATAAAAATGATAATATAGACAATTATTGTAGTGAGTGTAAGGATGTATTAAAGTTCGAAAAGGATTACCCAGGAATTAATGAACTGTGCAAAAAATTAGCAAAAAATTTAGTAGAATTATCAGAAAAGAGCAATGAAGAGAGTAACAATCGCTGCGAATACTTCACTCATTGGATATATGACGAAATGAGGAAAAGGTTTGGTGATAAATTGAAATATGTTGGTGATATCAACTTTGCTAATGTACTTCTTGATGTTGCTTTTCGTATTAACAACAAATTGGAGAAAAATCAATGCCATTATAACTATGACCGTATGTATAGTTTCGAAGAATTGAATGAAATGAAGTATTTACACGATTATTTTAAAAAGCATGGTGATATTGAAAATAAAATTGCTACTGTTAACACTGAATTAGAAGGGTATTGTGAATATGTGAGTCATATTTATAATCTATATAAAAAGTATATAAGGAGTTGCTGCGAATATTATCATGAAAATAGTTTTTATACGGAAAATTGTAAAAGTTATTTTAATTGTGAACAAAAATTTGATCCAAATAAGTTCTTAAATAAATTAATGTGCAACAATAAAGTATCTGATGATGACTCCAAAAAAGTATATCAGTGGGCAATAATTGATTATATTGTTAAATTAATCACAAAAATATCAACTGAACAAGCTAAAACATTAGGTAAAGGTAAAAGCGATGATTTAAGTATTACAAAACATGAAGAAAATGGATTATTAAGCGACCCTTTTTATTCCGTAGTATTAGCTATTTTTTCATTTTTAGGATTACTACTTATGTTTTACTGCCTATATAAAGTAAATAAATGTCCTATCTAAATTTTAAATGTTTTATTTTACAATTTATAATGCATTAAAATTTTAAAATTTATGATAATAAGATAATTATGTCATAAGGGTTATATATTTTTCATTTTCGCTGCAGTTTAGTCCTTTAGGATCGTACATGAACAAAAACAGATCTAGAAATGAAAGAATTAAAAATAGTTTTAATGAAGAAAATGAAATGGAATTATTATATGAAAATTTAAGATATGAGAATATTAGTCCGAAAAACAGAAGATATCAATTAGCTTATCATTCTACGTGAAACCTTTCGATAATAGAGAATAAAAAAATAAAACTTTAAAAACAAATGCTTTAAGAAGCTAAAACGTTATTTTCCTGATTTAGTTCTATTAATTATTTATAGAAATAAAGAAAGAAAGGAAAAAGATTAGTTAAAAAATGGATATTTCTATTTAAAAAAAATTTATTTTGTGTATTTAGTTATTCTTGTAAATTTGTAATAATTTTTTATTAAAAAAACTTATGGTTTTTTTTTAGTAATTTTTTTTTGTGCTAATATTTTTGTCATCCTTTTTCTACTTTAATGTTAATATTTTTTAAACATTATGAATTATCATTTTGTATTTATTTGAGTTGATTTTATCTTGGTTCTATGTAATTTTATGCTATTCTAAAGCACTGTATCAATAAAAATAAATGTAAGATGAATATTTTGTTTGTTTTTTTTTTTTTTTTTTTTTTGTATTAAATTTATAGAATAGTATTAAGTCATATGATGCACTCGTGCTACATTAAAATTCGTGCATTATGTAATAGTAGTAACTGATTTATGAATATATGGGCAAACCCCAATTCACCGTAACTACAGTTAGAAGATAAGGTGAAAAAATATCACAATTATGCACTCGTTATGCAATAAATAAGCACACTGTTGCTATGATACATAAAACGAAACTGTCATTAATGACTAATATTTTAAGATTACATTAATTACTTATTAAAATTAACATTACATTGTTCTTTTAATAATGTTTGAAAATTTGAAAAAAATATGTATTTTATATTTCATTTTAAGAAATAGAGATAAAATTGCCTCAAAGATTATTAGTTAAGTATACATAAACATTTTTGATATATTGTTAATATTGATCATGTACTACCAGTATGCAAACCCTGCTGCATCTTGTATTAAAATGTTAAATTTTGCATATTAACTATGTTGTGTTTAACTATATTTTTTTTTCACCCTTAGTTATTCAAATATATAACATGGAGTAAATAAAAAAAATTCCATATATTTAGAATAAAGATGAAATAATCTTAAAAGGCGTAAGCATTTAAATTCTTTTATTAATTTAGGGAAAATTCACACATACAAGAAAAAAAAAAATGGAAAATTCTTTCTTTACATGATCTGCTAAATTCAGATTAAGCATATAAAATGATATAATCCAAAGATGATAAATATTATAAAAAATTATCACCTAGAAATTAATAATGAGTTTCACATATGTGACCGTTAATTTTAAACTATGCTCATTACTTGGAAAAAAGCTGTTGCATAGATGTAGTTAGATGAAATAAGGAAATGGAAAGAAGCGTATGTATATACATTTTAACCTTAATAAAGTGATCAAAATAAAAATTATACGATAACTAAACATTAATTCATACATTTAATTTAATTTCATGATAGGATGTACATAATTCTGATATATTACAAAAATTGTTAAAATGACGGATTATGCTATGGTGGGGTCCAGGTTAAGTACCGGAGGGATAAATATTTTTATATATTACCTGAAAAAGGAATATCCTTCGTATGTATTAATCATTATTCTAATAGAAGATATAAATAAACATATAAATAAAATGATAAAGCTGAAAATTATGGCATTATTTTCATGTATGCTGTTTTTAAATGTATGAATCTTTTTTTTAAAAGAATATCATAAAAGTGTTAATTAAACTAAATAATACGTTTTTTTTATAATTTTTTAATTTATTTAATACAAAGTCTGAACATCCTTCTTGTATTATTAAGAGGTATAAATGGAATAAAAATGATATAATAAAACGTTTTTATTATACTTTGGAAATTTACTAAAATACATATCCTGGCTTACATTATAATGTATAAAAAATGTTTATTAAAAATATATATAATAATCATTTGAAAAGAAGACATTAATATATTATTCTTACTTTACTACAAAAACAAAAACCATATATTGATAAAGAAAATTATAATAATCCGTGTTATTCTATTTGAGATTTAATTAACTTTAATTAATTTGAACAATTTAAATTGACAAAGGGTTATTTTAAGGAAAATTTAATATGTAGAACAATACTTATTTTTTTTAAAATGGTTTGAATTTTATTAAAAGAAAAATTTTCCATGAATCAGGATATCCTACGACAAGTTAATTTGTGCATTAACTATATAAGAATTAAATGGAAATTTTTTACCCATTATGATATTTATATGAGTATTGTATTAATCATTATTATTATATATTTTATTACAATTTTTAAATTAAACAAAGGAATCTTTCTATTTTGTGCGATTATACGTAAGATCCTCCAAATGATGTAAAAAGAGATCATTTCGTTTTGTTACATTTTTATTAACGTCAAATTATTAATTGTCAAGTTTTCTGATAAATGAATTATTCAAATTTAAGTTAAATTCAGTAGTAAAGGTTTTTATAATTTTATCGTAAGTTCTGAAAATAATGTGTGAACGATATTCATGAGGAAAATTTGCATTTTTAACGATATAAGTTAAATTAATAATATTCGATGCAATATTTGAACAAAGTTTTTTAATATATTTGTGCTTTTAAACACTAGTATTAATCTTTGCAGTATATAGAGCGTGCGTATTTGACTTCGCAAAATTTTATGTTCAATTTTAAAAAGTATTTGATGTGATGATGATTCTTAATGCATATTTGCATAAAAAGTAATTAGAGTAAATGAATTAAACAGACACTTAAAATTTAATTATAAATATATTTTTCATTGGAAAAAGCATTTTATAGAATATTTTAATGTTTTTTTTAAAGGAAAATGGTATATTACATACTCGGTTATGTTCTTAATATCGTTGAGTTTCAATTGTTATGTACCTCTGTTGTACAACATTCTCCTTGTCATAAAACGTTTTACTTTTTATGCACACTACATTCTATTTTAGTAATATCTTTATGTATTTTTTTTTTTATTAATGCTCTTTTTATTTTAGTAGTTAACTTAGATAAATTATTTGACGTAGGTTGCTATATTAGATTATATTTATCATGTTTGAAGTTGTTAATGAAAGCGCGGAAAGCACTAATAACACATTTTATACTCATAATTTTTCCTTTTCCTCCTTCTATATTTATGATGACAAAATTTCCATAGAATTTATTTTCTACTTCATTACATTTCGTGCGTAATTCTTAGAGTTCGCATGCCTCAGTTATAACCCCTTTTGCCCACACGCTGATCATAAAATTAAGCTGTTGAAAAATGAGCATAAATATCTTCAACTAATTATTTCTCATGAATGTAAACATTGTATTTCTCAGATTTATAGTTACCCAACTGTTAGAAGTTATTCATAGGCATTTCTATGCATTCACGATTTTTAATTTTATTATATGTGGGATTTATATATGTGCTATCTTTGCTTGTCCACCCTTCAATTAACTCATTAAAAATTTCTGCGTCTTCATACTTTTCTTGTTCTAAAATATTTTGGAATTCCTCATAGTTTTCGTTGTCTTCGAATATATTTTCTGTATGTTCCACATTTTTTGCATTTTCTATATTTTCTGATTTCAACATTTCACTTTTTGTTTTCTTCAATTCACCTATGAAAGTATCTAGTACTAATTCCTTTTTTTCAGTGTTCTCCTGTTTTATACATTCTTCTATAACCATCATAAGTACCTGTATCAGCACTTTTATTAGGAATATGTGATTATCGCGTTTGTGTATTTTTTCCTTACTTTTTTTATGCTCTAATTCTTCTACGTGCACTACAAAAATGTCATCCCTCGTTTCTTCCTTATTATACGTATCTGATACGTTCTCGAGTTCTTTTACTAGAGACTTAATCCAGTGCTCCTCTTTATACAGTTCAATAAGTGTTGCTTGTTTTGCTATCCACTTTTTCCACAGATCTTTTTTTCTTTCTATTAAAGGAATTTTTTGGTTTTCATTCAAAATGTTATTTTCTGATTGGTTTATTTTATCTAAATATTTTTTTTCTTCCTCTTTCCACACATTCTGCAAATCTTTAAAAGCACTTTCTCTTTTTAATTTTTCCCAAATAGGTTTATATCTTTCTGTCCATTTATCCCACAGAAATGATTTTTCTGCTTTGGTATTTTGAATTGATATAGTTTTCATCGTTAAATCAATGTTTTCCGAATTAGCATATATTCTGTTTTGTTCCCGTATGAACTCTTCTAAGCATATTTCTAGAAAATCATTTTTGTTCATTTCCCATTCATTATTTTTACATTCATCCAATAGATCCATATGTATATCTATAATAGTCGTTCCAATGTTCCTTTTCCTTTTTGGTAAATTTTTTTTTTTTTTTATGGTGCTTTTTTTTATTTTTATTTGCTTATATATGCTATCTTCATTTGTTTCATTTTCGCGCGGAATATTATTTATGGAATAAATATTTATTCCGCCAAAATGAAGAGATTCGTCTACAATTTTATTAAATTCTAACTTACGTTTTAGTCGTTTTATATTTTTTCTATTACTAAAGAATAATCCCAAAGATGTGTACTGCAGTGAAAGCAAGAGTGTTTATAAAATAAAGTCTTAATAAAAATTACTTTAGTTAAAATATCATTCATTTTGCATCTTATACACAAATTTGATTTACTTTAGAAAGGAGGTAAAGCGTTGCAGTAATTGTAAATAATATTAAAAAGATTAGAGTATATATCATAAATGGAGATCTAAATAGTGATGGATCAGGTGTTGCTGGTTGTATTTTTACGATATCTGGCTTATGGTTACCTGAAGCAGTTTTAAAAATATATATTTTTATTATATAATGTAATTGACTTATAAATGAGTGTATAGTTATTATTGGTACCTGTAGAACTTATAATAAATGGGGGAAGTTCATGGTAAAAAAACGATGCAGGAGTTCTCCAAGGTTTAATTTTTCGAGTATATTTTTCCACAGGTGAAATTTCCTCTTGAAATGGATGTGCACTAATATTTAATGCTGTAAATTGTTTTCTACGTGTATATGGTGAAGAAAACGTTAATGAACTCGGAGGTGGGGGAGAGGCAAAAGTATATGAATTAATTACAGTAGGATCAATTTGTGCATGTTGTACTTGAACTGGATTACCAACAATCGATATATCAAGTTGTTTGTGTATAGGAATGCGTGCAACATGAGGAATTTTTTTTCCGGTAAAAAATCCAGGAAATTGTTTAATATTGGTATAATTCCGTATGGTATAACTATTAGAAGGTGATTTGGAAATATCAGTACCCATTATTTCAACATCAGGAATTTTCGGTGCTATATTATCTTTACCACTATTGCCATCATGACTAGAAGTACTTTGTGTAGGCGCTTGTTCTTGACCTGATTTAGATGATTGATCGCTACCAGGATTCACGTCTCTTTGGGAAGAAGTTTTTTCTTCTAAAGGCGCATCCTTTTTTTTAACCTCAGGAATATGTTTAGCTGTAGCGGCTATGGGTTGACGATCTTCACCTAAGGTTTTCTCTTTTCTGTCTTTTTCTGCTGCTCTTGTTCTAGTTAACATATGACAAGTAATATCATATTTATTTTGTATAAGCCAAGGATAATTGCAATTATGGTGAATGTAAAAATATTCTGCAAATTGTCTTATATAATCGTAATTAGGATCGAGCATTCGTAATTCCCTTTTTTTTTCATCTAACCATGAGAGATAATCGTTACACTCCTGGAAATGCATAGTATTTGATTTTTCTAAGCGTCTTCTTTTTTCTATGCAAAAATTTCTGAATGCCTCGTGTACATCAAGGACATTTCTTTTTTTTCTTTCACTGTTATCTCCTTCCCAGTAACATATTTTTTTAACATTGTTTGTATCAAATGTTGTACGTAAGCCACTAAGGATTATTTTCCATTCACTCTTAAATAATTCCCTATTTCTAGTTTTTAGTTTGGGGTCAATACATTTTTTTTGTGATTTAACATATTTATGTAGTTCTTCACATAGATTCTTGTAATGGATACCATCGTTATTATCTTTTGAATAATCGTTAATTATCTTAATAGCACCAAGAAGAATGGGGGTTTTATAAGGTAAAAAAATATTATTAGTCACTAATTTTGAAGCCTTCTTAATATCATCACACGAGTATTTATCCCCTTCCTGCATTTTAATCTGTAAAGGTGATTATACAGAATTGTTTTTTTAATTTAATTAAAAATTAGTTTTCAAGCATATAACCTATGGGTATATTGAAAAAATAAATAACCTATGTTATTATGTACACAAAGGAATAAAGTAAAATTATCCAAAAATAAAATGTTATAAGTTATTAACATAATAGTATTTAAGAATGCGTATATGTCCTTTTATTTGCAATAGGATATTTATGTGAAAATATGAACTAGTGTTGCATAATGCACTGTACTATTTATCATCGTATATCATAATATATATAATTGTTAAAAATGAAATTACACTATTACTTCATATATATATGTATATTCTTTAGGTGTATTTAAATAAATATTGATTATTTATTGTTCATTTTCCCTGATTTCCACAAATACATATTTGTAATTAACATGTCTCATTATTATGTTTTCTATTATTCTTAGTATGTATGGAAAATATTAATTTTCTTTATTTATAATATCACACGATTAAAATAAAGAATTACTATATAGAATGTTTTTATATGTTATATAATCAAATTAAACTATAAGACATTATTATGAGACATGTTATAAAGCCTGAGGTAGCAACACACGTTCTTATGTGTTATTTTAAGCATAAATGTATCATTAGTACGGTATATATATTCCCTGAAAACACGTTTTAACAGTTCTTTTATATAAATTACTCCATTACGAATGTACATATAATTTCATAGGAGTGTAAAATAAATGAATTAAATAATAAAAATATACAATAAATTGGGTTAATTCTTTGATGAAAAAACAATTGTTGGATATTTTTGCTCGTTTGCAATAGAATAGTGTTAATTCCGTATTAATAAAATTATAAATGGTATTACAAAAAAAATGAAAAAAATTCTCTTGAATTTGTAGAATTTGTAGAATTTGTAGAATTTGTAGAATTTGTAGAATTTGTAGAATTTGTAGAATTTGTAGAATTTATATTAGTATTCACATTTTGAATAATAAAAAAGAAAAAAAAATTAATTCTGCTAGGTACTATTATATATTTTATTTTCAAAGTTAGAAGTACGTTTAAATAACACACTAATATACTGAAAAGAAAATGTAGGTATTAAAACATCGTTCACACACTGATTATATGAAATATATATATATAGAAGTGCAGTACAGATAATTAAAATTATTATTAGAAATGTTACAAATTACGTTATATTACAAAGAACTTGTTCATTACATTAGTCTGTCAACTGAAGCGAATTTGTAAATATAGAAATTTATTCGTGTAATTAAAGTATTAATGATAGCAATTTATAGAAACAAAAAAAGGAAAATTATGGAATATTAAGGTAATAAAAAGGTAAAGTGCATTAATGCACCAGTATTTAAGAAAATATAATATTTATATTTGATTTTGTGTTAAAAAAATTTTATAGTATAAAATTATAATTCGTGTTTTATTCCAAATCTTTTTTTTTTTTTTTTGCTTCATTTTTTAACAAAATGTTTTCTTTAGTAAGAAACTAGGGGGAACATGGGTAAAAAAATATATATAACATTTACAATTTTTTACATAATTAAAATTGTGTGTTTGACAATTTGACGTTGCTGTAAATAATTAACTTAAATGGTTGTTAATATCCACATTTAATACTTCTAGAATTGAGTTCCTTTTTTCGTGATGTTATGAACGTTTGTAGAAAACACCATATGGTATAAAATTTTAGAAGAAAAAATATATAAAGATATAAAATTTATAAAAGGGACAAATGAATTTCTTTTTTATTTTAATTTTCTTTATGTTCTTTGTTTTTTCGTTCTTTAGTAACGTACTCCTTGCGATAACTCCCCAGGAAATTTAATTTTGAAGAAGTAGCATTACATGATTAGTAACATATCCCCAATATTATGTTATTTGATATTCTAACAATGTTAAAATATTAAAAAAATATTATTTATTTATCAAGAATATAGTTTCCATTAAGGAGATGAATTTTTATGCATAATTTTTATTGTGTAAAAAATAGACAAAACAGTAATATACATAAAAAATATTTCATGTACATAAACTGCTGGATGACGTGCAGATTTTTTTTTTTTTATGGATATTTTTTTGTTATTAAAAGGGTAGATGCGTTCATTTTTGTTCTTTTATTTCATTTTGTACTTTATTCTTTCATTTATGTCATAAGACAATATATAGTATTTTAATTATTAAAGAAGTTATACTAATATGGAGCCTTATGGTTTAGTTTGAGTATCAAAATGCAAGAATAAAAATTGATATTCTCAAAACATAGTAAAAAAAAAAAAAATAAAGAATCCTTTGTAAAGTTGAAAAATTATTTCTTAATTTATTTCTTTTTTCTTATAAAAATATGCGTATATATATACTTGTAACCATATAATTATTATGTGTAATTTTTTTTATTTACACATCCAGCTAATGTTACTTTTAATTAAAATGTAATGTGTAAAACACAAGAGGAGCCTAAAAATATACACATATATATATATATTACGCAAAAGAACATAGTAAAATGTTAGAAACCTTAAAAAAAACAAATAAATATAACATAAAATAAATTCCGTACTTTTTTTGAAATTTGCGTATGCGAATTCTTAAATATTTTTATATAAATGATTTAATGTATTGAAGGTTATTTTATATATTTAAAAATACTTCATAAAAATATGCATTTTAATTTTATATATATGCAGTACGCAACGGAAAGAATCGTTTTTATATAATTTTTTCTTTTAAAATATTAGTGAATTAGTATAGCATGTTTTTGGAAGAAATACATTCTTTTAAATTTGAATCCATTTCTTTTTAATGAATTCTAACAAAAATACATTTATGCGTGTTCTCCAATGTTGATTTAATGTAATATGCATATAAATAAATAATTTGGAATATAAGTTATTTTATAATTATTTATATTAATGTTGTACCGTTTATTCAAATATTTAGGTAAATGTGTGCAAAAATATGTGCTTATCATTTAAAATGTGTAAATTTTAGATCACAGTAAAAATTTACGCATTTTCTTTGTGTAATAGAACTATTATTTAATGATTAAGTTGTGTTTTCCTGCAATGTAATTAACATGAATCTAATGAATAAAATATAGCACAATTCACTATCGTTGTTAATCACACTGTATATGCATACATTTCGATTCATATTTTTTATGAGATGCATAAACTTTTATTTAGGTTTAAAAAAATTGTATTTCCTAAATAAAAATTTACGGCTAATTTTTTACTTTATAATTAAGAAATGCCTGTAAAAACACAAGTCAAATGATCGACGTACATTTTAAATGTTTTCATAGTATAAGAGCTTTGCCCTTTTATATTTTTATGAATACTATGTTTAATGCATTGTTTTGATTTTTATGAAAAAAATATACCTCTTTCAGTGTATTATTAATAATATTATTAATCATTTATAATCTTCACGACTTTTTATACAATGCGACATATTCATATTAAATATAAAATATTACGTGTGTTACTCTCTGTTATTTTAAGGGTTATTAGATATTATTGGTACTGAAAAAAAAAGGTATCATATAGCTATTAGTTGTATAACGCCCTTTATTTTTTTTTAATTTTACAAAAATTTTATACTGAATAATGAACTTTTCAGTGGTTTATACGTAATTTTTTTTTTTTGTTCGATGTCTATTTTTTTCAGTTGTGATAATATATAATAGGTATGGGGTTAAACTAAATTAAAACGGCTTTATGCATATAAGTTTACTTAGTTTTTCCCAATAAATTATATCTTTACATCGCGGATAACAACAAGTTCATGTGTAACGGTGTTATTTATCTTTTCGCTGTTTATTATAAGTTATTGTAATTAATAAAACGCCTGCCGTGTGGTTTTATTTTTGATGAAACCAAAAAACCCACTGTTACTAATATGCGATTTTGAAAAATAGCAATATTCCTTTTTTTTTTTATTTATAAATATATAACTATATGTAGACATTAAAGTGTCTCGAAGTTTGATTTGTCAATGAAATTTGTACCATGTGTTATTTCTACATCAATTGTTTTGTAATGGATGATATTGAACATTATTTTGACTATTGTGATAATTTCTATTAACAGGTTCATAATATTTTATTAAGGATTCGTTCTTTTCTTCCTCATTTATGTTTCATCCAATTATCCTTTATCTTAATGAAAATGAACCAAGGGACAGAATGGAGTAAACTTACATAAAAATTAAGGACATGGAATAAGTATATTATATAGTTCGAACACTTTATCCACAGCACTATGAGTTATGCACATTACATCTATTTTCAAGTATAAGTTTTATTTACTTTATAAAAAAGGAAAAGAATGAGTAAAATTTACTAAAATGGGAAAATAGCTGTGAAGATGACACTAAACGAAGAAATAGAGGTTAAACTGTCATCATATCCTCCTGCAGAACGTGATGCATGTTCTGTTGTTACATTAATTCTACCTACGGTTGTATGTCTTACTTCTGCTCGTTTTTGTTGTTGGTTTTCTCCGAGTATGGAGAAAACTTGGGATTCGCCTTCTTCTGCTCTTAAAGGTTCTGGAGGATGCACACCCTTCAGACATAATACTTTTAATGAGCCTTCGTTAGAAAAATGTTTTTCAATATCGTTTCGTACTGTGCACATCAATGTGCGATCAGAGTTACATTAACCTTTTAAGGTTTTATATAGTTCAGCATATTCATTAAGGTATGTTTTCTTATTTTTGGCACAATAATAGCCTTTATCTGTAATGTAATTCTCAATTCTGCTTTAATTCGTTGCATAATAATAAAATTTTTTCATTGTAACAAAGTAATCCTTAACTATTAGCTCAGAACGAATGGTACAATTTTTAGAAATAAATAGATAAGATAAATATTCATAAAACTTTAGAATAACTGTATTTATACCTTTCTCTTTAAACTTACCAAGAATTCCATTATATATAAGATCATGAATCAAGTAATTTATAATTGCGCAACAGTCTTTATCATATGGGCCAAAAAAGGTTATTTAATATAATTTATTTAAAACTGCAGTAAGTTGAATATAGGAGTTCTCAATTTCTTTATTACTCTACAAATAATTCTTTAATTTCTCACATTTTTCTTTATTTCCATTTTGCTTGTACTTTATTTTGTTTAAAACATTATAAGTGCAAGTAGATGAAAGATAAATGTTTTTACCATCCTGGTAATATAGCAAAATGAATAAATATATAACAAATAATTATTTTGAATAAACGGTTTTGCATCGTTTTGGTGAACTAAATAATAATGAAATAACAATTTATATAAATGTATATTCGTAAAAATGTATATACTATATCTGCCATTCTTATAGAACCTCCTAATATTTGAGATATATGCAATGTATTAAATTATAATGAGTGATAAATACGTTTTTATATGTACAAAATAAGAAAAAAAAGATCCATATGTATATGTATTTGCTATTTTCGCTTTTAAATAAAGTTAAATGTTATATACCTTTAAATACATTTTATTATTGAGTTAGGAAATATAATTATATTTACAGTGAAACATGTTTTTATGTAAGAAAATTAATTAGTATTAAAAAAAAAAAGAAATAAAATATTTATTAACTGATAATAGTTTTACAAAAAATGATGATAACGTGTTAGTAAAATTACCATTAATATAAACTTACGGCGTACGTGAAAACATTAAGTGGTAAAATTGATTTTGTTTTAAATAAATATAAATAGTTCACGACTTGCGTAAGTTATGTTTATACAAGCATGATTTTATGAAAATCAGCATGCATTGTAGAAGAATGTGACTAATGACTATTTTGGAGCCAGTTTATTTATATGTACTTGATAGTTAATCCTATTGTATTTATTCTACTTTTGTGATTGAATTGATTCATTTGTATAAGCTAAGTGTAACACATTCTTATATACAGAAATTAAAAATTTATGAGTGTTGTTCAAAATAGGGTAACATTCTAAAAAAATGGAAAGTACTTGGATATTATGGTAATACAAAATAAAATGTATCCTTATTATATACCATCGCATAATAATACATTAATTGTCTTTGTATTAGTAAAGGATTTTTGAGACATATATTTTTTCACTGTTTATCATTTTTTTCCCTTATGTCTCTATTTTATCTTCTAGGATTCCTGAATTATTATTACTTCTAAATTTTAATTATTATTTATATTTTTTATTACTAATATAGGTATAATTTTAAAAATGTTACTATCTTTATGTGCATTTATTTATATGTACCTACTTGATGATCCTCTAAAATATAATTTAACATAGTTACTATAATGATTTAATATCTAGCAAACATCTTATTATCTATATAAATAGATCCTTCTTATGTTGCATTTAGAATACATGTTTCATATATGTTGCGTTAATTTTTGTTGTTTATTCTTTTTTCTAAGTATAAAAAGTAGACATGTTTAACAATGAACTACATAAAAAAAAATTTTGTGAATAATTATTTTGAAGTATTTATTGTGTACAATAATGAAAAATTAATTAGATAATTTAAATTCAACACTCATTTTCTCATATTTTATGCTTTCTGAAGATGGTGAAGTTCTCATGAGAGCCTTTTCAATATTATTAATAATAATACAGTAAATTATTTAATAGTAGAAGGCGATGATTTCATCAGAGATAAATTATATTATAATATAATCCACCTACAGTATGAGCATGTATATTAATTTTCTAAATTATACGTTTAGGTTATTTCCTATTTTTTATTCTATTAGGTTCTCGATATCGTAAATAATTATAATACATTTCATTATTGTCTGAATTTCTTTTCTATAATAATAATAATGTTATTGTATAAATGATTATAAATTTAATTTTCTTTTATATATCAATATGTTATAGAATTTGTAGAGCCTTTGAACGGGTCAATGTATTCGTGAAAATGACAAAATAAAGATTTACTGCATTATTCATGTGTGCCAAAATTTCAATGAAACATTATTATTAGATAAAATATTTATATTTTTCAGTTATTACATATATTTATAAATATTTCTTAAATTTTATATAATTTTTTTTAAACATATAAAAGAATTTTTAGTAATTTAACTGCATTTATGTCATTTCAAAACGAATCGTTGCAAAGATATTGATGCATGCATGCATGCACGCATAAATTTAATTCATTTATAAAAAGTACTAACAGGATCTTGTTTTAATAAGATTCATATATTATTTTGTTAATTTTTTTTTTATGCATTATATATACTAAAGCAAATAATTAAATAAAATAATAACATATATTTTTTATATTCATATTTTTATTTAAGCTATTACTTTATATTTTATGATTCATTTTTCTTCGTACAAATTTTAGCGTGTTTTAGGTTGTTTATTTAGAGATTAGAGAATTCCTTATTGTTTTTGAATTTTTTTAAAAGATATTATGTATTCTATTTTTAATTAAGTTATTATAATTAAAAGTTAAAACTGTATTAGAGTTAAACATATAATATTTATATGCCGTAAATAGGCAGGAAAAGCTTTTTTAACATAATTATTAATAGAATTCATATTTGTCTATATAACTAAATATGAAAATTTATAATTTTCACTTGTCATATTTCCATTTTACCTACCTATATTCTTGGATTTATTTAAACTTAAAATGGAATAGTTATTCGAAGAAATTAATATTTTTGATTTACCTATATAGGGCAATTATATTATTCCTTAGGAATACTAAAGCAATTAATAATTATTAATGTTTATTATAGAATTGGCGTGTTTTCACAAAGTAAATATATTATTATATATATAATAATATTAATGAAAGCAAAAATAAATTACAAAAAAAAAAGGTAAAAACAAACAAACAAAAAAAAATCATAATATCTTTGATGAAAGGAATAAACAATATTTATTACTTATACCGAAATATAGGTACACCACATATCTAATTAGCGAAAAATAATCTTATGCATTAAAAGATAATATTACTGCGTGAATACGATATAATGAAAATAACAAAAAAATATACAAAAAAATAAATATATGCAAGATGCAATGTGACGTGTTTTAAAAATTATAATGTAACTCATTATTTTTTTACGAAAATATATACCTAATAATTAAAATATATATATTAAATATGATCACATATGTAGATGCAAAATAAAGGTTATGTTTGTTTCCATTTGCTGTATTCATCTTAAATATTATTCATCTGATACTGCTAATATTATAATCATATATAATGCCTTAAAATTAGGAGTACAATGCAAAATAATATATTACTTAAAATATTTGGCTTGTTAATACATATATCTATTATTATCTAGGAGAATGAGTTGTTATCATATTCCACGTGCAAAAATATCTTACAACTTTACTATCATTTTTAGCTAAGGTTCCGATAATTCAAAATGAAATTATTTTTTTTATATTAATTCTATAGTTTACGCATAATTCATGAGAATATTTAGTTTGAATTTACCCCTTTTCACTGTACATACGATTTAATATGTGTTATATATATATATATATCCACACAAAATAAAACAATTGGGTAAGTTTGAATGTTGTTATTTAAGTAGTACGCTACTAGAGAATTTAGAAAATATATTAAGTATTAAAAATAACAAATTTTATAAATAGTATTTCAATTCTATTTGCTACATTAATCTGGAACAATAATATCCTTGCAATTTTTCTTGATTCATTCTACTAAAGTACGTATTATAGCCCTATTTGTTTTTTTATTTAACAGTTATTATTTATGTACTTTAGTGTAATCTTTTTTTTTTCTTTTACTTTTTCAAATAATATTTTATATTTCATGCTAAGAAGTTAATTTTTTAATCCCTATTCGTACCTAGTACAATTCACAAACACGTATACTATACGAAATAGCATAGGGTCTTAAACATTTAAGTACTCATACTAATACTACATTTTTAACCATTTTATATTTAATTACTGATATTTTTGAAGCCTACTTTTGTATATTAAACTGTGGATTTGACATATTATTACAAGTATATCATTTCAAAAACAAATATTTTAAAATTGTTTTTCTATGTGTATTAGAATGTAACACCATATTCACATTTTTTTTAATCTGTAAATACCCTTAGCAAAATATGACATTTATTGAATCAGTATTTTATGCCTTTAATAAGATTTAATAGGTTAAATGGATTTTACCTACGTTAACTTGTTAAAGGAGTATGTGCAGTAAGAAAGTTATTCATGTATATATTTACAAATATTTACTTTTTATCTTCCTAATCGTTAAAATTTGTAATTACCTGTGTGCCATTTTTTATAAAGTTATTTTATTTTCGTTCTGAAACTACCAAAATGACATGTATATTATTATCTTATATGACAAAGTATATTAGTATTATATTTATGATATATTTATTTATAATTTTTTTGTGAACTGTTTAATTTTTCAACAAATTCTTGCTTTTTTAATCTCTTAAAACAAATAAGATTTTCCTCTCTCTTTATATGTTCTGGGTGGTAGGTATTATAATATACATTATATGAGTTATGAATGTTCTACAGAATGGTATGGCATATTGTAAGAGGAATTCCTGAGATTTTGATCATCGATTTTTAAAGTATTTTGGAATTTTATGTCTTCTTCCAAATTATTCCACACATTTTTTTCCCTTCTTATTCGAGAAGATAACCATAATCCAAATGATGTAAACTTAATTGAGAAAAAAAAATTTACATATAATACTTATATTATGGTAGTTGATATATAAATGTGTAATAAAAATTGTGGTATAATATTCATTTTTTTAAATAAAATTTTTATTAACCTTATACAGTAAAAATAGAATGAAGGATTTTATTAATATTATAACAAATGGTATTAAAATGACAACTATATCATACTTCTTTGTGGATGGTAATTCATCTAGCTCATCTTTACATAAAATTTCCTTCTTAATACATTCATTGTATTCTGTTCTAAAATTTTCTAATTCGTTGCAAAAATTCCTATTAATACCACTATGACAATTATTTAAATGCTGTTTATAAATAGGAATACAGTTTTTCGCGTAAGTACAATAATTACCTTCAGTTGGTGTCGATTTTTCTTTAAACTTTTTTAAATTGTCACGTAAATCATAAAGATCTTTTAGTTTTAAAAATATATCATCTCTAATATTTTCTATATATGCTTCGCATACATGTGAATCAGGATCTATGCTGTCATATGCATCATTTAATATATTGTATATTTTAAATGTATTACTACCAGATTTCTTTTCCCCGATTACATCGTAATATATCCAATAGAAAAAATATATGCATCCTTGTGCTATATAATTCGCTGTATTATTACTTTTTAAATGACCTAAATATTGTATAGCTTTTTCACAATTTTTAGTAAAAGATTCACCATCAACTAGTAATAGATCTTCACCAATAGTACAATTGTTTGCATCTGTTGATATATCTTCTGTAGAAATATCCTCTAATGTATTCCTATAGCTAGAAAATGAATCTACACATTTGTACTAAGGAAAAAAAAAAAATACAATATAATATGGAATTACCTAAAGTAAAATTATGGATGTTATATATTTTACTAAATAATAATATAAATGTGCACATAATATAGGATACACAATTATTATTAGCAAAAATATAAAAGTACAATTTTTTCTTCTGTCAAATTTGACATTGTATATTTAGCTTTAAGAGGTAATTAAAAAGGTAAAAGATTCTAGTATATAAGCATTTATGTGGTTAAATGATAGTTAATTTCGTGTTACGAAGTGCATTGCTACATTACATTATTCATACATTTTATGTAAGAGTATTATAATTTTATTTCTTTATCATTTTCGTGATAGTCTAAAGTATAAGAGCTCCATTCATGTAATATATAAAAATCACTTAAAATTATTATATGTAACTGAAAATTCAAATATTGTAATTTTAGTTATATACTAACACTGTAGAGAAATGTGTTTTTTTTCTGAAATCAAAATTTATATATTAATTATGTGATTTCTTTAAAGTTTAAACAAAATAATACATTAATTATAATACAAAATTTATAAACATTGATATATATTCTTCTACATTTTAATCCCTTTTATTTTTAAATTTCTTATATTAGATAAATTTGCTATTATATAAATAGTATATTACATATTAATGGATAAGATATTATTTTATTTTGCAGTATAAAAAACGATGCTTAATATTGTGTATTTAGTTTCCATGAGAACATATAATAATATATACGGCTCCTAATAATTTTAATTCGCTAACATTAAAAAAGTTAAAATTCATATAAATGATAGAGAAATGTTATATAAATGTAAATTGGAATTTATTTAATTTTATGTCATGTGAGATAATAACTCATTAGATATATTTTTTAATTTAAAAAAATAACTTTTGAAGAATGATATAAATTTTAGAAATGCTAATATACTTACTGCCTATTTCATAATATTAGTACTAATGAAAAGGTAAGTTAATAATTTTTTTTTTTTTTTCTTTATAAAGAAGCTTAACTTTATAAGGTACGCCATTTATATGTTTTATATAATTATATATTAAAAGGAAAAAGGATGTAAATTAAAATTTTCTAGTAATAGTAAATATGATAATATAAAAAAGACTGTGACTAACCCTTGTAATAGTACAACAAGTAATGTGTGAACCAGATTTTTATTCAACACACTGTTAAAACATATATAATATTTAGTAGTGGCATAAATTATATTTGTATTATTATTCATAGCGTCAGAAATGAGGAAAATTCATATTACTATGTTATGAATTTTATAAATGCCTTTATTAATCAATTTAAAATTTTCTGATTTCCATAAATTTTTTCTCAGAATTACTTTAATAAATAAAAAAAATGAAATAAAATATCATTGGCGATTATTATTCTTTTCTGTATATATCCTTTTAAAAAAGAACAGTTTAAATATTTTTATCCATAAAACCCTGCTTTTATTAAATAATTAAATTTGTACATTCTTATCCTTTCAAATATATTTTATGGATTATAAACATAATGTAAAGGAATTTTTGGCAACAAATAGAATAAAATTGTTGAAATGAACATATACATGATAAATTAGATCTTGCTTAAAATTTCATTACATATTGTATGTATAAATAAATGTACTATGTTTTTTTTTTCTTGAGTAAAGTTAGTAAATTTTTTATTCAATCTGATAAAATAATATGACATGAATATTAATGAAATGTAATAATTACTTTGTGAGTCCTTATTAATCATTACATTTCACGTTTTACCTAGATTTTTTTTTTTTTTTTTTCATATCACATATTTTAGTAATATCAGTGAAGCTAATATTAATTCGTTTTACTTTAAAATAGAAAAGTCATACCAATTAATTTTTTTTTTTAAATATGGCATAACATATTTTAATTAAGCACAAGCCGTTACCTGAAAGTAAAAAATATATATAACTGATTTCTTTTGTGATGTAATATATATACCGTTTATAATATATAATTTTTTTTTGTAAAATTGAAATATTTAATGACGTCTATAATATTAATAAAATAAAATAAAAATATCTAATTCATATTAGACTTACCCACAATTATGGAATTTTGTATAATTAGAGTGCTTATATAAAATAGAAATCATTAATTTGAATATAAATGTATGTGATAAAAGTACACATATTCAATGTGTTAAAAATAATACACTTTCGAGAATAAACGTCTATTGCAAATTATTTGATAGAATGCCTGTTTAAAATGAATTAATATACTAACAGTTTTTCGAATTTATTAATACCATCGGACGTTTCTTATAAACCCATAATATAATTCCAGAATTATCCTTATTCTATAGTATTAGTATAATTAAATAGAGGAAAAAGATTTATTTTATATATTATTAAGTTTTTTATAATATTCGAATAATATGTTATTATTCGACGTAAAAGAAAAATATATGATGTATACATAAAAATTTAGGATTTATATGATTCAGTATAGAACCCTTGAAAATGTAAAAATGATTTAAACAAAAAACCAATAAAATTATTAAATAAAAAAGAAAATTCTTTAAATTAAAAACAATGATATTAATATATTTTTATATAATATAGACACTATAATTTTTTGTAATACGCTGGTGACAATGTATTTTAAGAGTGTATATTACCCCAAATGATTATTCCATAGGAAATTTGTTATAAATATTTTAGTTTTTTTATTTTTTAACATTTTATATGTATGTGTATATCATCACAAAAATATATAATAATGCACCCCGTTATCTTATTTTAATAAGGTAATATATTGCTATTTTTACCATTTTCTTATTCTTAGGGTTATTTAGTGGAAACTTGGTAATATAATTGCTAATAGGAATTATATACCATATATTGATAATTGAATATATTCATCATAATAATTATGGTATATATTACATTGTATTTTATTAGAGTTATAATTATTATTTAATTTTATATATCCTTTCATTTTTCTTTAATCAGGTTTATTCTTGTTTTAGTGAAGTGTCTCGTTATATCTATTTTAGTGTCATATTCAAATGGAATTACCTAATTAGTTTGGAAATGTTGAAATTATGAAGGAATATAGTGAGTAATTAATGATTATTATATTATTTAAAGGATAATTTATTTTGTGATATATTCGTCATTTAATAATTACTGCTTTATAATTTTTCTTCATTTACGTTTAAGAATTCTATGAAGAATGATATGCTAGATTATATATTTCAAACTCCAAATTTCTCTGGATTTCTTCATAATTATGTTCAGGTAATTCGTAATATTTTTCCTCTAAGATATTCAATGATCTTTCATTTTTTATAGTTCGAGAACGTAACACGTTTCCAAATGGAGTAAACTAATATTTAAAATAAATAAACAAACAAATAAATAAATAAATAAATATATACATATATAATAAATTAATTTTGAAATATAATTCATCTATGAGTGTAATTTAAGCTTAAAATATATTGTAAATTTAGTCACACTCTTTTAATATATTAATTGGAATTATGTGAAACCTTATATAGAATTAGTATAAGAATCATTATTCCACTAAATGCACTAAAAATTATAATTGGAATGAGAGAACCTAGAGGTGTATATGAATGAGGAGTACTATGGGTTTCCAGTTCTCCTTTCTGCAGTGTATCCGAGGATGCATCTAAGGTTCCTGCTACATGTACTGATGCATCTTGTTCTTCTGAATCTCTTCTATCTGATGGCACTTGAGGAGGAATAAATGAATTTGCAGGTATTAATAATTTTGGTATTTTCTGATTACATTGTTCTTTTGATATAATTTCATTATTTTCAAAATCTGTCTTAAAATTTTCTAAAACTTTGCAATTTTTCCCTTTGCCTAGTTTATGGCAATCACCTACTATTTTATTATACGTCTCAGCACATTTTACTGCTTGATGACATCCCGCTTTACCATTTTTTTTAAAATGTTTATACTGGTCATACATAAAATAGAGCTGATATATATTTTGATATGTATACTCATCCATGTAATTTATTTTATACGTACATGGATTATCTGGCTTAAGTTTAATTTCCTGATTCATATAATTCCTGAAAATATCAAAGATTGATGTATTTCTTTTGTAGGCAGTTCTCACCAATTTATTTAACCAATAGTTCATGTACACACAACAGTTATTATTTTTACTGTAGAATCTTAATATATAATCTCTCATTCTTAAACAATCCGTAATAATACCTTTCTTGTTTTCTTTATCTATAAATAGAGAATTGTCGTATAATGCTTCAATATCTTGTGAGGAAATATTTCCTTTAATTCTATCTAATGCATCCTTATAAGAAATATATTCTTCGAAGGTATCATACTAAAAGTAAATAAAATAAGAAAACTGTATATAGTCTTAAAAAACAATTTTTACAAGAGTTATATTATTTTAGAACACAAATAATTCATTTAATAAATGGAATGATAAATATAATATAATTAAACATCAATATGTACAATTGCATTCTCATTATTTCCTGTCATCCTATTATTAAATAAAATAAATAAAAAATTAAAGGTTCTTTTTCAGTTTTTTAACATATAAATAATATTGTAATATAATATATTTATGCAATGTATATGTTTTTATTTTTAATACTAATATTAGAATAAATGTTATTTATTGATAATTATGTATAATATAATATATATTATGAATACATAATATAAGTGTTAATAAAAAAGTAGAAAAAAAATGGGGAAAAGTATTAATTATTTAAATTATGACATATTAAGGTAGTTTTTTCTATTAAATAATAAATAAAGGTACATAAATTTTTCATTTAGACAATTACAATGTAACTCGATAGATGCTCTATAAATTAAAAGAACGAAAAAATTGAATATATTATTTTGTAGTATAATTTTTATTCTAAAAATGAATTGTTTATCCGTGTATCAACTTATTATATTGTTTAATATACATTTGCATTACATTTAAAGTATTTAAGATTTTATAATGTATAATTATTCTATTTTATACATAAAATAATATACATAAAACGATTTATATTGTATATTCTTGAATTCGTCATAATAGAATAATCTAGTATAATTGTAAAATAAATTTTCCTAACAAAAATTTTGTTTTATCAAATGTGTATACTTAATAAAAATATAATATAATATAATACGTGACACAGAAATTTTTATTTGAATTATGTCATAAATATTTAATATAAAAATATTAAATTTGATTAAAATGTATTATTTAAAAAATCATCTTCTTATAGTTATAGAAGTTTTCCACTTATTTTTCTCTATTTTAACTTAAAGTATAATTTTAATTTTTTATGTAATTAATATTTTATCGCCAAAATCACGTATTTTAATTGGTAATGTGATTAAAGAAAGAAAAATATGTTAATCATAATTATACGCAAGTCGAAAATGATAATTAATTGTTTTTCTCTAATAATAATACAATTGAAACTTATTTACTTTTTTAAGGTAATAAAAAATTAACTGTATATAAAGGTTAAAAAATATCTATAACATTTTTCTTGATATTATAATCAACATATATAACATAAATTTTTAATCGCATAGATAATACGATATATTTAGTATTCAGCATAATATATTAATGAAATATGATTTTTCTACGGGAAATATTCTAAAATATCTAAAGTTTCTTTTTATAAAATAAAGTATCCACACAAAAAATTATGTAATTATTCCTTTGTACGCATTCTGTAGCAATGATACTGCAACAAATGTTCTCAAATAATAATATATATAGTATCTAGAGAATAACGACATAATCATATTTTATTCTTCATAATACCGATCATATAAAAATAATAAATGGTAATTATATATATAAATAAATTTAAATTATCATTTTTAATAAGAGTAAAATATAATTTTCATTATATTATCTATTTTGTTGTGAATATATATATATATATATATATATAGGCACTAATTCAGATTATTCTATTTTCTTTCATCTTTATTATATTTCCATTCATTATAAATTTACGCTCATCACTACAGTGCATTATACTATATTATCAGTACATATTTATATTACTATCAGGAATGTGTAGAATCTCCCTTAAAATTGATATTATTATTAGCCATTTAAAATAATGTCATATTATTTCCAATTTATTAATCATTTGTTTAGTTTTACTGTTTTCTTTTAATAGATTATACATGTATATTGATCAGATATATTATTCAGTAAATAGGATGATTATTCAATTATATTTTATATCTCTTCAATTTTTAATAGGGAATAATTTTTTTATTTATTGGCTTAAATTTTAAGGATATAGAGTTGCATATATAGTACTCATAAAATTTAGTAATAATTTTTATTCTTTATTGAACATCGAGAATATATTAAATAAAAATATAATAGTTTTGATGTATATTAACGTGTAATAATCTTTTATAAGAAAGTTATTATATAAATGGAACTAATGTCCTAAATATATTGTATTTGTAACTTATAACAATATACTTTTTTTCTCAATTTTGTAGTTTTTGTAACACTATTAAGTATTATATATATTTTAGGAATAATTATAATAAAGTAATATTTTTAAAAAAAGCATATAGTCTAAGAAATTAAGCATATTCTATTTAAGGTAGCAGCACCATTTATTATTTGCCTGTAGCTCGGAAGGGGTTAATGCTTTTTTTTGAACATATTATTTAATTAATATGACTATTATAGTCCTATTTTATACATACTTTAAATAAACAAAAAAATTAAAATGTTATAGATAAAATTTAATCTTTATTTTCTTATTTAGTGTATATTTAATTTTGCGAACATTTTTGTCATATTTTTAGTATGTTTTCTTTCTAAATACATAATACTGTAAATTGTACAGTGACCTATTTATTAAATTCCAAATGCTTTTTGTATATTTATATATATTTGACAGTTTATACTATGTTAATTTTTTTTATATATAATATCCATTTTTTTTATTAGCATACATACATATTTTAATCATAGCCATAAATGAACAACAGATATTTTAAATATAATAAAAAATATAGAATTAGCATATATATTATCGTATTCTAACATATTTTCATTTGTATTCACTATTTTTCATACGTTTCATGTATCTTCATGTTATAAGTGTGTTTTTCGAATTTATAGCCTCTTTACATATTTGACATGAAAAAGTTTAAGAAGTTACCATTTATAACATTTTTTATTGAATTTATATTCCTTTTTACGACTACGTTCAAATATTATTTTTCTTTTTATATTATTTATCAAATAATTTTCACGTAATATATACGAAAAATTAAGCGAAAGTTGCCCTTGTATAAGATAATTCGCCATATTGAACCTACATATATTTGTAGTATATGATAAGCTAACATGTTTATCAATATAGACTATTCCTTGTAAAGCCATTATGGTTCCATATACATTTTAGTATATTATTACTGTATACATCACTATTTTTGGTAATATTTTAATTTATGTATATTATTTTAATATTTTTTCTTTATATTGTTTATATATATCAACATTATGATAGCTACGAAACATATATTATTCTTTTGATTATGAATTATTCTATTAAAAAATGAATTTTTAAAAGGAGAAAAATGAAAATATAATGATGAATTATATTTTATAAAACATGAACTATTGCTCAAAATTACATTATCTAATTCTGAATCACAATCCAATAATTTCATGTTTGTCCCATTTAGACTATGTTGAATACTTCTTTTCAATAACACAAGCATGCGTATCCAGGCTAGAAATGGATTTAACCAATAGATGAGGAGATGAATATATATATCACATATAATACATCTATTTTACAATTATTATTTTATAAAGAAAGTAATTTTTTTTGTTAAGATAAATTATCCTTATATAGTTGTATAAAATTTTCGTTTACTTTATATAAAATGAAGGAACTGATAAATGTCACAACAAATATAAAAGTTTACCAGTTTTATCTACATTTACATTTTCACTAAGTTCAGTAGTAGGAGCACTGGATGAATCGATGCTATTATGTATGGAACAAGGTGACAATTCTGTAATTATAACTGAATTCATATTGCTATTTTGGAGAGCTTTGGCAGTCAAAGAGGTTCTTCCTTCTCCGTTACAAGGTAATTGGAGTAAATCATCAAGTTTATGTACCTTTCGATTTTCATACACTTCAAGAGGTAAAATTGTTTCCTTATCATATAATATATTTATACCTTTTTAAATAACTATCATTTTATTAAGTTCATTTTCGTTAATACCATTTCATATTGCATCCTTTATGCTGGTTTTTATGTTTTTAGAATTATAACATCTTAAATAATCATAAAATAACTTTATTTTTCTAATTTTTTCTAATTTTATAACATTAATTTCACAATTACTGTAATATCAGCCCATTTTCAATTAAATTTTTTCAAAAGCTTTTTTGATGAGTTCATAAACATGAGTAATTCTTCCATCGTCAAATTCGATAGTTATAGCTTGACCTTAAGAAATATTTTTGTAATGTGTACAAGCCGTAATTGTATATGATCTTAATATTTTATAACTCTTATCCTTAACTTTGCATTTTTTTCTAATGTCATAAAGTTTATTACAAAGCCCTTTATCATTATAATCAATTTGCGGTTCATTCAATAATTCAGAGAAAGAATTCGTATTGATTTTAAGAATATATAATAAATATAATTGATCATATATTTTCTATAGGTCAGGGTTTCTTTTGAACGTAAACTAATAATTAAATGAATAATAGGATTATGAATCTTATGCTTATTATATGAAATATACAATATTTGAAGACCAAGAAAAAGGATAATATACATGTGTACGCATTTCAGAATATGAGTTGTAGTATAAAGTTTACATTGATATTGAATATAAACGTGAATCTCCTAATAAGAGGAAGTGTGTAGATGATCTTAATATGTAAAATGTTGCATTAATATATTCACTTCTTCAAGTAATATTTTTAAGTGTGCATGATTATAACATGTCTACAAAATGAGGAAATATAAAATGTTAATAACATGAACGACATATAAGGAAACATTCCTGAATGTAATATTTCTTTATGGTATTATTTATATGGTTTTATATAGGATAAGAAACATATTATATCCTTCCCTTAATGCTATTCCATATTTTAAACTAAGTATTATTTTATTCATATCACTGGTATTCCCATTTTTAATTAAATATAAAATGTTAAATAAAAAATTATATGTTTTGACTAAAAGTATTTTAGGTTTTTTACTGCAAGAACAAACAATGATATAATGCTTATATTTAATTATTTATTCGTATATTTATGAGTATATATAGTTACTTCCTTTTAAATAACATAAAGTGTATAAGAACAATGATATAGTTTGTATTCTGAAAATAGGAATTAGAAAGGTTATGTTCAATCAAAGATTAATATTTATTTATATTAAAAGAAAAATTAAGAAAAAAACAGAAAAAAACGTAAAACCAAAATTTCTCACGATAACACTCAAACAAAGGTAAAAGCAATTCTGATGAAGATATAATTTTTTTATTTACTTAGCCTATTACGTATATGTTTTATCATTATTATTTATACTTAGATACTTCTTTTTCTTAATATATTTATAGGCACTTATTTTTTGTTTATTTTTATCTGTTTGTATTCTTCCCACCTTTTGTGAATGTTTTTTATTCTGTTTGAAATATATTTAAGTGTATATTAAAATGTATTAGCCATATATAAACAGAAAAAAATACGTACATATGGTATACACTATAAAAATTAATTTCAAATAATTATAATGTAAATCTCAAAATTATATGTTTATCAAATTTGTAAGAAGTTGAGAATTCTTTTTCAAAAGAAAAATAAATTGAAATATATAGCTTAACCTGTGTGTGTTAAGAGATTAACTACCAATGATACTTGTGATAAGATGAGGCACGGCGCTCATTAATTTTCTACTAACTTATTAATTAATGACATAGTATGAAATAAAATTTTAACTTTATTATATCTACTATGTTTTAATTCAATTTAAGGAAAAAAAAGAAGGAATAATAATGAATTTATATGTTTATAATATTGGAAAATTGTATATTGTATGTGAAAATATGCTAACATGGAAAATGCATTAACCAGAAAATATAGGATAAAACCATGTTGAAGACTTAAAAAGAAAGCTATCAAGAGATCAATATAAGTATATATATTCAGAAAAGAAGTAACTCATTTATGATATCGAAACATACAAAATATATTTAAACATTTTACCTTGAAATAAAACTACAAATATTTCTATAGTTATACGAAAATATGCATATTTTAAATAATAATGAATATATCAATTTAATAATAAATTCAAAACAAAATTAATTAGAAAAAATGAACACTGATGAAAAAGTTCAAACAAATTTACATATAATAAATCACCAGATTTTTATTAAATTTGGAGTATAAATTCTTATCATTTTTTTTCTCAATATAAGCTTAAAGTGGATAAGAATTAATTGATAAGGCCCACGAGTATGCTTTTTACGTTATTGTATTTATTATATTACTTAAAAAAGGAAATAACAAAATAGTTATTGCATGTTGGAAATACTGTATATGAATGTTACTAAATGTGAAGTATATATATATATAGTATGAGCGATGCACTCGAATTATAGTATGTTAAATTTTTTACATCTGTTTCGGAAAAAAAGAATTTTATTTTAAATTCAGTAATTTCATTATCTATTATTTATTGATATTTTAAGAAGCTATTTAGAACTGTGTTTTATGCGATAAAAATAAAGTTTTTTCTAAATAACCTTTTTGTAAGTTTTTTTATGTTAAAATAAATAATGAATATAAATATTTGTAAGTAGAATACTTCTGTTTTTGAATGTACAGCCATTATAATATCGCTTATAAGTTTTAGTTCATTTTTTATGTTTGTACCTTTGGAATATGTTTTTCATGTTTTATATTTACAAAATAAATAAATGATATTTTAAGAATTCTTTTTAATTATTTAATCGTAAAAATTAATAAATCAGATATTATGTTTATTTTTGGATTATTATGTTATAATGTTTCTGAAATATATATTCCATATTCTACTTTTATGTTTAATATTTTATAATCTTAAAAAGTTTTGAAAAAGAAAAATGTACGTAATAGTTTTACTCTAATTTAATTTTTTTTAATATATATTTTTTTCACATTTTCATGTATCTACATATGTATTAATATGTATTTTTAAAAAATCAGAATATTATTTTATTTGTTCGCTCTAATTTTTTTTTTTGGAAATAAAAATTTATTTCTAATTATTTACAATAAATTGTGACATTTAAAAATTTTAGTAAAATCAATAAAGTGTTCTTATAATAGTTTTTAAAATAAAGTATTTTTATAGGTTAATAAATTTTAATATTTTGTTATGTTATTATTTTATGATTCATAACGATATACAAGTATTTGTGTAACTACAGTTGTATGTCTTACAATTTAAGCAATATAAAAAATTGTTTAATATATATCCCTTTTTATTTGTTATTATTATTGAAATAATTAGTATCCTAATTTTAGTAAGAACATATTCTGACAAATAATATAACTGTTATAACAGTAGATTGCATATCCTGGAGCACCACTAAAATTCGAAATTATTTTCATATATAAGCTAGTTATGATTGCACATATTATATGTTCTTTATTTTATATAAATGCAAAAATTTTTAAATGAACTCAGTTTATTTGTTCTTATGCAAAAAATTAATAAAAAAATATTTTAACTGTGCCATTATGAAAACATTAATCTATGCATTTCAAAAAATTATTAAACTCATTATTAAAATTACATTATTCTTTTTATAAAGAAAATCATTCGAATATTTTAATATATTATCTCTTTAATTTCCTTCCCTTTTTATTCTATAGTATGTAATATATACATGGAATTTAATTTATTTTTTAAGAAATTATATAAAATATAAACACAATAATATATATATTTGTTCCTACAATTGACTAAATAAGTATATATCTAACATTTTACTTATTGAAGTTTTGTTAATGATGAATTAATGTCTCACAAAAAAAAAATGATATACTTACATTTCGTTAAAATTTTAATTTTTGCCCTTTTAGTTTGAACAAAGGAATACTGCAGTAATGAGGTAATATAACAAATTCTGAAAAAAAATTTTCCGTTGTGTGTTTTATTTTTTGAAGTAATTTTTTTTTTAATATAGAATTGTGTATACTTCTAATATTATATTACAACTTTCTTTTATATTTCCTTTCGTAATAATTCAGACAAAAAGTGCATTGAAAATTTTAGAACATTTTATTTTTCTACTTTATAAACATATAATATTTTCTTTTGTGTAACTAAATTTGTTCTCCGACTTTTTTTTATTACAATGTATAAACAGAATTACTGAATGGTTTATTTTGTTTCACGTTTAGAAGAAGAAAAATGCAATTTATATTAGTACGTAATAAACAATAAATTTTTGTCATTGACCATATATAAAAAAATTAATCATTTTTTTTAATGCAGAATTCAACATAAAACTTGGTATAGTGGATTTTTAAAATCTTAACACTAAAATTATTCAGTATATAAAAATTGATATATAGGGAAACATGTAACTTATTTAAAATCATTTTTCTTTAGAGTCTTATACTTTTGCTTTAAATAATAATTCATTATAACATGTTGCACGTTTAATAATAAATTTATGCTTTATTACATTACTGTTTCGATATAGTGTTATTTCTTATTTCTATAATTTTTTTGGGTAGAAACAATGATAATATTTAATTATGACATTTATAATTTTTTGCCACAAATAACTTATTTTAACGAAACTTTTATAATTGGAACTTTTATCAAATATTTTTATTCAATGTTTATATTAAACATACAACGTGTTTGGAAAATTTAAGGAGAATATCATATATTTGTTGAATATATTTTTTTTTGTTTTTCCTTAACTTCGATGTTTTAGTTTTTAGATCAGTGAGATGATTGCATTTTTGAAATGCCTCCATTGATATTTATTGTAAGGAATGTAAGATATGAACTTTGCATTGAATTATAAACATTATGAAATATATACTTTTAATTTCTCTTTCTTTGAACAGAGCAACGCTCTTGCACATTTATTTTTTTATTTACCAGTGGATGGAACGATTATCTTTCCACTTAAGTAATAACTGAATTACATTTTCATTTTATGCTTACTCTATTGATTTTTTTTTTTTTTTCTAACTGATGTTACTATGTGATATGCTGTACATCTAAGCATGTGTTGCAGAGGGGTTAATTCTTCATTTTTACTGTATTGTTTTTAAGGGTTATATGTAAGCAGACATTTACTTCTTATAATTCGTGAATATTACAATTTTCTTATCTTTTTTCATATTGCCTAAAAATTTTAAATTGTTTCTCCCTTAATTACATTCGATTAAAGGAAATTATGGAAGTACTTTCTGTTACGCTTATTATATTGAAAATAGAGAAAATTAACTGTACATAGAATAATCACCCTATATTAACCATGATTACACTCAGTTAAGGTATTGAGATATTACGCAAAAATATATTCTACAAGCATTACATTATGAATATGTACTAAATATACATTTTTTAAATGCTATTATTGTAAATAATAATATAAAATAAAAGTATGTTATATCTATCGAATCTTCCAAAAAATACGGAAGTATCGATCATACAAATTTTAAAAGTAAATAAAAAAATAAATTTTTACGTAATAAATAATTGACTTGAAATTGTTTTTATTTAACTCATTATGAAAAAAATACATTATATTTAACGAAAAAAATGATGTTGAAATATATGTGTTCAAATATTCATTCACAATAACAATTATGAATTCACAATTTTATCATTACTGCTATGATAATTAGCTCCTAAGGTAGCCACTTTATAGAGATTAATAAATAAAAATGGTCTCTCTAAACCTTCCGATAAATACAAAAGGATAAAAAAAATATAAGGAATCCGAAAATTTTTATGTTTTACGGAATGTCTGAGCAGTATAAGTTCCTTTAATACAAAAACGAAAAAAAAAAAAATTCTATGTAAAACACAGAACTGTTCTATATTGTGAAAATAACTATATAATAAGAAGAAAAAGTAAACTCTAAATAAAATACGAAGAACATAATATGTTAAAATATAGGTGGAAGTTTTAATGAATTATTACTATTGTTATATATACAACGAACATGATTTTTCTTTGGGCTGAGAAAAATTGTCCAACCTTAGGAAGGAACACTAATTTTAAGATGCCTTATAAAGTTACATTCTCTTTATAAAACAATCTTTGAAATAAGATTTGCGGTATGCTCTATAGAATATTATCATTGTATACTCCACTTCTATTTTGAGTTAATTATTGTTGCGATTAGAATTAATGAATAATTAATTTATACGTAGATTTATAAAATTATCAGTAAAGATAAAATTTTCTATAATAAAATACTTTAACTTATTATGCTGAATTATGTATTTATATCTTATGTCAAGAAATTGTCAAAACAGCTAAATCATTATTGGTAAGACATAAGAAGAGCAAAAGAAACTAAAATGTTTTCTATATATGTTTTTATCAAATATACTACATTATTTTTATTATTATTAGTCATCTACTACATTAAAATAATCTACGCATTAATTATCAATATTGTATCTTTCAAAGAAGATAATTTATTCATTAAACAGCAAAGCGAGTAAAAAGCATAAAATGTTATGGCAATTATTATAAATTCGCATTAATAAGTAATACGCAAAATAAAAATATATATATCATTATATGTATTATATTATAATATATATTTCTTCATTTGCTCAAATAATGTGTCACTCGAAATAAGCAGCTGATCATGCTTACTATTTAGATAGAAATAAACAAAGATGAATTTTAAACGTAAGATCTTAAGAGAAAGGGAGAATTTTAATAATTACTCATTTTATGTGAGTTACTATAATATGTATATATGTTTAGAAAAAATTTATATGCACAAAAGTTCTATTTGTTAAAAATATTTTATTACATTTATTAAGTGTATACAGTTATGTGGAATGTGGTTGTAATATATATCCTGAAAAACTATATTGAACATAAAAATATAAGGTTAATGTCAAATGTTCACTAAATAACAGATGGAATGCGTAAAAATAAAAGAACGGTATATGCCTATTATTTTTTGGTTACGTAAGAGTGAAAAAAATAAAATCTCTGTAGGGCAAGGCTTGTAAATTGTACAACTTTTTTGAAGTTGTATATTAGAGTAATC
Organism: Plasmodium ovale wallikeri; assembly: GCA_900088485.1. Taxonomy (NCBI): domain Eukaryota; phylum Apicomplexa; class Aconoidasida; order Haemosporida; family Plasmodiidae; genus Plasmodium; species Plasmodium ovale. The sequence continues at coordinate 2,793 of FLRD01001914.1, read as the reverse complement.
TTCTTCATAATAATTACCTGAATGTTTATAACACAGTTCATTAAAAAATGTTTTCATGAGTTTTATGTGTGTACATTATTATAAATAGAATTATGAGGAATATTTAGCGGAAGATATTTATTATAATGACGTTCCTTTCTTTTGAATATTATGCATAGTTATATAGCAGAAAAGTTTACTGGTATATAAATTTCATGGATAAAAAAGATATCTTAGCGAAAGGAATCTTTGAAAAATATGAGAAGATATATTTTAGAGTATAAAGCCTTTTTTTAGTGTAGATTCCTTTTTAAGGAAAAATTATTTTTTGTTATAAACTCTTAAAAGAAATTCAATATTTTTTAATTAAATATGTAGGTACAAAAACAATATAGTATTATTCATTGTCTGAATTTAGTTAAAAATTTGTTATATGAAATTATGCTTTAAACATGTATAAAAAAAGTGTAAAAGAGTTTATGAATTTATAAAATTGGAAAATAGATAATTCGACAAACTTAAGGAATTATGTAAAAATAAATGTATAGACATAAATTATTGAAGAAATATGCTTATGTAATCATTTTTTACTGTAAGCTTATAAATAGCTTAGTAAAATAATTTTACCAAAAAAGAACAAAAAAAAAAAAAAAAACACAATGATAAAAACAAATTATAACTAAAGTAATACTATATATTACTTGTGTGGGGACCTATAATGAGGAGTAAATTTATGTATTTTACACACCCTTGGTCTTTTTTCCTTTCCCACTTCATTAAGGTAATAAATAGATAATCATAAAAATGTCGTCGATGAACATATTGTTATGAAAAATTACTAAAATTAAACATATTTTATATATTACAAATATGTAAATTTTTCATGATTGCATTTTGGACTGCTACAAATCCAAATTATATTACTCATTATTATATTATTAAAACTTCCTATATTTTCCATTTTTTTAAATTGTTTACAATTTTAAATTATCCATTGTTTATTTTGATATGCTCATGATGCAGATTAATATGATTTCTTAAGAAAAGGACATTTAAAAGTTTCCACATATCCCTACTGCTTTTACATTTTGAATTATTTTACTTTCTCTTATGAACAGAAAAATTATCATTATTTTCTTTAAAGAATAAATTCTACTTGGGCATGTAGGGCAAGCCCATTTTATTACCACCGAAGGGTGGCTTTGGAGGATGAAGCAAAGTTGCTTGGTTCGTTACCCCTTGTACATTTCTCCACATATTTCTCATATCATCCGCTTTTGGAGCTATCTTGGACCCGAAAAAAGATAACTAAAATTAGAAAGAGTGAAAATACTATAGATGTAAACTAATATTTTTATGCTTTAATATTTTAAGAAAACTTGTTGTATATACGGTTAGAAGTGGGTTATGCTTTTTCTGTGTTATGCCTTACTTTTTTCATAAAAAAATAAAATAAAAGAATTAATAAAATTTGTAAAATAATGTACTTAGAATAGTATAGAGATTTCGACAGAATTTTTTTTATACTATATCCAATCAGTTTCTCCAAAAATGAAAATGTATGTAATGATTCATATTGCTCAATATATGTTTCTTCACCTGGATCTCCAAAAGACATCATTATTTTATATAATCCAAGTTCTCCATATATTTTTGCACATAGCGCTTCAATTATGGGAGCTTGTTCATTATATATTTTTTCGAATTCCTTCCAAAATTCTGGACATTTTTGTTGACCCCTTACAGTACATACATGTTTAAACTCTGTATATATATTAATAATATCAACAAAATATTTACAATAATTTTCCTTTCAATCGTCGTTGCAAGATTCATTGCAATATTCTTCACATTCTTCCTTCTTTTGAAATATACATTCCAATTTTTTATAATTATCCATATAATCGCGCATTTTTTTCCATTTTAAAAAATCATCTACACTAACCAAAGTAACATTTGTCTTACATTCATTTATATTGAAAATTTTATGATTTTCAAGAATATCATTCCGTACTTTATAAAGGAACATAATGAAGTTTATGGAGATATTTCCTTTAACTGTACTAATAACATTATGGCGCATCCAGTGTTTACTATATGTGAACTCTTTCTCCATATTATTAGATTCGACTTTATTCTTCAAATTTTCTATGTCTGCTGCAAATTTCAAACAATACTCCTTAATAGCAGGATACTTACTCAATAGTTTCTCATTTGTATTACAATTACTCACAAACTTCGTTGTTTCGGTAGTACTGTCAAAATCATTATAATATTTTTTTGAAGGTAATTCACATTTATTGGTGTCCTGAAATTAAAAATAATAAAATGAAAAAATAGAATTTAAATCTTAATTCAATGAGATGAATTCAATTGCTTAATCTCATCAAAAAACAAATATAATGCATATTATAGCTTTTCTTTATCTAAACTCTTTTTATAATTAAACATAAAATTATAGTAATTCATTATTTTAAATAAGAGATTCTATGTTATGCATTATCATAGTATAGTCGTAAAAGTGCTAATGATTTCATAGAAATGCAAATTAACAGTAATAAGATAAAAAATTACTTTATATAATCCTTAGTATATATTACAAAAAAAAAAAAAAAAAAAGTAATACGCACTTTATGTGAATGTCAAATTGGAGATAAATTAATACAATTATAGAGTAATTACAGAATATGTTTTATGTATAAAATTATATAATTAAAATATATCTGAATTCACTTATAGATTTAATCAAAATATTAATCTTTTATTTAAAACGCATTACTATTTCATTTTTATTCTTATTACTTTTTTTACCAT